>SOPF01028314.1:54333-165945 GCA_012979155.1 Hypericum perforatum | reverse complement strand
GTTGTAAAAAGTTTTGTAATTTAACATTGTTGGGGCAAATCAATCCTAAACACAGCAACGCAAACAACTGAGAAACATAATAAAGTTACCGTAAAAATAGCAACTAAACAAAGAATACCCGGTTCCACGAAAATGTTCAGAAACGTACTAAGCTAAGAAAAATTTACTAATCTCACTTGATCAAAATTTGGTCTTACAAAAAGAGATTTGCTCTCTATTATCTGACTAAAATATTTTGCGAACTTTTAGGATATTTAGGAGAGTTTTGAATTAGATCTTTACAAAGGAAGGAGAAGTATATATACAAGCATGCCAAATAAGAGGAGCAAAACAGTCCAGAAATTATCTTTCTCGAATATGTTTGGCAGCAGTAAATTTTTTGGCGGCTGCCAAGAAATTCTTCCGAACCCCTTGCGTACGCAAGTCTCCTGGCTTGCGCAAGGTCTAGCAGTCGCCAGCCTGCATCCTGAAATAGTCCCATAATGAGTGCATCAGTATTAAGCACATTCATGAGTCTCTTCATTCATTCGAACTTAGGTTTCATACCCAATAAATATTACCAAGTATTATAAAAATTAAAAAATTCTAAATTCAAACCCAATCATATGGTAATTTTTTTTTTCACCTTTTAAAATAACTTTGCCTCCGAGTACTCGACCCGCACCCAAACAAATGAAAAACAAAATCCATGAAAATCCAGCTGTAATATTTTTTATTTTTAATATACTACAAAAAGCATAGGGTACCTATTCATATAGTACAATTATTATATCACTTCAACAACTTATACATTTGAAAATTTTTTATTTTGCGTCACACATCATCACTTAGTTGACATTATATTTTGAAGTTGATAGATATATCCTAAGTAAATTATCTTTTTTTCAATACACCATTTAGCCTTTGTGAACGGTGAGCTGAAAATGTTGACATAAGAGCTTTCTATTGTCTTTCGCTAACTTCAACGACATGTATATGTTGACATAAGACGAATATATCATAATTTGGAAACACGAATTTCCTTTTCGTGTATATTTGGTCCGCGTTTTATATATCTACAATATATTCAAAATTCGATAAACCGTAGTATATTATGGCATTGCCAAATTTATTTTAAGTTATTGTCGTATTCGAGCTTACTAATCCATTTTAAAATTTATTATTGATTGGATGATGAAAAAACATTCCAGTAATAAATTGTAAGATTTTTTCTTACTCGAAATTTCTTAGTCAAATTAGAATAATTTTCTTCCTGATTGATATAAGTGGTTGATAATATCATCACTATTAATAAGCAAACTTTGAGACATATAACCAAGTTTACCATTATTGCATTTAGCAATGGAAATGTATGTAATACTCTCAATATGTACTTTCAAGTGAGATTCATCGAATCAAAATTTCACGAATTTTCACTAATATACGAGAAATTGAGTTACAAACACATCAATTAGCATGAAATCAACTACCTCTAATATTATTGTAACACACTCGAATTTGGCGAACTAAAACCACACAAGTCTTTTCTAGCGTGTTTTGTCATTACTCGCACGCACACATGCTCAGAAACTTTTGAAGAGGTCAGTCATCTCGATCATATTCCTGATCATGTTATTTTTTATGAATTTTTAAGTTTAGGATATTAAACTTAAGTTTAGGAAACATAAACAAAGTTTATTTTCCTAGTAGTGGAGTTTGAACCACCGACTTCTTGGAAATGACGTAAGATCCGTTGTCAGGCATGTTTAACTTTGGATTTCTGTGAGAATGTGCATCGGAAAAGATAGTACACATTATTGGTATGAATAGGCTAAATCAATCAAATCATTTAAACATTTCATACAATATAAATCATGGTATCACAATTATATTAAAATTTATATATCCAATCCAAAATTTTAAAACAATGAGTAAATGAAATTTTTTTGTTCTTAATAAATTTATTTAAAGATTATTAACAAAATGTTTAAATATATTTTTAGATTAATAATCTTTTTCCTTTTCTCGCCATAACGCTCGGAGGTAGCTTTTCGGAAAAGGAAGATAAAACACGAGAAAATAACAATGAAAACTGTTGCAATCGTTTTCCATTTCAGGATCCCAGTTTCAATAATTTAATGTTGCTTATATTATGATGGGAGTGGGAATTATCGGAAATAGGCTTAAAAAGGGCAGCTGTGGCGTGGACCAATCGCTACCCATTTGGGAGAAACTCGATGCGACCCTTCAACCAATTATAGGGCCCAAGGTGGGAGCATCCTCACCGTCCACGTAGTCTGGATTTGGAAAGTAAATTGCAAGTGCGTTTTGCAAGACTATCCACATAAGCGTTTTTGTGCATACTTCTATATGTAATAATTTTTTTTTTTTTCTATGTCGATTTATTCTTTTACTCAATTTAATATTCACAATAGTGTCTTTATATCGCCATTGATCTTATAACAAATAATTTTTTTTTCTCATACACGTCAATTTTACTATTTCTTAAATAAATATAATTAAAATATGATTACAAACTAAATAATAAAATAAAAAATTAACAAAAATATGGTTTGACAAAATTAAAAAATGTATATAAATAATTTAAATTACAAATACGGAATATAAAATTTATATAATTAACTATTATCAAATATTCTTCAAATATGCTCAATCAAATTAATTTTAAAAGTGATATGAGCTTCTTTATTGTCAAGTTATTCACTAATAGTCATACACTTTGATAAATTTTTGATATGTTGAGTAGAAATTTGAGAAGATTCTTTGCCATGTTGTTGAGTCTATCATTACATAATTCTTCCAAATTATGATAATAGAGATATGCATCTCATTCTTTCCGATTATGTTGACACGATTGACATGCATATTCTTAACCATTCCCTCAATTATCTGATTTTTTACGGGCTCAATTATCTGATTTTTTACGGGCTCGTTCTTCCCATTTATCCATATATAGAGTAATGAATCATCATTATTAAAATTGAAATTAAATCCTGATATTCCAAAAAATTTAGATAGTTTGAAAAAGTAAGATTTTTTGGGGTCTAAAGTTAGGAAAGTATATAGAAATTTAGAAAGAAGAGAGAAGTTGAGAGTTTGGTGTGAAAAATATATTAGCAATTGATTTCTATTGATAAAATTTTAAAAATACAAAAATTTTAATTTAAAAACTTGTAACCATATAAATTAAAAAATTATGGCAGTAAAAATTGTTTGGCTAAAATACTTTAGCCACATAAATTACAGAAAAAAAATTAAACGTCATAAGAATTCAAAATTTTGTAACTAGATAAATCCATATGAAAAAATATTTTTTTGAATAAAATATTATTATGTGGAACAAAGTAGATATTTAATTTAAAAATATAGAAAAGAAATGAATTAAAACGTAAAAACCAAGATTTTAAAAAATGCGGTCCGACTGGTCGGATAGTGAATCGGGCATAAGTCCAGGTCGTCTTTGGGGTAAAAAATGGTGTTCGGTCCGACCGGACAAAATTTAGTCGAACTAGGTAATTCGACTGAAAAATCTTGTCAGACCGGACAGTTCGCACAGAATTTGGTATATTTTATATTTTTGAATTATTATTAGTTTATATTTACATATATACCCATATATATTTTAAAAAATTACAATAAAATAGATAGAAAAAAATTTCTAGTCTGACCAATAATTAGATCAGTCAAATTGGCTGACCTGGAGGTTAGACCTAATTCCGGTTCAACCTCCGGACCATTTTTAAGAACCCTGGTAAAAACAATAAAAGATCAATCTCTGCATGCCGCTGCTCCTAGAGTAATGAGATGATTGGGCCTTTTTGTTGACCATCAAGTTCTCACGAGTATTAATTAACTGAGGTTTAAATTAATTGACAATGTGAAACATTTTTCTTGCATATATACTATTTAACAAGTTTGTATTTTTAGATGTTAGATCTTGAGATATAATTTGTTCAAATTATTTTTTTTTCTTCGCATGCTTTTGTTTTATTTCTGTTATAATTTGTCTAAAAGTCCAATGAAGTTATTATGATTATGATTATGATTATTATAATATGCGCCTAGGTATTATTTGTGTAGTCGAGAGTTGTGAGGTATATAGAAGAAAGAAGTCTTTATAATTGATTTGATTCACATAGCAAACTCATTTTTTCGGTGATTTTTCTCTATGTCTTGCTATTTTTTACTTAAATTTGTTATTTCGTGTTTCTCGTTTTCGATCTTTATTTCTCAAAAACTCCATTTTCCAAGTTCATGTGCATCATTTATTTGTAAGGGTACCAATCTAGCATTTTTACATATTTTTATTTTGTTATCAGAGTTTTGTACAATACCAAATTGTTTTAGAAAATCTTTGCTTATATTTTGACTGAAATTTGTTGCGATAAACTTGTGCACGGTTTTGCTCCCATACTTAGGAGTGAACAAAATGTTCGGTATTTATTGTTCGAATACAAATTCAATTTTTTTATATACAGATTCATATAATTTTAAATTCGGATAAAGATTTGGATATCCAAATTTTTTAGTTCGGATTCTCGGATTTAAATTTATTAAAAAAATAGTTTAGATATCCGCACTAGATTTCCTTTTAAAAATTTATAGTTGGACCCTTGGTTCTACTTCACCACAGCTTCGCCGATTCATGAGCTCCACAATCTTTGAGACTCCAACCCTTGATATTGTAATTTGTTGCTTTTGTTGAAATTTAGATGTAGCGCTTGCTTGATTTTGTTGTAATTTTGATGATTTTTGAAGTTATTTAGTTTAAATAAAATCATGGATAATTGATTATTTAGTAAGTTGGACAATTTGAATTATCCGAATCTGTATTCGAAAAATTTTGAATATTCAGATTTGGATAATACATTATTCAGATTCGGACTGGAATAGTAAAATATGCAATTTAGATACTTCCAAATTTGGATAGTTCGGATTCAGATAATCTGATTACTTACTCATACCCATACTCTTTATTTATATGGTTGGTTATCAATTCATTTACGCGTTCAGTCGTAAATTATATCTGTATTTGCCGGAAGATCATTTTGTACTTCTTTGGTTAAAATCATTTTTTCGTATGCCTAAATATTCAAAAATGTTTGATCACTGGATGACGCTACCCCTTCCACTTCTCGAATTGCCGCTTCACGGGAAGCAGACACAGCCGGCCAGTCCGCCACGAACATAAAATTAAAATAGACATCCTTAGACCATCCGTATTCATGCACCCGCTACAGCGTGGGCCCTGGGCTCCATATCAGCCGCGCCTCTGCTCTCAATTTTCAGCCTACAGTGGTGCCCTCGTTACAGTGCCACGCCCTGGGCGTCACGTCAGCTTTTTTTTTCAACTCAGTTTTGTAAAATTCAGCTAACTGTATTAAACTCGAATATTGATTCGCGTAACTTCGAAAATGTTAAATTTAATTTCGAACAAACCAAAATAAGAATTTTTCAAAATAAAAAATTATTTATAAATAATTCCAATTACAAATTTGTAGAATTACAAATTAAATATAATTTATTTTTTAAGATATATAAGTGTATGGTTAGGGTTTAGGGTTTTAGGGTAAGGGTTTAGGGTTTTAAGGTAAAGGTAAGGATTTAGGGTTTTAGGGTTAGAGTAAGGGTTTAGAGTTTATGATTTTTAAGATACATAAATACATGTATATATAAGTTTTTTCAAACATAATATTGCAAAATGGTACAATTTATAGTGTTTAATAATTTTTTTTACCCCAAAAGTTTAATTATTTGGATTCAAAAAATTGTATAAATTTATCAAAAAAAATTTAATTTTTTTATTGGACTAAAAAGTTGTAAATAATAAAAATGATTTTTAGAAATTTTTGCTGAATTTTTCCGAGTTTTTTCGAATTTTTTCGAAATTACATAATTTAGAATATTCAAGATACATATTAAATAAAATTAACCAGAATAAAGATATCAAAAAAGCGCTGGAGCCAAGTGGAGAAAGCCTCTCTTAATACCCCTCTGGTCAAAGGTTCAAAACCTACGGCTTGCACTCTTAATTTTTCATTTTTTTCATCTATTTTGGCTGTTCTACAAGATCGAATTTGAGCACAATTACAAAGTGAATGGGTGATTATATAATAGAATGGCCTATTGACAATGAATTCACTCTACAAGACCAAGTCAATGGGTGTCATAAATTCCCTGACGGAGTCAATGGGCGAAAATAAGGCCCATGGCCCACGCCCATGCATATTATTTCCAAGATTGGCCATCCTTTAATTAAAAAAAAACATATTTTTTACAAAAAAAATAAAAAATAACTGATTGGGCACCCTCGACGACGTGGCCCAATTAGATAGGGCCACGTCGCCCAGGGCGCGAAGTGATAACCAGGGCGAGGAGTGCCTTTACGTTTTAGCGAGGTGTACGACACGCCATTAGGCGGGCCGGGGGCATGAGCCCTCCCCACCTCCCCCCCTCCCCCGCGCGCGCGGTGTGAGTGGTCTTAATGCTGCTGGCTAAGCATTAAATAGTTTTGAGACCCACTATTCTGCCATTCCCTCACCTTCCCTATAGTACTTCATGTGAGATTCACTACTATACTTAGTTTTTAGCTCATTATCATACCTTGGCTATGTGAATGCTATATTGTCTTGCCACTGATCCACGTCAGTTTTATTTCAGTTCTGATTTTTTTTAATATAGTTAATTGTATTAAACTCAAATATAGTTTCAAATAAATTTAAAAATGTTAAAAATTAATTTCAAAAAATCAAAAATGAAAAATCAAAAAAATATAGTTTAAACTCAAATATAGTTTCAAACTAAATTTTTTTATTATTTTGCAAAATCAAAAAATGTTTATAAATTATTACAAAATATATAATGAAGTACAAAATTCAAAAAATTACACAAAATTACATAATTACCTACTGCCACTAGATTTTTTCTAAACAGCTCAATCAAGTCTTTTCTTATAACGATATGGCCTTCTCTATTCCAAAATTGTGTATCAGCAGTCATAAAATTTGACAGAGATTTGATTCGTTGCGTAAAGTATGCATAGTTTGTAGAGGTACTATTGCTGCTGGGTCTATCGTTAAGAAATTCTTCCGGATAATAAGGACCATATTCATCCCGCTCATCCTCCACTATCATATTATGCAACATAATGCATACGATGATAATTTTTCCAATGAATTCCTAGTCCCACAGAAGATATGGATTTTTTATGAATGCAAAATGAGCTTGAAGAACTCAAAATGCTCTCTCCACATCTTCTCTATATCCTTCTTGATGTTTAGCAAACATCTTGATCTTTAGGGTTGATAGAGATGTTACTAACTTCATAAAGGTAGCCCATTGTAGATATATCTCATCGGTGAGATAATATTGCAAGTGAGATAATATGGCAACTCTTGATGTGTGTCATTGATAGTGTAGATCACTTTGGGTCCTCGACCTTCTAATATATTAGTAAAAATATTAGATTTTTGCAATACATTGATATCATTATAAATTCCTGGTGTACCAAATAAGGTGTGCCATATCCATAAGTCATATGAAGCAACCGCTTCTAACATGATTGTTAGCGTACCACTTCTTCCAACATATTGTCCAACCAATGCGGTTGAATAACTCTTTCATTCCCAATACATACAATCAATATTGTCTATCATATATGGGAATCCACATTGTTCTGCTACTTGGAGAGTCGAGTTAAATCTTGTTCATTGGACTTTCTCAGATACTCTACACCAAAGCAAGGCGTGATGCCTTCTACAAATTTATTCATAGCATTCCTTGTTGTGATTTCACCAATCATCAAATATTCGTCCACGGCATCAGCGATGTCCCATAGGCGAGAACCTTTATTACCGTAGTGCATTTTTACAATGATGATAACCCGAGTTTTCCTGTAGCATCTCATTTTTGCTGAAAAAATAGATCAACGACACTCACTGTCTCTACTAATAGAAGGAACAAAGGACTTTGCATGCGAAACTAATGTTGGAATATATAATCTCCAAAATATTGGCGTGTTGGCAAAATAGTCCTTCACCAAGTGCTCATCATCAACTTCCCGCTCTCTATCGATAAGAGCCAATTCTTTCGTCTCAACACGATTGGTGTGTCTTTTCCGAACAATGGCCTCGTAAACCCGAAAATAATTTTCGGTTTTGGTTTGCCATTGATTCAAAAATTTGACCAACAAGTCACTACAACTAAAATAGAACTACAATCATAATTTAGAATCACAACTTTGAAAACTCTCATCATTTAGATTCATATCTATTTTTTTTAATGATTTGAATAAGATGAGAGGATTATAGAAAGATGAGAGGGGAGTTTGTGAATTAGTGAAAAAAAAATGATATGAGATTGTCTCTATTTATAGAATTTTTAAACGATTCTGAACCACATAAATTTTGCAAAATTTCTAACTATATCAATTGGATACAAATTTTTATAAAATTATTTACAATATTAAAAAAATTGTTTGAATCGATTGGTGTAAAGTACTAAAAATAATTTTTAAAATTTTCTATATATTTTTATCTTTTTTAAAAAATTTATAATATTTTTAAAAACAAAAAGAAATTGACTAGGCCAGGGTCCGACGATGTGGCCCAATTGGGACAAACACGTCGACTGTAGTATCAGCGTGGTGTAGTGACTCGTGCAATGATGAACTAGCACGTGGCAAGGGAAGGACGCATTTCCTGTAATTGACGGTATGACCATAATTAATTAGAACATAACTCATTTCCTTTGATCATTAATATCAACTTAGGAAGTTCAAATCTATGACTATTATAACTTTATATACCAAATTAAGGTTCGAAAGTTCTATATTTATTGAATTTTATCGGATCTAGATTTAGATCTTGTCTATATATTTATTTTAAAAATAATGACCTGAATATAAATCTATAAAATTCTAAACAGATTGTATCAAAAAAATTAAGATAATACACAAAACTAAAATTTAATACCAAAATTCATAATCACAAAAGATAACTTCTGATTTTTTACTTATTTGTTGGTATATTATTATAATTTATTAAACAAAACAATTGCATTCACAATTCAGATGTGTCATTTATTACTAACAATCAAGTTGTAATTTACTTTTTACATTAAAATAATTTTAATAAATTCAGACTCACATGTCGAACTAATCAAATTTGGATCATGCCCACTACCGTACCTAAAAAGAACAAAATGATCTAGAAAAAAAATACTAGCATGCATTAAACTAAAAGGCGACAGTTACAGATAAGTAAATGTAAATTAGACAATGCTTTAAAATCAATCTCGAGAGTGACCTTTGGAAATGGCGGATGGTTGTGTTCTGACTAATTGACTTTCTTTTTACCGGACATAATTAGATAAGGGTGCCGCCAGGAAAGTCAAAGCTAAATAACACCAATTTCCTCTTCGAGTGACGATGGTCTGTGGTATTTTTTATTAGATGTGCAATGATAATAGCGTCATATTAATATTATTTGACTAATTAATTTTTTTCCATTTTTCACCGTGTGACGACATTCTTCCACGAGAAACGACTCGAAAGAAAAAAATCTAGATCGCGTAAAGACGAAGATATGAGGAGCGGGAAAAAAGTATTCGAGAGAAAAGGAAGCCAAAGTATTCTTTTATATATTTGAACCTGTATCCTGCAGAAGGGATTACCGTTACTAATCAACTACCAAAGGAGGTCGTTTTAATTTTTATGTCTTTTTTTAGAAGGGTTTTTCGTATTGTTTTAGGTCAATAGATGGTGTAATTGCAAACCACGTGTCGTTACAAAAAACGAAAGACCCTCCTCCGTCTTCACGTATGCACAGAATCTAATAGATTTTAGTGGCCGCCTGCAGATAATTTTGCCGACACCTTGCGTTCTTGTCTGGGAAACGTGGTTCGTTGTGATTTGCTCATAGTTAATGTCAAGTTATATTTTAATACGATAGGTAGCGGCTGAAATTTTCAATAAGGCTTAATATTTGCAAGTTGAAACTAATATTTTCAAAGTTAATCTAAGTTAGTTGCCACAAACAATATTTTACAATTTGAATTCGAAGCAACTTGAAGTCTCCGCTTGTGGTTGATTGATAGGTGGTAGCTGGGATCTAATTTTATGGTAGCAAGATTTATACTTATAATGTAATCTCAATTATTTTTATAATATGTAAAAATACAAATATTTGTTGAGAATCAACACACGTCAGAATTGTTAGTTGCTTATTTTTTTAGTGTCAATATTTTAAGATTATGTACACAATATTTTAAGATTATGTACTCAATATTTTAAGATTATGAGTTGAATATAGTAATTTCTAACATGGTAATACAATGGTTTGATTCCGTGTCAATTGTGAAATCCATAATTCTTTGTGCTCGTATGATTACGTTTGAAAGCACGAAAATTAGTGAAAATCGTGCAAATTTCAAACTAAATTAGTATTATTTGAGAGAAATGTTCAAGAAAATTTCACATCGAAATTATCAGGTAAGTTGGGTCTGTTAGTAAGTGTGGATAATTTTCATACTCACTACCTTAAAGTTATGAAAATCTAAAATTACTGAGCTTAGCAGGGACTTTGTCTCATAAGCAGGTCTTTTCTCGAGTAAAAATGCTGGGTTTATCACGATATAGGTCTAGACCAAGAAAAAAATGATTGAGACGAGAGAAAAAATGACACTCGTTCGAATTTTGTCCGTGTTTGTAATTGTTATCATATGCAACACTTTATTTATTTATGATATTTGTTTGTGTGTTGAACACAATTTACCATAACTATTTTTTTTCTTTCTAAAACTCTATATATCATGATGTAAAATGTTCTAAACCAAATTCCACCAATGTACATGGAGGATGCGAATGGAGAGGGCGACAAGAATAGGACTACAAGGAAGGACGTAGTGGAGTCAATTGGAAGGGGATAACATAGGGGTCAAGTTCGTGGAGGAGAGTATCGCCAGGTACAAGAGGCAATTTCTAAATTAATTGAGAACGAGGAAGATTTGATCCTTAACCTCAAACTTATCATTCATAAATTGGGGAAGAACGTTGGCACATGAAGGAAGGAACCAACAATCAGATTTGACATGGCAAGAGATGAGTCATACAAGCTAGAGGAGGTCGTTGAGAACAAAGGCAAGTTGGACTCGAATGCTAAGGTGGATGAAAGCCATTTAGGTACTCGACTAACAAGGATAAGTTTGGTTAAAGAAGTACAAGATGCGTACGTGACTATTAATGAATAAGTCCCAGCAAACGATAGTTTTCTCAGATAACTAGTTCTCCAGACGAGGCTGCACTCACCTTATATATATATATATAATAAAAGTGAGAGCACGTCTTTGTCTAAGTAGAGTCTTTCAGTCGCATGTTTCGGTCCTCTTCCCCATTACTTAGAAATGACTTCGAAAGAGTGAGCCACCGGTTCAGGTACAAGAGACTATCATTACCGCCTGGACAATTAGACATCCAACCCGTAATCGCAACGAATGCACCTATTTTCTGCCTTTAGATTAATTGTAGCAAATTATTTTTTACTCTCTTCTTATTCTACCATTTTTGAATCTCAATCTAGTGTCATCCTTGTTTAATCACCTGCTTGAGCTAGGTAGGACTCTCTATAAAGTAATCTACTTCTTAAAAGTACATTTATCTACCTTTTGTTATTATTTTATTAGCTATCATCTACTCAAGGTTATTGAACTCGCATAATCTAGTATCAGAGCAAGATGGTTCTAGACTTGTACAAGATAAGGAATGATGAAATATGGGCCTTGTTGGAATATATGAATCAAATATTTGATGAGTTGGGTGTTACAACTGCAAAGGTAATGGACCAAGTTATAAACCATAGGCTGCAAAGGTAATGGACCAAGTTATAAACCATAGGCTTGAAGACAGGAAAGAAGTGTTGCTAATCCAATTACAGATGGATATGGTAGATCTAGAGGAGAGAACTCTCTAACTAGGGGTTCTGCCATGAGAAGGACTGCAAATCTTGCCAGATCTGAAGAATATGAGATAAGTTGAGGACCACCAGGGCCTAGCCCTAGTTATAATAGTAAATACCCTAAGATGAAGTTTTTGAGTTTTGATGGCCACGATGTAAAAAGCTGGATCATTAAGGGAGAACATTATTGTAAGATGGAGAGAGTGAAGGAGGATCACTATATGGGTTTGTTCTGATGTAGTTGCAAGAGGCTACTTTTATATTAGTTTTATGGCTTAGAGAAGATGAGAGAGACTGTATGGGAGCTTAGTTGGGGTGATTTGAAGTGTGAAGTTGTTCGTATATTTGGAAAATTTATCTATGATGAACCTTTAGATGACCTCTAAAGTTGAGGCAAGAATAAAGTATTAGGGACTAGTAATCTGATTTTGAGGTATTGTTGGGAAGGGTCTTAGTTACACAGTCATATACCACAACCTTGTTCTTGAATGGATTGAAACATGAAATAGTTGCATTTGTGAGGATGTTTGTCCCCACAACTCCAGCTCATACCTATGCCTTGGCAAAGATGCAAGAGATAGCTATTAGGGTAAACCAAGGGAAGAGTAGGGAGTATGTGAGACCATCAGTCGTGATAAATCTTACAAACCAAGTTAGTACTCTAGTGACTTTATCAAGTAAGGTTCCCAAGTTTGTAGCTATTAATTCTTCCTAGCAAATGGGGGCTAGTGGATCTAATTGGAGAGTAAAATTATCTGTTAATGCTAGGTTGGATAAAGGAAAATACCAAGAAGGGTTTAGGAGTCGTGCTGATATTGAAGAGAAAATAGCAAATGAGTTTTGTTCATATTGTGATGAGAAGTACACATCTGATCATAAGTGTGCAAAAGGTTTAATAGAAGAATATACTTGGTAGAGATGCATAAAGATGAGAAGGGAAACCTAGTAGAAGATGCAGAGCCTCCAAGCATAGAAGAAGAAGTCAGAGAGTCTTTTGATCTCCTCTCAAGCTATTCTGGACCACAGTTTATACAGCTTCAAAATCATGAAGGTAATAAGTCAAGCTTATGGATTATATATGTTTATGCTGATATACTTAGGGAGTACTTATAACTCTTGGATGAGAGAGCTATTGAGAAGATTCATTGTGTGCTAGAAAATACAAGCTAATGAAGGTAAGAGTTGTTAATGGGAGTGAAGTAGCTTGTACGAAGATCCACAAGGGATTCAAATAAACCATATATGGGAAGAAGTTCTATACAAATATCTTAGCTCTCCTACTGAAAAGTTATAATATGGTTCTAAGGGTTCAAAGGTTAGAAAATTTAGAAGAAATTAAGTGGGACTTCAAACAATTTAATATGGAATTTTATGTGGAAGGTTTTAGATTAGTCCTGAGAGGATCGTAGAAAAACTAGACGAAGAAAATGTATATTGCTAAATTAGGGAAGTTGCTATTCAAAGAAGGGGATGATGCAATGTATGAGTTCTATAGTTTGACTATATAAAGACTCTAGATTCAACAAGAGGAGATGAATTTAAGAAAGGATACCAGAATTATGGTGAGCTTCATGAGTTACTGAGAAGATTTTAAGACATCTTTAAAGAACCTATGGGGTTACTAGTAGAGAGAAGATAGGTGTACAACATTTCACTCAAACCTATAAGTGAAGCGATCAACCTGAAGTCTTACAAGCAGTTTGTTAGCCAAAATGATATTGTGGAAAAGCTGTTTAGAGAAATATTCTAGGCTGAGTCTATACAGAATATTAGTAGCAACTTCGTTTCCCCTATGATATTAGTGAAGAAAAATGATAGAATTTGGAGATTTTGTGTGGATTATAAAGCTTTTAATGACATCACCATCAAGGATAAATATCTTATTCCTATTATTGAAGAGTTGCTCGACGAGTAAAGAGGGACAAAGTAGTTTTCCAAAATTGATCTCAGGTTGAAGTATTACCAAATCAGAATGAATCTTTTTGATGTATATAAAACTGCCTTTAAGACTCATAAGAGTCATTATGAGTTCCTATTCATGTCATTTGGGTTGACTAATAACCCTGCCACTTTTCAGAATTCCATGAACAACTCATTTAAGCCATATTTGAGGAAGTTCTTGTTGGTTTTTTAATGATATTTTGGTTTACATTTCCACTTTTGAGGAGCACCTCATTCACTTGGAGCGAGTGCTCAAAGTCCTAAAGGAAGAGTAGTATTATGTGAAGGAATTCAAATACAATTTTGGAGCCACTTTTATTGATTATCTAGGACATATTATTCATGGAAGAGGAATATCCACGGATCGAAGGACGGTACAAGCTATGCAAGAGTGGCCATTATCCAAAATTATCAAACACCTAAGGGAGTTATTGGATCTTTGTGACTATTATTAGAGGTTGATAAAGAATTATGAACTTACTAGCAGACCATTAACATAGTTGTCGAAGAAGGATGTGTCGGGATAGAATAAGGAAGCTGAGAAAATTTTTGGAAGTTAAAGATTCTCATGACTACTACACGAATGTTGGCTCTACGAGATTTTAATGAAGTATTTGTAGTATAGAGAGATACATCGAACATAGGAGTAGAGACAGTTTTGATTTAGAGAGGCCATCCTATTTGCTACTTTAGCAAGAGAATGGCGAAGTGCTACTCGCTAATGTTAGTGTATAAGAAGGAGCTGATAGTCATAGTACTTGATTTCTCAAAGTAGCACCACTATCTAGTAGGAAGACAATTCTAAATTAGAATTGATTACAAGAATCTCAAATTTTTAATATTATCTTCCATCGGCCAGTTCCCTTGGCTGGCCAAATTCCTGAGTTATATCTATGACATTGTGTACAAAAAGAGCACCGAGAATAGAGCAACAAATATCTTATCGAGAACACCAAACCTGGAGAGAGAATTATGGTAGGTCGAGATGAAGGATTAAGGACCAGACTCATCAACTTATTTTATTCAACCTCACAATAAGGTCATCAACTTATCGTTTCGTGCCCCTAACTCAATTGTAGCAAATTGTTTGACTCTCTTCTTATTCCATCATTTCTGAATCTCACTCTAGTGTCTTTCTTAGTTTAATCATCGGCTTGAGCTAGGTAGAACTCCTTTCGAAGTAATTTACTTCCTAAGAGTATATTTATCCGCCTTTTGTTATTGTTTTATTAACTATCATCTATTCGAGATTGTTTATCTTGCATCAACCAATATCATTTTTCTACATGATAACAACCAAATACGCCAAAGAACAACGGAAATTATTACCAACAACTTTCTAAAATATCACTTTTACCTTCTTATATAATCAATTACTTTCTACTTCCTCAGGTTATATTCATTAGGCCAACTAATCCAAATTTAGATTTAGTAAAACATGTAAAAAATGACAATACTTTTTTCAACAAATATTTAACATTTTTGAATTGCCAATCACAATTCTTTTGGAGAATGACTAAGATTGCCGGATAAATCTAAACGATGCAAAGTCCAAATAAAGAAGATAAAGCAAACTCAGATAACATATCCGCTGCTCAGACAAAAACAATGTTGGGAATTGTCGTATGTGCTGGAGTTTTATACACGTTTACCTAGCTGTAGGCATGTTGTTCATACCACAAATGCTACTACTGCGGTTTCGATGAGTGTCTACGCCAGCTGAAATGCCTGAGAATGAAACTTTCCGCGAAGAGCGGGTAGTTCTTCCTGATGAAACCCTTTATGCATTTCCAGTACGAGAAGTCGACAAAGTCTCCGTCTTTCCGAACAATGAACAAGCACCTCGAGGTGTCGAAATCCGGATGGTAACCGACCTGTCGAAAATGGAGAAGAAGCTCTCGTTAATATGCATTTCAGGGAACAATGTGCTAGAAAGATAAGAGATGCATCACAGAGAATATTAGAAGTCTACTAGCCCTGAAAAGAAGTCAATTGGGCAGATAATTATCAGGATATGAGGGTTCATTCTACCTTGTACCAAGTAAACGGGATCTTGTGTCAACAATAGTTCACAATATCAACTTCAATGTTACATACGAGACTTGATATTTAATCTTAAGCCTAAAGAGTAGGAGTACAAGGATATGTATGGGACGTTGTAACCTGTTTCATGGTCGAACGCACAGACCCAATTCTTTTCCTAATCGTATGCTGAACTGAAACCCAATTGCTCAAGAATAACTGAGTGAGGCAAACACGCCTATAATAACAACATTCAGAGACAAAATTATTTGTTCCTGAGGGTCATCCTAGATCCCTGCAATTAAGCGAGAGATTCCAAGAAAATCTTGAGCATTTCTTATAGGCACCACGATATTGCACTCGGAAAAAAGGGGGTGACACTAAACTTGGAGCGGAGCCTTTTCATGAATAGCAATTGATGATTTTGTAGAAACATTCAAGCCACTAAAAACTGAGTTGCATGTATCTTCTGCCTATTTGTGAATGCCACAATAATCCAAGCTAGAGAAGTGGCATTTATGAATCTGAAATCTTAAGCTAACAGGTCGTAATTCATATCTGACATGGGATTAAACACATCGATTGGCACATAAACGACGAGGGAATTAAATCGGAAAACGAATAAGAGGGAAAAGAAGTATACGGTGATATAATCAATCCCAGAACCAATCTTCTTCTCGCATTCCGGGTGAAAAGGAAGCAGCTTTTCTCTGATGGTCTTCTCATGCTCCGGCCTTAGCCTATCCCCGCTCTCGTACCTGACCCCCCATTTCATCCAAACATGCCAAAACACCAAAATAAGAAATATAGCCATAATTGAAAGAAGAAGAAAAAACCCCTTCCACAAACTACTGCATGTATATCAACTAACAAAGGATGTTCTTGCTTAGCAAGAGGCTTCCAACCCAACTTATAAACTTGTTGCGGTCTCGGGTCGAAAATTGCACGAGCTTTAGCTGGGGGTCGTATAAGCAAAACAATGAGCACGGAATTAACCAGTTTTACAATCTCTATTTCCAATCCAGAACGCCGAAGGCAATGGATTGGTGGATTTTTCACGCTTATAAACTTGGCCACCACACTCGCTACTAACGACATGAGATTCTCAACATATCTTAAAACTCGCGGATTGTGCTAACTTAGCAAGATGTCGAACTTAAAAGAAACAACAGGAAGCAAGATAGAGAGAAATTACATTGAAGAATGGAGGATCATTCTAACCAAGTTAACGAGCGGGATGGTGTCCTCAAGAATCTTGTCTTCCCAGTCAACCAACGCCACCGGTTCCTCCTCCTTCTCCTCCCCCTCCCCCTCCTCCTCCTCCTCCTCCTCTCCATCCGCCACCGTATCCGGTATAACCGGCTTCCACCGGAGACCGTCCGACCCCGTCTTCAGCGCCATTAGCACCCGTCGGAACGACGACGGCGAAGTCGTCGGGCGGAACGGCAGGGGCAGAGTCACCGGAGACGGGAAGAACCTAGTAAGCCGGGGGGGTTGGCACTTCTTCTCGCTGGAGAACGCCGGCGTGGGTGGTGGTTTGGACAGGGAAGCAGCCATCTCGCCCGCTTTGTCGGGACCGCTGTGGGGCCCACCTTATCCTAGCACCCGGTTCAAACGTGTGGCTAAAGTTGTGGCTAAAGTTGTGGCGTCTTCTACTACAGAAGATTAATTTCCGGTTTTCCTTCTTTTATTTTTTTTTTATTTTTCCCGGTTTTGGGAAGTTTTCCCGCTGTCGACTGGAAAGTGTTCTGAGATTTTTCTGGAAGAGGAAAATCCTTGGAGATAAGAGTAGCTGTTGATATGGAGAGGTAATAGAAACGTGGCCTCCCGACTTCCCCAACTTTAGTTGTTGGGCCAATAGCCTTTTTACCAGGCCCAAAGCACTGCCAAATGGGGTTCCAACGCGAGTTGTGATTAATTTGATGTTGAACCGGTCCAAGAAAAAAAATTAAGAAAAATATATTTAAGTATTTTGTGGTTTAGCTATTTACAAGATAAAGTCATATTATTTTGTTTTTTCAGATATTTTCGAGTCCTAATTCGTTCAGATAGATGTTTGATCACATGTTCCATCAAAATAATATTGTTCAAAGTTTTGCGTGGACATTTTTTTTTAAGTCATGATGAAGTAGAATATGAGATGCCAATTGAATCCGAAATTCAAAATTCACGTATTCTAACAAAATTTATTTATTCTGTGTGATGCCTGTTGTTGGTGGTTCAATTATAGCTTAACAGCGAAACAAACACACTCTAGCCAAAGGGGCACTTGCCCAAATGAACAAAAAGTAGGTTAATTGACATAAATTTAGGGTTTAAATTTTGACAAGTGTAATAATTTTCGGTTCAGTGGCTTCTGTAGAATATGAAATCAAATGGTTATCTGTTATTCAATTAGTAGATGCAGTGAACGTGTCTGATTCACCATATTCATTAGCTACACTAATTTGGTGGCAAGAAAAATGCGCATGCTATTACGGCCATTTCAATTTTTTTTTTGGATTATTCTGTATTCCAATAATCGAACAGTCAACGCTCTATTTAAGAAAAATATGTAGTGCTCATTTGATCAAAGCATTCTCCCTCGACGGTCCAAACTTCAAAGATACACCAAACGTCAAAACTCAAAGCAATGGAGAAACAGGGATCATAATTAGAGAATGCTAAATGCACTAGTTTTTTTCTTAAAAAATAAAATATTTTTGCAACATCTGACATAGCATTTTCATAAAACAAGGATTAAGATCTCAAATTATACTGAATACTGGAAATTAAACAAGAAAAGCACAAGCATAAGATCCGGATTTACTAAGTCGCGTCGGTTTGGTAGGTAAAGGTCGGTGGCACGTCAAAAAAGGTTGTCAAAATATCTCAAGCCCCGATAAAACATGAGTAGAATATTCCGCCGCCCGAATTGTCCAATAATCTTCATCGCACCCAAAAAATCTCTAAACATAAATTAAAGGGAAAAGAATCTTTAAGTACCCTGTGGTTTGCAAAAAAATCACTTTAGTACCCTGTGGTAAAGAACCCTTAATTCGAGTCATACCTCACCATTTTCCATCACTTTGGTCCCAAATTACGATACTGCCCCTCCCTAAATCAGAACCTAATCAAACTCAATTCAACCGGACCAGACCTATATTCAATTTAACTCAATGGGGCATAGAAAATAAAATATGACTCGGATTGAGCTGAAATTTTACAAGACGCATTCTAAAAATACACACAAATTACAGAAAAAATTTCAAGAATTTTAGAGGCCTGGAAGTATTTGTTTTATTTTTCAAAACGCTAAAATTTTGTAAAATCACATAAAATAGAAAATACATCCAATTAAGTTGAAACTTGTCCTAGGGATGAATTTTAGTTCCTACATTTATTGGAGGTTCTTAAGGTTTCATGGGACAAGTTTCAACTCAATTGGATATATTTTCTATTTTATACAATTTTACGAAGTTTTAGCACTTCAAAAAATAAAAGAAATACTTTTGTGCCTCTAAAATTCCTAAAATGTATTTCTTAAATCATATGTATTTTTAGGATTCTTCCCAATGGGACAAGTTTCAACTTAATTGGATGTATTTTCTATTTTATATGATTTTATGAAGTTCAACACTTTGAAAAAAAAATTACTTTCGGACCTCTAAAATTTTTGAAAATTTTTCCGTATGTCCTACTTATTTTGAGAATTCTTCTTGTAAAATTTCAGCTCAATCCGAGTCATATTTTATTTTCTACGCTCCATTAGGTTAAATTGAATATGAGTTCGGTCTAGTTGAATTGAGTTTGGTTAGGTTCTGATTCAGGGAGGGGCAATATTGTAATTTTGGGACCAAAGTGATGGAAAATTGGTGAGATATGACTCGAATTAAGGGTTCTTTACCACAGGGTACTAAAGTGATTTTTTTGCAAACCACATGGTACTTAAAGATTCTTTTCCCTAAATTAAATAAGGGGAAATTAGGCTAAGGTCCCCGTACTTTGGGAATTCAATGGGTTTAGTCCTACTGTTTAAAAACTACTCTTTAGATCCTACTGTACAAAATAACCGAACTCTTTAGTCCCTAAAAGTCAACAGATTTTTTTTAATGACCATTATACCATTAATTTGAAATATTAACCGAAACCCAAATTCAAAATCAAAGAAACCAAACCAAATCAATTATATTCAAACTGAATAAATTAAAATCAAACCAAATTAATCCAAACCCAATCCAACCGATCCAAAACCCTAACCAGACCAATACCCTTATTCTTCTTCCTTCTTCTCCGGCGTCGTTGAAGATGGACTCCGAACCAAATGAGGGACGTCTGGTCGTCCGACTTCGAACCCAGCTTATTCTTAAAGATGGACTTTTGATGGGACCCCACTTTCTATACTCTTTCCCCATCGGACCCATACTAGACCACGTGTCCATGGAGTCTATCGACCACTAGGTTAAACCCTAGGTATTAAAAAAAGCAAACTTTGGATGGAGAATTCAAAGCTTTCCAATGACAGCTCACCACCCCATCTACAAAGCCCTCACTTTGTCTCCGCCCTTCTTCCCTTAACAGTGGAGCCATCAAGACATTCTTTTGCGCGAGGAAGATGATGATTCAGAAATCGCTCACATTCTCTGAACCCAGAACCTGGGTCCCTTAACGGGTCGAGTTTGTTAGGAATGCAATGGAATAGGAGGCGGGTAGGAGTGACCCGTACCCGAGAAGGATGAAGATGGGGCACTTTATGGGCCGGGACCCAGACATGAAGAAACCCGGGTGGCTGAGGCAGAGAGCTCCTCAAGAGGAGAAGTTCAGGGAGGTGAAGGACTCCCTATCTGAGTTCAAGCTCAACAGTGTCTGTGAATTGTCCGTTAAAGTGTTGTTAAAGGCTGTTGTTTTAAGGAGTGCTTGGTTAAAGTTGGTGCCTTTTTAATTGCTTAAAGATCATTTTTTTGTTTGGTTCGGAGCCCATCTTCAAGTCCATCTTCAACGACGCCGGAGAAGAAGGAAAAAGAATAAGGGTATTGGTCTGGTTAGGGTTTTGGATCGGTTGGATTGGTTAGATTGGGTTTGGATTAATTTGGTTTGATTTTAATTGATTCGGTTTGAATATAATTATTTTGGTTTGGTTTCTTTAATTTTGAATTCGGGCTTGGGTTAATATTTCAAATCAAGGGTATAATGGTCATTAAAAAAAATCTGTTGACTTTTAGGGACTAAAAAGTTCGATTATTTTGTACAGTAGGATCTAAAGAGTAGTTTTTAAACAGTAGGGACTGAACCCATTAAATCCCCAAAATACCAGGACCTTAGCCTAATTTCCCCATTAAATAAAAATCTGTTTTGGAGGATGGGATTGGGACACGTCATATGCCTGGAGGGAAGCATCTTTTCGAAGGAACAGCATGAAGTATTCGGCGAAGATGAGAAAACAAAGAGAAAAAAAACTTTACAGTATTCCCCAATTATTTATGCTGATAATACAAAGGATAAACCTACTTGGATAACTTAATATGACGAATTTATGTATTATCATCGCAGCCCTATATTTATAATTTTTTGTGGACATTGGAACTTTATTTTAGGCTTAGTCAAAATCAAATAGAATTTTTTAAATATTTAATGAGTCAATGACTAATCAATAATCTGACATTGTTAAACAAAATTCTGTCTATGTTCTCGATTGAAAGCCATATTTTAAACAAAAAAAAAATTAAACCATCTTATTAAGGTGAAGATTTAAATCCTTTATCCGCCGATGCAAGAAAACTTGCGGTGCCACGTAGACGAGTCCTGGGCGGTGAGGACAAGAGATATTTCGCAGCAGCTGGAAGGCTGCTACAAGCTAGAAAATATCTTCTCCCGTCCCGTAACCAGGTATGACGTGGCACTTATCATATCCCGACACGTGTAAAAGCGGTAAGAACTGTAACGTTCCTTTGTCCCAATACTACTACTATCAAGTATTAACAACCCCTTCGTAAAACAAACCAACCTTCACTTTTCCTCTCTTCTCCAGATATTTTCCTCTCCCAAATATACCCAAAATACCCTCCTCTCCCTCTCCCCCTTAAAGTAGATTGGTAGAAGCTCGTTGGTGGTTGTCTTGTAAATGGACGGGTTGACTCGCGAGGCTCAGGTGACGAAGATCGTCACTTTTCGTCTAAAATTCTGTTTCTTTTGAGTTATTTTTTATGGTGGTCTATTTGCATGTTCTAGTTACTGGTTAGGACATAGTGAGAGATTATGATTATATGGAGAACTTAGGCAAAGAGTCAAAGTAATTTCCTGTTATACAGCAAATAAAACTTGAAAGAAACTTTTTTCCCCAAAGATAGTAACTTTTTAGGAAGATTTGTGTGTAACAAATATGTTTTTTTTTTGTTGTTGTTGAAATTGTTGTTGCTATAGTGCAGTTATTTGAATCAGTTACAGCTGGATGGAATGCATTTTTTTTTTGCTTGGATCGACTCTATGTTTCGTTTAATTGTGAAATAATTTGTGGGGATGGATTGGTTTTTGGTGGTTCCGTTTCGTCTTTTGGGTGAATTTAGCGTTGGAATGTGAGTTCTTAGGCTGCTTGAGAAGTCTCTCATGTGTTCAATTACTTGATCAGGATGTGCTCCGGACAGATTCCGCTTCTACGGAGTGGACGAATGAGAAGCATAGCCTTTACCTCAAGTCGATGGAGACATCTTTTATCGACCAATTGCACAATTCGATGGATCTTCTTGGCTGGAGCTCACAGAAGGATATGCCAAAACCCAAAGCCATTCAGCATCACGACGCTTGTGCTACTTCGGGCAAGGTTGGGACTTGGGATGATCTCTTCCAGTTTCTTTGTTGCTCTGTCCTGGTCCATTTTTAACCTCTCTCCTGCTATAACTTTGCAGTTCAAGGTTCTCCGGGATGGCCATTGGGAGAAGATTAGTTTTCACAAGTCTAGACCGCAACCAAGTACGTCAACGGAATCCCGGGTCCATATAAAGAGCCCTTGGATCCAGCACTTTAGGTCTTCGAGGAAATCCGGGGATGTGACATCACCGGGTGCACCGTCAGTACCATATATGAATTGCAATAGTTCTCCCAAGATTGGAGCAGCTTCTTGTTCAAAACATCCCCATTCAAGTCAATCTAACTCGCATCATCATCATCTGGTTGACGAGAATGCAGGTGCTCTCAGTCAATATTTTGTTGTGCTTCGAGGATCATTAGAATCATTACTTATTGTCATAAGAAATGATTGCATATCTTCCTTGTCCGATCATAAAAATTGTATGCATGTAAATACCATGATCGAGCCTGTTGTGTAGAAGTTGATAACTGGCTACTGTGAACACGGTCAGTGCACCTTGTGGCCGTATGATACGAAGTGTTATAGATCGAGTCGAACGGGCATACACTTTCTCCTTTGGGCTGGAGGGATCAAACAAGAATATTAGTGACCAGAATGATATATATACAACTTCCTTATTTCTGTAGAGGCGTCGGATCAGAACTTTGTAGATGAAGACAATGGGAGAGAAAACACAACCAGTCGTTGTAGCTCGAAGAGGAAGAAGACAACCCCTGAAGCATCAAGAAGCGACCAGGTAACTTGCCAATACTCTGATTACTGGCATGTCTTCATCTTTCCTTTCTAATACAGCAGTCAAATCCAAAAATCAGGTTGTATCTGGTCATCTCTTGTAGGTGGTACCTTACGGCTCGAGGAACCGTAGTTAGGTTAATGACTTGCCTCTTTGAATAAGAGAAAGGAGATGTATGGTTGGAGGAGCATAAGCACACCCGCCCACGCAAGTCCACGAATGCCTCGAGGAGTTGAGGTTGCTCGCAACGGCCAGTGCGGGCAAGAGAAGTCGAGAAGCTACGAGGGATATAAACATGTTGTCTTGTGTAACATTATGACTTCGGATATGGTGCTACAATGTGAGCACATCGGAGAAGTTTGGAGCATTATTGTTGGGAGATAGATAGATAGATGGATAGATGCTATATGCCTGCTCTTCTTATTCTTTGACATAAAATGGGCGGAGTTGCTGATTCTGTTCAGAAGCTTGTAATTTTTTTTTTAATTCGAGTTTCGCTAACCATTTCTTTCATAAATAATTTAGAGCGTTCAAGCTCTAATTGAAATTCTAATTGGAGGCGACTTTTTTAATATTTTCGGAAATTTTCTATGAAATCATCGGACCATCAATAAACTATCTCGATGATATTATTACGTTCAGGTTAGATGCATTTCTCACTTGTGATAAACATTGAAGCACGCTAAAATTATTATAAAAATTATAACTGCCGAAGGATCCCCAAACTTAATCGATCCTCAACCCTTCTCCTAAAAGCATCAGGAAAATTACCAGAATGCCCTTCCCCCGCGCGCCCTCCCACACATTTTCCAGAGGCGGCCGGTCATCGGCTGCGGAGACGGCGACAATGGCTGCGTCCTCTCGAGGCTCTACGACTAGAGGCTCTTCCTAAGGTAGATCCGTAATTTAATCGATCTCGTTGGTTTGTTTTTTCTCAATGTAGTTTTATTTTTGTTCCCCCTTTGGTTTGCTGATGGATGGATGAATGACGTGCCTGTGGATGTAGGTGCTTGCCGGAGCAGTTATTCGACGTCGTCGCCGTGGGGGACCTGTACCACGGGTTCGTGCCGTGGTGCCAGCGGTCCGATGTACTTAAAACGGTTCCCCGACGGGTCGTTTGATGCGGAGCTGGAGATCAGGTTTAGGTTTTTTGTTGGAGAATTGTTCATCTCATGCAGAATTACAAAGGGCCAAGTACATCAAGGTACTACTCCTTTTCTCTTCGTTTTAACGTAATGGTTTGTTTCCTCTCGATTTTGGAAATTCGATGGAATGTGTGCTTATTGATCAAATCATTTGTACTGCTTCTCCATTTGAGATATATCATATGTGTTGATTATGATCTGTTTCATTGTGATGTTTTACTTTCAGATGACTCATCAAAGAGAAATCTGTTCGATCATTTGATAAGCATCTGGGAGTTCGATCATCCAAGAGTAACCATCACTTTTTTGTGGATCTCAAGTTCCAGTCACCACTTCACAGACAGGTAAGAAGCTCTGGAGCAAGCAATATCCGTACTTAATATCTTCTAGATCAGGAAACTTCTTGTTGGAAAGTTATGACAATTCCGTGTGTGAAGTGTTCTTTTGAAGACTGGTTATCACTAACAGAAAAGAAAAACGAATCTAGCGATTAGTGTAATCAGTTTGCAGAGAGCCTATGACGAGGGTGATTTTTGTGCCAACAAACAAACACCCGTTGCAATGATAGTGAAGTAGAGTGTCGAACCACGAGAAACTAGTTTAGACACTTTTTTGGTTAGCTAGCTAATCTAGGACGAAATTAATGAGAAAGATCTACCTAAATCTAAACCTACAAATGATTGATCACTTCTGTGAGGGAGATTCTGCGGTCTGGGTCTGATTGGCATACGCCAGGTGTGGTTGGCGTACGCCAAGTCTCTCGTTTTGTCTTGGTTGGCGTACGCCAATAGGACTTGGCGTACGCCAGGTGTCACCCCCACACTTGAATCTTTGCTTGTCCCCAAGCAAAACTCAAATGCGGAAACATATAAACATATAAAAGAAAAGCACACAAAAAGGAAAACACATGGCATAAAGAATTCGTAAAATGACTCCCATCAAAAATATCAGCTTAAGTCAAAAGAATATCCCTACATAGCTAGTTCATTAGCTTAATCACCAAACGAACGAATAGTTAGACTCTTCTACACTTAGTTGTTTAAACTAATATTAACACTATGTAAAAGACACTAGAACGTTAATCTCTCAGTGGTAAAAATTCATCTCACTTATTATATAAGTAGGCAACTTCCTATCACTCGTATACTTAGCCAATATATTTCTAGGCATCCTACGTCCTACTCAGCGATATCTTTGATCGTATAGTTGTTAATGCTCAGAGGGTCTTTATTTCGGGTTATAATGAGGCTTAGGTAAAGGTGAGGTAAAAATTTGGATAGTGGCTGAACCACCCAATCCGAGGACATTACAAAAGTAACTAGTCACTCGTTTAATCCAGACACCCTCACTTAAAATAATTAAGCTCTCACCCATTTTCCCAATATTTTACGACTCTAAAGCTCGAGGTTATGCCAAGAATTCATGCTTTATTCACAACTTTCTTTTTGCACTTCTTTTCTTTGTTTTTCTCTTTTTTATTGTTTTTCTTTTTTTCTTTTTTTTTACTAACACAATATTTACGACACACATTTTTTTTAATAAAATAAACAAACTAAAATAACTTAGCATGTTCTAGGCATAAACTCGGCTTCTACACTTGGCCACTCATTTTTCTAAAATTTCCACAACTCAGACCGTATCCATGAAGCAACCAACTAAACCCATACAATTCATCCTAATATCCTCGGCTAGGCTCAAATTGGTTTAAAGCAATTGGAAATTATAGGATTTTATCTCTAAAGCTCTAGGTTCAAATGTCAAAGAAATGCCCCCGTCGTCCACTAACTTCTGCATAACTAAGATTACGACAAGTAATAGTAGGATACCCTAATCAACTGACTTAGTATACATCTCATGAAAAGATTTGGAGACAGATATCTCCTCCTTCAGCTCAAAGTACCTCACAAGGTTCGCACCTTATCATTCTAGTCTAGTCTAAACAGCGAAACTAGTCTAAATAACTAAGTGTGAGGTTTTTACATATTCCTAAGCTTTGTGCTCGAATTAAATTCCTAACTAATAAGGTGATAATATTTTAACACAAGTTGAAAATTTTTGAAGAGGGTCAAATTTTGAAAAATTTATACCAAGTCTAAACCTAGACACAACAAACTAAGCATTATTAATATACAAGAAAGATTCCTGAAGGGAACCCTTCCCACACTTGAATGACACATTGTCCTCAAGGTGTCTAAGATACTAATAAACACCTAATTACAAAAAAAAAATAAATTTGAGATAGTTTTATCTCGATGATCTAGTACGTATGAAGCAGCAAGGAGATCGAACCCTGCAGAGCTCAAATCAGAACACTTCCATACCAAATCACCAAAGATATGAATAAAATTATCTCAATATACACAAAACAAAGATAAGCAAACAAACACAAAAATAAATAAATAAGTACAATATCACACTAAGTCACAGCTATAAACTAAAGAACAAAATTGAATGACAAAACACATATAAAAGAACAGAAAACAGAAAATTAATAAAATAAAAGAAAGAAGAAGGAGCTCCCTGTCACTCATCGGGTAATGGTCTCAGCCAGATCTTGCATCATCCGCCATCGTAGAAGTCGTTCTGGGCATTCAGTAATGTGTGCCAGAGGTCGAGTAGCTTAGACTTATGATTTGTGGGTGAAAATTTTGAATGTGGGTGAGTTATGGCAAAAATCGGCAGATGTCCGAATTTATAGATTCAGATTCTGCCCTACCTGGCGTACGCCAGCCTAACCTAGAGTGTGCCAGATTTTTATGTTTGGCAGGTGGCACACGCCTGGCTCCATTGGCGTGCGCCAGGTCTTCAGCATTGGCAAAATGGGTGTACGTCAACTTTAATAAAATAACTCAAACTAAACAATAATTATACAAACATAAAAAATAAAAGTAAAAATTAAAATAACATACATATGATACAAACTATGCTATTTTTTTGGCTTTTATTTACGCTGCATTCTTGGAAAGCTTGAAAACCAGACGCCCCATTTTCATGGGTCACAAGTGTAACTTTGACATTCGCAAATCACACAGCTCCTTAATAGCGTACCACGCTGAACTACCTCTCCTTGCAACCTTTTTGGCTTTAAGCTTAATCGGGTCACCCGTAGTAATGTAGTACGCTCATTTTGTGAGACAATGGATATTTTTGCTACAGTCTCCATTGTGTTCTAACGTCTCCCTCTATACAAATTGTTGAGCAAAACAATCATATAGAAGCAACTTCTTATCTCTCATCAATCGCAAAAATATTATCATGTGCCAATCAACCAAAGGGTCAATGTCACTCATATTAAACATGGGATTGAGAGATATTTCAATCTCACCAAAAACTAACCAATCCCAACCAAGAGTGGGAGGTTGTTCAAAATTAAGGTCGGGTATTTTACCTTCACTTACTATATCCAAGATTAAAGGTTTAGCAAACCTTCTTGGATCTTGAAGTCGAGGATGAATATTATGGCGGATGATACTAGACTCTTCCTTAGGAATGGCTTTTTTTTTGCTCCAAATCTTCAATGTTCGCCAAATCCTTGGTTGAGCAAGAGTTATGCAAAAGGAAATTAACACTAGTCCTAGGCTTATTGCCTTCTTTTTCAGTACTCTCTTCAACCCTAATCTCTTCTTTCAATTCATCATTTTCCTTATTCTTTTCATCCTCTTTTAGAAGTGCATTGGTATGAATAAGTGATCTCGTTGGGGTCTCTTGGTACCAATCATCTATTTCAAAATCCTAAAGACGACCCTTATTTTCATCACTATATAGATCTTCTATGAATGACCTTAGATTGATGTATGATTGCGGAGGAACGTATGATTGTTCCTCCACTCTGAAGTCCATTTGCTCATTATCATCCTCCACTTGCACTTCATCGTCTTCCCATAAATAATGGATGAGCTCGGATGGTTTAAAGAAAATGGCATCTTTCATTGGTACAATGATGCAATCAATGAAACTATCCCACATCTTATCCATCCTTGCTTCCATTAAGTCCAATCTATCTTCAAGGGAATAAGACCTTAGAGGTTGTATTTCTTCTTTGCTCAACAAGGAATAAGGATTTCCACTCCATGTTGGAATACTAATGGTGTCATGTTGCCCCTCATTGTTATACGTAAAATTCTCATGATCTGATGGGACTCCATGAGGGGTGTCAAACCAGTATTCTTCACATTGACTTTTGTTATGTCCCAACCACCCGCACCATTCGCAAGTCCAAAGCTGAGCTTTGTTGAGATTGAGTTTCCTTCGATTTGCTTCCACCAAGTTATGTATATCCTCAACTTCATCATCATAAAACGAACTTTGAATTCTATTGTACCAATGGTAATCAAAGAAATCCATCTCCACAATTACACAAAACAAAGACTACACAAGAAAGAAAATAAAAATATCCTAATCCTAATTTGCTAACCTACTCAAATGTCCATTGCCTAGTTCCCCGGCAACGGTACCAATTGACGAGGGTGATTTTTGTGCTAATAAACAAACACATGTTGCAATAATAGTGAAAGTAGAGTGTCGAACCACGAGGAATTAGTTTAGACTACCTTTTTGGTTAGCTAGCTAGTCTATGACAAAATTAATAAGAAGGATCTACCTAAATCTAAACCTACAAACGATTGATCACTTTTGTAAGGGAGATTCTGCATTCTGGGTCGGATTGGCGTACGCCAGGTATGGTTGGCATACGCTGGGTCTCTTGTTTTATCTTGGTTGGCGTATGCCAGGTGTGGTTAGCGTACACCAGGTGTCTCGTTTTGTCTTAGTTGGCATACGCCAGATGTCAGGCAGAAGTAAAACTGTCTACTGGTTTAACTAACTAAACTGAGATTTAACAACTTAAAACACAAAAGTGAGTAAGGTGCACTTAAAATGAATGTAACCAACACGTTCAGGGAGTTTATTAAGTATGTGACATGGTCCGAGTGTTTCAAAGGTGACCAATCTACACTCTCATGCTAGATTAGTCTAAATTGATCTTCAACTACGCTTAGAATGGCAAGATGTTCTCTCGACCCCAAAAGTCAACTTCACTTAGCTAAGGACCAACTATCCGTATCACTCAGTGGACAACAAGTTACTAAAGAGGATTTCTCTTCACACAAAGCAACAAATCATCTGATTAACCTTTCTACTAATCCTATCTCCTTTCAGCCTCAAGAATTAACTAAGTTCATAGTCAAGGTTACTCATAAAGATTTTATCATAGCCAATTAGTCTAAACCACTGCATGGTTGCTATGACTTTGTCAAAACCAAAGTTGGTTGTGTCAAAACCGAACTTGCTTGGCCACTAGACTCTTGTCGAAACTAAAACATGGTTACTAAGACTAATGATGATCATAACCTAAGTAAAACCATGATTAAGCCTTAAGTTCGTTAATCAAAACATGTTCCTTATCATTTTTACTCCCTTAAACCGTGGCTACATGTTTGGTTTCAAGGCACCAAACTCACAAACAAACTACTTACACATGCTTATAATCAACAACATACTTATATACAATATGAACATAACCATAAATACAAAAGAAAGAGTTAAAGAGAAGGAAAGCTTAATGATGTTCTTGCAGCTTTTCTTCCTCCTCCATCATGTTCCTCTCTCTTGGTAGAGACTATCTTCTAATTTCGTGGCCTCTCCCACTCTGTCCAAGTCTCTCCTTCTTTTGCTTAAGGCAAAAAACTAACTTATTACAAAAACCAAAAGTCATAAGATAAGTTTAATGTTTAAAACTCCAAATATCCTAACAACTACTCTCAAATGTTCCCCAAGTATGTCTGCCATCTTCACAAATGGTTAAAATCTGCATGCCTTGGCTCTCCCACATGTTTTCCACTCAAATGTGCAAGTGGCTAGTCTAATTCTATCTCTGTCAGGGGTTGGTGTACGCCATGTACCATTGGCGTACGCCATGTTGAGGAAAATTCGTTGCCAGCTGCAAAGGTGTCTACCATTCTTGAGATTTGGACCTCTTAGACTCCGAATTTGAAGAAGTTTATTAGAGACAAAGTTGTAGCCCTAGATGTCTTCTTTCCAACGCCACCTCATTCGTCTCATTTGGACATCGGATGAAAAAGTTATCATCATATTAGTCATAAGAGGTCTGGCCTGGCATACGTGAGCAACGACGTTGCTCATTTTTTTAAGCTTAGATGGCGTGCGCCATTCTTCATTGGCGTGCGCCAGGCTCCACAGAATTGCCATTCTTGCCTTTGTATGCTCTTTTTTGGCCATGCCTTCGTGCATTTGGTCGAGCATTCTCTATTCTTCTCAAATATGTTCCTAAACACAAGAAAATACAATGAGTAACGATAAACTCAACCAAAACATACAATGAACGAAAATTAACACTTTGACAACTAATAAACAACTAAACCAACTACAAACACTAGAAAACTTATACAAAATAAACATAAGTAATGAGTGTTTTCGACACTCATCAGCCTCTCGTGTGGCTTTGTAGCAAACAATGTACATCCTATTTGTGGAATGGCTTTTGAATGTTAATCTTCTTGCTGCCCTTATTTGGCAGGTCACGTCCATGTTTTTCAAGGAGGTTGTCTCCCGGCCGGTCCCTTCATTTAGCGAATGCTGCTGCTTGATTTATGGTCCCCGTGTCCCTGTCCTTGAGAAATTTTAAGGGCAGCATGTATAGCTGGAAGGAAGCTTGTTACTCTGATCGAAGATGAGATTCTTGCCTATGCATTCCTCAAATATATAGCACCCGTAGACAGCCACACTGATTTATCCAGATGAAGCTTGTTCGGTATGCTTCCAAGCCCGGTAAATCTCTTCGTTAAATGTACTAATGGCAAAACCACTCGAACATTTAGAGGATATTTGGCTGGTAATTAATGGTCGGTAATTCACGTAATTAACTCCCCTTTTTCTCTATTTCCTTCCTTAACCTAGTGCACTTCTTTTAAGTTGTCCAGAATGGTTCTGGAGTTATTATAACGTCCAAGACTGAATCTAATCCCTAATAACTTAGGTCGGTAGAGTCACTTTAGTATAATATGCATTTGGTAACAGAGTTATCATTGAGGGCACTTATTTGAGGCCTGATCATAATCATAGCTAGCGGATTCGCTAGAATCATCCTCATTATCGCTGACATATCATTCATATTACTACTGTAATATCTCATTACCATACTTTTATCAACTTCCATAATTGTATAGCTTGCATAACACTTTTTCTTTAGTTGTATAGCTTATCTAGTACTCTTGTACCATGTATAAATGTGTACTCAAATTGTTTAGAAATCAACAAGCAATATAGAAACAATTTATAGTACTAGAGTTTATTTTCTAAAGAGCTTACCATATCTTTTCATTTTTTCATTTCTCTTATTAACCATGGCTCACGTCGATGACCAACCAAGAGTCTCAACCAACCAACTCAACCATAAGTCATTACAAGCAATTATCTTCTATGACAGGCTCAAACTGAGCAAATACTTTGAGGGTACATACTGTTCCACTATGTTGATGGCTTCAAACCAGCGCCATCACCAACAATTGCTAACGAAGTTGAAGGAAATTCATAAGTGCCCAATCTAGCATACGAGAAGTGGTATGAAGAAGACAAAAAAGTGATATTGTGGCTGACCTATGAGGTCTTGGCGTCAGTGATGCCATAGGTCATCGACTATACCACGATGATGGATGTTCGTAGATGCCTTACCAAAGTCTATGGTAGTGGGTGTCGTCCATAGGCCACCCATCTCAAGCAAACCTTTTACTTGCTGAAGAAGAGGTCTAGACAATTGACGGTTGCATGCTGCATACAAAAGTCATCAATGACAAGCTCTAACACAACATGTAGTTGAAGCCAATATTGTCAAACACGTACTATCTAGGCTCGATGAAAGCTATATGTGGTTTGCCTACTCAATCACCCTCAGGCATTACCCAGTTGTGCTCTTAGAGCTCCATGCCGTGCTGCTTAACAAGGACATGTTTCTTCACCACCTAGAAGCTCAAGTTGAAACCTTTTCATTGTTGAAGAATTACGCTTATGGAGGAGGCAGCGAGATCATAGTGATTAAGGCATCGTGGTAGGCCTCAACGAGGCGGAGGATGATGGAGCAAACCCAGTGGCAGCCAGGATGTGTAGGGGTATGAAATTTTCATAGGGGCAAAGGAGGAGGACAAAAGCGCCCTAACAACAAGCCTTATTTTGCCTAGCCCATAGACCAAGACGTCCAATGTTTCAACTATATGAGTTATTATATTTTTGCAAATAAGTGCTCAGCTCACGCAAGTGGCCTAGTCCATCAGTGAGCCCATTACACCACGTCTCATAGTTGTCAAAATAGGTGACGTAGTACGGCTCGACCCACCCCAAACATGAAATATCACGATAATGTGTTGGAGAGCAGGCGAGATATAAGTTGATGCAGATATTAATATCATTATTCATTATTAAGAATAAACACTTATAAATATTATCATTTCTTTAGACTTTCTAAAGAAATACACTTGCAAATATTCATATTAGAATAAAAGTCAATGTAATAAATCAAAATATTCGTGCAAATGCCAATAAAATCTAAGAAAATAAATACTTTTAAGAATTTAAAATTTAAACAAAATATATTATAAATTCTCGTACTAATCTTGTATTACTAAGTGTACTAATTCAAGATTCCTTGTTAAGGAGCAAGTAATGAAATAAATCCTACATAAAGACTAGATTAAAGACAACATATGTTTTCTCTTGTGTGTTGCCCTCTATTGAACCATATACATACTCCATATTAACCACTCTTTTCAAATTTGACATGGCTTGGTTATACTAACCTCTAAGCCTTCAATATTACTCTTTACTCCTAGTCTATTTATTTTTTGAATAAAAATTTTGCAAGTCTATGTCATGGTTGCAATGTCGACAAAATACACAAGTTGTCATTTCTTATTTTATCTTTTTACGTGCCGGGTCCTCTAGATTTCATATTTAGCGACCTTTGGGTCCCTTTATAGGGTTCTCTAGATCTTAAGACTATGTAGTTTTCTACGATCACTTTAGCAATTACGTTTGGCTTTATATTTTGAAATGCAAACCTGAGCTAGTAATGCATTAGTTTAATTTAGAATGCAAGTTGAAAAGTTCTTAGGTAGACCAATTAAGAGTTTTGAGTTTGAATGGGGAGATGAATTTTAGCCATAATAGCATATCTACGAACAAATGATATCACACATAGCAAGTATATCATGTCCTTACACTCTGAGGTAAAATAGTTGTGTAAAAAAATATTGTCATATTATTAAAATAAGCTTGACTATTAATCATTATGCTTCGATTTCATTAAAGTATTTGATACTAATATTTAACTCTGCATCTTACTTGATAAACTCACTACCAATGCTGCTACTAGACAACAAGATGCTGTATGGTACACTTTTTAGAGACTCGTCTTCACTAATGAATCTAAAATTTATTGGATCTTTATGTTATCCTTGGTTATGGCAAATTACAAAGCATAAATTTGGGACCTCGATCGACTAAATATTTTATGAGTTTCATTCAAAAACACAAGGACTATATTTATCTTAATATACATTTAAAAATTGCATATATTCTGCCATGTGCTCTTTGATGAGTCAATATTCTATCTCAAGTTCACTAATCAAGGTTCCTTGAAATCGAGCCCATATGTCTGCCCAAAAAATGACCCATCAAAGTTTTTCCAGCAGGCCCGATCAAGCAAACCTATCACTCTACCATGTCCAACAAACAGACCTACCCTAGGTTTACTTACTCCTCTAATCTGTCCAAATTTAGGCCCACCAACATAACTAAGCCCTCCCACATAGTTTGTCCTTAAAGCCCCCTCCCACCATAACTCATGTTTATGTACGATGAGCAATACTGGTGGTTATGACAACAGATGCACCTACTCCACCCAACCACTCGCTATATCAAAAGCTCAGCTTGTTCATCTTAGATGATTTTGGTCACAAACTAAAGCAACCATGCAAGCCATGGTTGCCCATATCGCACTCATTGTACTCGCATTCTCTACAAAAGCTATTAAAGACCAAAATTGGCAAATAACAATGTATGAAGAGTTTAATGCCCTAATCAAAAATACTTGGCTCCTCATCCCTTGTTCAACAGCTCAAAATATTCTGGGATATGATTGGGTGTTCAACCTCAAGACTTACGCCAATGGCCTCAGTGGCTCAATACAAAGTATTATTCGTGGTCAAGAGTTTTCAACAACAACTAAGCATTGACTATCATGAGAAGTTCTATCTAGTTGTCAAACCCACTATAGTGCACTACATTCTCTCAATAGCTATCTCTTATAGTTGGTTGGTTTGTCAACTAGATGTGTCATATGCCTTTCTCTATGGCACCCTGATTTATAATATTTTTATGGAAAAATTCTAGGATTTCAACACCGTTACTATCCACACTATGTCTGCAAGCTAAACCAATAAATTTACTCGCTAAAACAAGCCTCAATGGCATAGTTTAAATGCCACAAAATAACCTTGTATAATTTTGGGTTCCATAGATCCAAGCCTGATTCTAGCATGTTTTATCTTTGGCATAGCATAATCAAATTGTAGGTCTTCATATTTATTGACGATATCTTCTTCACTAGCTCCTATTTCTTTGTACTTAATTGGCTACTATAGTGTTTTAACTAGCATTTTGTTGTGAAACACCTTAGATTACTATCTTATTATTTTGGGGATAGAATTTGTGCACTTCAAAAATTCTTTTTCGCTCCTAAGAAAAATATGTTTGAGACATCCTTTCCAAGTTAAAAATGACTAATTATAAGCCTTAAGCTACACTAGCTATGCCATAAACTCCTATTTCACTGTAACATGCAATGAAGCCCTCTATTAATAAATCGCCGTCCGTCGATTATCTTAAATATCTCAGAGTGACCAAACTAGAGATAGCCTACATTTTCAATCGTGCAGCCTAATTTATGCACTCACTATTCTCAGCTTACTAGAGTAGAGTAAAATGTATACTATATTACATACAAGGTACTATCAATCATTAACTTTTTATTAAACCACATAACTCTATCATGCTTATGGCTACATTGATGTAGACTAGGCTAATTGTCATATCGATAGAAGATCAACAACATGTTATGATGTGATCCTTGGTCTAAACCTAATTTTAAGGTCCTTTAGAAAGCAAAGATCAGTCTCATATTCAAGAAGTAAAGCCAAGTACTGGCCCAAAGAGCTGCCTCACCATCAACCCAATTGATGTCCAATTTTTGTCCACCATTCAACTGAGTCCTTTGACTCTCTCATGCCATTCTCAATCATCACCGCCCTCATATTTCCTGCTCACCTCCTATCACCATACACTCTAATATTAACCAAAGTCTTTGAATCTGATGTCTCACTTTTGATCTTTCGATGCCATCCCCATAATCTGCTATTATCGTCGTTGTTGTTCATCGTGGTTGGTCTAGTTTGGACTTTTATCTTTTTGCTGATTAGCATTTTTGGAAGATTTAAGGACTTAGAGCTGATTGGGTAATTTTAAAGGTATCGACAACTAATTGCAATTTTTTTCGATTTCGGGTACTAATTCAAAGAAGATTGGTGAATAATACTAATTAAGCTTGCCACTAGTATTTCAGTTTGGTGTAAGCTATTTTTGAAAGTCTATGGTTATTCAATTACGGGTTGAATTGATATGAAGAGAATCTAAACATCCGTGATTACAAGCGGGATATGCTTTGTATTCTTACTTTAGGACAATGTTGACTAATTCTCCAATAATTTTGAGAAACACAATCGTCTTATGTAATTCAGTGCAAGTTTTGTTGAGAAAATATAATCAATGTGAGATTGATAACACAAAATATTTTTTTATTTTTGGTGAATTTTAATTTAGTTAATTAATTTTTAATTTTGGAATTTTATATAATTTTGAGTTTTGTTAACCTAAGTAATATTTTTTATAAAGAGGTGGATAAATAATTTGATGGTGACTTGTACCTGAAATATAGAGTTACAACTTCTTTTTTTGTTAGAATTGGTCGTCCTTGTTTGCTCTTTCATTATAACATAAAATTACATAATGACTTTATTGTCAATAATGGCGCTAGAGCAGGAAAGTTACCATTCCTGCTATGCTATTTGGTCGCCAAGTGCTACTAGGTTGCGTTTGGTACTAAGGCTTGGACAGGACTGGAAAAAGTTTTTTGTCCAAGCCTATGTTTGGCACAAGAAATGGATAGGACAAAATTGAATCCTTATCCAAGCACACTCCTAATTTTTTGTCCCACCTATTTCCATGGGATAAATTTTTTTGTCCAATGATATAAATCTCTTATGGCATGTTTTTACCATATTAACTTATATTATTTCTTTATTTCTTATTTGTTATCATATCTAACTCAATCATTAATAATCATTTTCTCTACTATAAACTTTTAGATCTTATATACAATTTTTTTAATTAGGATTCATTTAAATTTTCTATATTTCATATTTCGAATGTAAATCCATATAAAAATATGAAAGTGGTTAATCTATATATTTGATCAACACATAGATATTTACAATGATATTGTATTAGTAAGTCACTCAAATAAATAAATTTAACATACCCATTTGTTATATAATGTACATGCATGACTAATTTTTAATAATATTTTATCTTTACAAAAATACATTTGTTTAATTATGTGATATCATATTAAAAATATTTATAATGTAATTAACATGATCTAAATTCATAAGGATTATTTTTGAATATTTAGTTTTAATTTTGATTTTTTATTCAAAGATTTTATTTCTATGATATAACATTATTGTTAATGTAATGATTGATTTTACTCAGTTTAATGAATATTATCTACTGTTATCATGAATAATATTTTTGTCTTTAACAAAATTTTAGATTAAATTATACATATACAATTGAGAAATAGACAAAATATTCAATCATGTACTGAAATAACCAAACATAGGACAGTACAGTTAGAACAAGTAGTTCTATCCAATACTGTTCTGTTCTGTCCAAAAGTCGTACCAAACGCACCCTTAGTGTGGCAATCTTCATGGCTGTTATAGTGGCAAAAAAATGGGTTAGCCACTGCGATTCTCAATTATATAAAAATTTCTTAAATGTCCTTATTTTTTAAATGTCTTTCTTGTTTTATCGAGGATATAATTATAATTTTGCAGTCACCTCTTTAAATACCCTATTTTTTTTACCTATTTAACACTCTCTCTCCTTAAATACCCTAATTTTTACCCATTCAACACTAGATCTTTAAATACCCTAATTTTTTCTCATTCATCATTATCTCTCCTTAAAAAAGTGGGTTAGAGACTGTTATTCTCAATTATATGAGAATTTCTTAAATGTCCTTAATTTTTAAATATCTTTTTTGTTTTATCGAGAGTATAAATATAATTTTTTAGTCATCTCTTTAAATATCCTAATTTTTTAGTCATCTCTTTAGACATCTCGTATGCATTTAAATGCATAAACAATTGTGTCTTTGATGTAATTTCGTAGTTATTAGTCGTAATTTGTCTCAATAGCTTGCGCCCTTAACATTTGGTTTTCATAGTCTTTCATCCGCTCTTCGTCTTCACTCATATCGCTCTATCTCTTCTCGGAGTAGGTTCATATACTGTTTCAGTGTCCTGTTAATTTGCTTATGTACTTTTTTCCTGTATTACAATCTGTTTTTTATAATGTAGGCTCAGAGCTACCCCATTGATAAAAAAAACGAAAAAAAATATAGCTAGGTAGTCTGCTACGGAAGGACGAAAGCTACCCACATTATTGAAGGACCATACAATTTACGCATTTGATTCCCCGTACGTTGTGGGACCAATAAATAGACATTAAAATTTCCAACAGAAATAAATAAATTGACATTAAAAAGTTGACGTAACATGTTGTAGTCCCATTGAAAAACTATAACCTAGAATACATGATTTTCTCTGACAATGTACATACTACATTCAAAACATTACCATTTGCATACAACCAATTAATTACCCTGCCTTCGTAGAAAACAACAACAAACAGTTCCAACAGACAAATATTTACATCAACCACCAATTTTTTTTGAATTTAACCAATGCTATATCCTTGAAATATATATAATATTAAGTACATGTTAAAAATCTTTTATCAATCTTTTTAAAATTTGTAATCAACTCAAACCTGAATTTATTAATATTGTTGAATTATGTAATAATCGAGATCCACCACCAGCAAGGAGCGCTGACCCATAAATGAAACATGTCAGGAAAGTACAAGGATTCTGAAAACGTGACGTACTTTGGTGTCCCCCTTCATTCACTCGCCACATTCATGTCCTCACCTACCCCGTACGCAATCGAAGATTAGGAAAATCAAATTTTAAAGTTATTTAGATCTCCTAAATTTGACTAATACGCCTAAATTTAATTCAACCAGAAAACCTAAGGGCAGGGTTTTAAAAAACGACCTGGATTTTGGTCCGACCTCCGGGTTGGCCGGCCCAAGTGGCCTAACCACCAGTTGAGCTGGATATAATTTCTTTTAATCTTTTGCAATATTTTGAATTATATATATATAGGTAAAAAAATTATGTAAAAAATTAATAATAATATATAAATATACTAATTTTTATAAAATATAATAAATAAAGTATTTATACAAATAGATAATCTCGAATAAAAAAATAAAATTAATAATTTTTTAAAATTTTCCGGGTAAACTATCCTCGGTCTGACCAGAAACTAGGCGATCCGATCGAAAATAAGGAGGTTCGCCCGGAGAACAATTTATTGACCAAAAATGGACCGCTCATGAGACAGATTCATGGTCCGACTGGCCCAACCGCCAATCAGACCGCATTTGTTAAAACCCTGCCTAAGGGAGATGAAATTAATCTGAAAGACTTACATTTATTTAAAATATTCGGATTCACGCCATATTATTGTATTAACATAAAAATTATTATTAAAAAATTGTAGTCTAAATAAATTTGGTGCTCGTCCCCCGCCCTCCATTAAATACACCATTGCCTCTCCCTAATTCCCGGAACTGCAAAAAAAAATAAAAATCACCATCATCAACAAGAATTACAAGGAGACGAAGAAGCAGACGAAGGGCTAAATGGCTGGCAACACCGAGCTTAAGTCAGAGGCCGTCTTGGACCTCCTGAAGCGGTTCCTGGAGACGGACGAGGGTGAAGAGCTGAGGAAGAAGCTTAACCTCGTATACCAGTTCAATCTCGCCCCAAAGGTTCATGTTTTGCTTGGAATTACGTGCAAAGTTGATGACTTTGGTGTACCCTTTTGGCTGATTCGCTTCTTTCTAATTCTTGGTGCAGAAAATTGGGTTCGATGAGGTGATTTACACTGTTGATCTTAAGAAAGGGGAGGTCACTAAAGGTTTTGTCTTTTCTTTTCTTTTTGTCACCCTAATATTATTAGTCATTTGTCCTTTTTTTGTGCATCTTTGTTTAGTCAAGGACTCTGGAGTTCTATTTCAACGTTCCTTTAATAATATATTTTTTTATATATTTATGGGATTTGAACTCGATTCTTACTAAACTTAAGTTTCTTACACTTGAGAGTAGTAATTTATCTTGTTTTGTTACTCAGGTTTGTAGATCGAGGGAATGAGATACATTCTAACGGCACAAGACCTTAATAAATTAGTTGGAAACCTATGCAAGTTTGTTATTATCATTATCTTGTGTGGGAAAATAGGAGCACTCCACTTGTATTTAGACCAATGTTGTATCGACATTAGAAGATCACAAATGGAATTGGGGTCTGGCATTTGGTTAATCTAGGATTGGTTTTGATTGTTCTTCCATTTGTGAAATTCAGGGGCATACGAAGGAAAGCCGGACGCGACATTCTCGTTGAAGGATGAAGATTTCGTCAAGCTATCTGAAGGGAAGCTGAATCCGCAGATTGCTTTCATGAGGTGAGGGGCTTCGTCTGCTTCGTTTTCCCTGAGCTTGGCCATCTGCATATGATCACAACTCTTAACTCCTTTTGGTCAATGCTTGATGCAGGGGTGCTCTGAAGATCAAGGGCAGTCTTGCCGCCGCGCAGAAGTTCACTCCCGATATCTTCCCGAAGCCTTCGAAGATGTGAGCAGGAGGATTGAAGAGATTTCGAGGTCTAATGGCGGTTTGTATGTGGCATGCTAGATTTACTGTAGGAGCTAAGAAAATTTCGTAGAACTGTGTCCCAGCGCCTGTTTGTTAATAGGTGTAGACACTACTGCTATCTTCGAATTCTCTATATCGGACTAGATAATCTTTCAATTAAGAAGCCGATCTGCTGTCTTTTACTTGGTGTTTTTTCTTGTCTGAAATCAAAATGAACCAGATTATGGCTGGTCTAACTAAACCTACTACCCGTTGCATATGTAGATTCCTGGTTTTATTTTTGACAATCATGCATTGGCATTTTGCTAGACTTAAAAGACATTAAAACTTTAATTGTTTTTCGCTAAGCGATACTTTGGAACCGCTCACGTTATGGAAGTTGATAGTGTGTGAAATGCTCTTGATATGGGTCAGGACATGTCTGATTGCTCCTGTAATTATTGTCGGATTTTGTTGTTATCAGGTGCATCATCCTTTTAGGATCCACTTCCATTAAATAAAAAACCTAGTCATCTATCTGCCATTTCTTATTACTGGTCAGAATGTCTGAAGAAGTAGGTAATGCATAACATTTCCCCTACGTAGAACTATTGTAGCAATGTCAAAACCCTCTTATATTTTTGGTACACGCTCGATCCGTTTACGTCCGTCACATGGTAATCCCGCGCCATATTTCTTAACATTTTCTTGATACTCGTAAGCATGTGTTCTAATGCTTACGAGTATTTAAGAGATCAAATGTCATGAGAATTTGTAGTAGTAAGAGAAAATCACTCGTTCAATTGAGTTGATTTTTTGGTATGACCGGCTCAGAAATTGCACCCTGGGCCCGGTGCATTTACACCAACTAGGGCGTCAGGTTTCTGAAACTAGCTGGGCTCGGCAAACCCAACGTACTATGACTTTCACATATTAACTATCTGGCAGAGGGACGTTACCGAGGTTTATGAGTGGGACTCCTATATGAACTTAACATACCAAATCCCTAGAAAGGTCCACGAAACACCATTTTTTTTCAGGGAATTTAATTCAAGCGAGAATTCGTCTCCGTTATTACCAAATGGAGTGAGTTGTGAGAATCCAAGTTGTAACATCCATAAGAAAAGTCTCACAATTATTACTTTCCCATAAGAAATGGTTACCATGTTCAATGATATTTATAGTATATTAGCAAATTTGAATATGTATTTATTTTTGGGGAAAAGAAATAAGTCGATAAGGTTGAATATAATAATGTATCAGGAGATCTAGTCTAATCCACAAATTTTGAGAAACCGAATGCAATGGCATCTAAAAATTAATTTTCATGTCAAATCACACGTGAGATTACCAAAATAGCCATTCAACACTTTAAAACTCCTAAATAACCCAAAATATTGAAGAATCTTAATTGCACAGACGATAAGTTGGTTAATGATCATTTGTGTCTTTATTTAGTTTCATGAACTCTTTTGTGCATTTTGTCACCTGGCCAGAGCTAAATATTTTGTGCAAGGTCAATGTGATTTTTTTTTAAAATTGAGTTCTTGTTTCTATTGGTGGTGGAAGAATGAATGCTGTGCCCGTTTATTTTGTTTGAAGGAAGAACAGTGGACTTGCTGTTGGATATATGCGAGTAATTAACGAATAATCACGCATTTAATTATGATTTAATTAAAACAATAATTACATTAATTAAATCACACTAATTAAACCGTACTTATTTGTTGAAGCGAGTATGTCATAGGTCTCTAAGTCCATTGGTCTTGATCAGCAGCCGTGAGTTGCTAGCCGAGTTACGATCACGTTCTAACGGATCGTAACTTCGTTTACACGATTGGCCCATAATGTATATCTTGGAAAATATCAAGTACTAAACTGATATTTTCCTATACGAGTGGTTGACCAGGTAGGGCCCGCCCGTAACCGTCGAGCTTGGCCTGCCTGAAATCGTCGAGCTTGGCCTGCCTGAAACTGTCGAGCTTGGCCTGCCTGAAATCGTCGAGCTTGGCCTGCCCAAAATCATCGAGCTTGGCCTACCCGAAACCGTCGAGCTTGGCCTGCCCGTAACCGTCAAGCTTGGGCCCGCCCGAGGGTAGGGCCCATCCGTAAACCGTCGAGCTGGGTCCACCCGGAAATATCCGGATAGGGCCTGCCCGAAAATAATTCAGACCAGCTTAGTTTTTCGATTGAGGGGGGCCCTATTTATAGGGTTGGAAGCAGCTGAGTCAGCAGCTTCGTAAGCAGCTGCTCAGCTGCCTGCTTACTTTTCACGCTTATCCATTAAGATAGTGCTTATCCGTTCGCTGACGTCAGCGCCTATCCACAGGGATAATGCCGGTCCACTAACCGGTCCAATATCCGAACCCATTTGGCCCGAGCCTAAATTTGCACGATGAATGCAATCCGGGCCCGGAGTCCAACACTTGCTAACTAAAAAAATGAAGAGTAGCAATTGACCAGGGTTTAATTTCTCTGAAAAGCTAATGGCAGAAGGATGACAATGTGATGCAAGGATTAATGCATCTTTCTTTAATTTTCTTGTTTAATCTGAACCAAAATATTTTCATTTGCTTCAGGTCTAACCTTGTTGTTAAATTTTGCGAACATGTTTAGAAGGTAGTGTACTTCTGAAACCTCATTCTCGAGAAAGGTCAAAGGTAGTAGTATATTTATGGTGATTATGAAATTTTAAAATGAGGTATTATTGACATGAAAATTGATATGAGGGATTAACAAGCAAGAATTCTAAAAACTAAGCAGATAATAAACTAGAACCTGAACCTCCTAGTATATTATATCAAAGATTAATGATTTATAAATTTTTTTCTCTTTTATTTACTACATATTAGTTAAAAAAAACCTTGTTCTCCAAAAGAATATACTTCACTATCATATTTTGAATTCAAAATCTTACTTTAACTGACATGAGTTTTCACCAACCAAAAACAATAATTGTAATTTTCCTACTATGAACTGATAATACTGATAATTTTATTTTTCAATAATATAGAAAAAAATGACCATTTATGACACATGACTAAATTAAGAGTAAATTACTTTGAAGTTCTTCGTCTTATACCTAACAAATGATTTTGTCCACGTGTTAGTCTTTTCAAGTACCAACGTTATTTTTGTCTTTCCAAATGATACTTAACAGTAAAAAAATGATTATTTGAACTACATGGATTTGAGAATATAATAACAATAAATTAAAAAGATGTCAAAATAATATTGAAAACACGGGGGACAAATTCTTCAATTACATATATGACAAGAATAATTTACCCTAAAATTAGCATCTGATAAAATTCTAAACAAGTCATATTACTATTCCGACATTCTCTCACGTCGACGCATGACAATTTCAACTGAATCTGAAGACTTAAAATAATTGGCACAAGTCTTAAGGTCCTTTCTGATAATATAAAAAAATACATATACACTAAACTGTACTTAACCCAATTTCTGTTGGGCACGATCGTTGCTCCCCTACGGCTGAAAAATTAATTTTGGCGCGCAAAGTTTAAACGACCCAAACCGTAAAGTCAACCTAGAGCATGAGCTTAGCTTCCTCTTCAATCCCAAATCTCTTTAAATTCCACTCGTTGCTCCGATCCCACATCGAAAGCGGAAACCTAAAATCTCCTCTAACCCTTCTCCGTCAGGTATTGGACTCCGGTTCGAAGCCCAACGACCTCACTTTCTCCCTTCTCCTCAAATCCTCGGTCTCCGGCCCGACCGCTCTGATCTCGAGGCTAGAAGCCAACGAGATCCAAAGCCACTTGGTAAAGTCAGGTCTCGATAGTTTCGTGTACTTGAGCACCGCCCTCCTCGATTTGTACTTGAAGTTGGGGTGCGTTAATAGTGCACGCAAGGTGTTTGGTTGTATGCCTGTTAGGGATGTTGTTGCTTGGAATGCTTTGATTTGTGGGTACTCCAGAAACGGGCGTGACTCGGATGCGTTCAGGAGCATTGTGCAGATGCTTCGGGAGGGTTTTGTTCCAGATGGTACGACATTGGTTGGCCTGGTCACAGGTTGTGGGAGGATGCTTCAAGGGAAGGCTGTTCACGGGCTCGGAGTCAAGGCCGGGCTTGACTTGGACTGCCAAGTGAAAAATGCGTTAATCTTAATGTATGGAAAGTCCGGGGACTTGTCTGCGGCCGAGATTTTGTTCGAGGAAATGGAGGAGAAGAGTGTGGTTTCTTGGAACACCATGGTTGGCATCTATAGTCAAAATGGGATGTTTGACGAGGCAATGCTCGTGTTCAAAAGAATGGTAGAGGAACGCGTGGAAGTGAATGCGGTGACTCTCATCAATCTTTTGTCTTCAGACGCTAACCCGAATTGGGCACATTGTTATGCAATAAAAAATGGACTTGTTAGTGATGCTTCTGTTGCCACTTTGCTTGTTTGTTCATATGCACAGTGTAGGAGCGTGGAATCGGCCGAACTTCTCTTCATGTCCGTAAGGCAGAAGAGCTTAGTCTCACTGACGGCCATTGCCTTGAGTTATGCAGAGAAATGTGATATGATGAGGGTAGTCGAGTGTTATAAACAAATGCAGCAGTTGGACATGAAGCTAGATTCGGTTGCTATGGTTAGCATCCTTCACGGGATTACGGACCCTTCACATGTTAGTCTTGGGCACGCTTTCCATGGATATGCGCTAAAGACTGGATTGAACTTTTCCAGTTTGGTCGCAAATGGGTTGATAACTATGTATTCCAAGTTCAATGATGTGGAAACTGCCTTCTCTTTGTTCTACGAAGTCGATCAGAAACCATTAATCACGTGGAATTCGATGATATCGGGCTGTGTACAGGCAGGACGAGTGAGTGACGCGATGGAATTGTTTTGCCAAATGGCCATGTCTGGGCGGATGCCAGATGCCTTTACAGTTGCTAGCTTGCTTTCTGCTTGTTCCCAAATTGGACACTTCCAATTTGGACAGAGGCTTCACAACTACATCCTAAGGAACAACCTAGAACAGGAAGAGTTTGTCGGAACTGCTCTGGTCGACATGTACACCAAGTGCGGAAGCATCGAGCAAGCAGAGAAGGTGTTCGAGAGTATCAGTGAACCTTGCGTAGCCATGTGGAACACGATGGTCTCGGGGTACAGCTGGTACGGCTGCGAACAAAAGGCTTTGGCCTGCTACACCAGAATGCAAGAACAGAGCCTAGAACCGGATTTGATCACCTTCTTGGGATTCTTAGCTGCTTGTGTTCACGGTGGTTTTGTCGACGAAGGGAGAAGATTTTTCCGGATAATGACAGACGAACTTGGTCTGAGACCGACATTGCAACACTATGCGTGCATGGTTGCCCTCCTCGGTCGTGCTGGTCGATTCGAGGAAGCAATGCTGTTCATCAAGAGTATGAAGACTAAGCCTGATTCGGCCGTGTGGGGCGCTTTGCTCGCTGGTTGCTGCATCCACGAAAATGCCAAGCTCGGGGAATGCTTGGCGAAAAAAATGTATTTGCTGGATCACACAAACGGCGGCCTGTACATATTGATGTCGAATCTTTACGCAGCTACGGGAAGATGGGACGACGTTGCCAGGGTGCGGGGGATGATGCGAGACACGGGAGGCGATGGCTGTGCAGCAGGAGTTAGCCAGATTCGTATTTCCTCATCCGAATTGGAATTGAATCAACAATTGACTGCACTATATCTATAAGTCGTGATAAGTTGCACAAATTCGTTTTCTTCCAACAACAAAATGAAAACACGCGATTGGGGAAATTCATGGAATAGGCGTCGCAATTTTGCATAAGGGTTCACGACTCATTGACTTTGATCATAAGAGTACAGTAGGGATTTTTAGGATCTTACCTATTTTTTTCAGATAATATTAAAACATTTTCATTGTTAAATCTATCAACATACCATCTTAAAATTAATTTTGATTGGTTCCGGCTGGGGACTGTTCACCTAGTATATCTTTATCATTTTATAAGAACCTCAACTCTGTAGGTTTATTTTTTTATTATTTCGGATATGATTCAAATTCTAAAATATAGAATAGGATCGTGGCAAATTAAGGGTTCGGATAATTTAAATATTATCTAATTAAAAATTTAATTTCAACTTAATTATTCTTCATAGCAAGAAATAATTGATAAAATTTGAATACAATTTATATGTTTATTAAAACAAGTGAGCATTTGTGGATAAGTACGAAGCTTGTTTGTTCGAGAATAGGTATGGATGCGAGGCGAATGAGGTTAACAAGGTTAAGGTTTACGGGAAGAATTTTATCTGGTGGGTGAATCCGGACAAGGCTGATGATTCCACGTGGGAAAATGGTTTTGTGTCTGGGACGCCTGTTCGAGGAGGGGGTTAGGACTTGAGGGAGGAGTTCGTGGAGGCGGCCAACGGGGGGATACAGAGCTTGGCATTGGGTGCGCTGGACAAGAGCTTCTTGGTTGGTGACACTGGAATTCAGGTGGTCAAGAATGCAGATCGTGGGAGGATTGGCTCGACGCTTAAGAAGGCGCTCTTGGTGCGTGCTGAGACTAATATGATGCTCCTGAGTCCTGCACAGGATGGGGAAGCCTCAAGCCAGAGGGCTGCATCAGCTGGATATTGAGACTGGGAAGATAGATTGTTACACATTGGAAGTTTGAGAAGGACGGGACTGGTATTTCGATGCGGGAGATCACCAATGATGGTAAATGTGGTCAGTTGGATCCTTCCAGGTCGACGTTCTTGGGGTTGGATGATAATAGACTGGGTAGGTGGGACATGCGTGATCCAAACCAGATTGTTCAGAACCTTACCACAGCTGATTCCCCTGTCCGGAACTGGACTCAGGGACACTTGTTTTCAATAGGGACGAATTTCCAGTGATTTGTTAGTACTGGTGACGGTTCGATTGTTGTTGGGTCGATTGACGGGAAGATTAGTTTATATTCTACGACTTCAATAAGGCAGGCGAAGACGGCTTTTCCTGGTTTGGGGTCACCTGTTACCTATGTTGATGTTACCTTTGATGGGAAATGGATTCTGGGTACAACTAATACCTATCTATTTGATTCTAACCTGCTCTCTTTTCACTGACAAGGATGGTAAGACAAAGACTGGCTTCTATGGTCCTATGGGAAATAGAATTGCGGCTCCAAGGCTACTGAAGCTGAATCATCTGGATTCGCACTTAGCTGGATCCAACAGTAGGTTTCAAAAGACTCAGTTTTTTTTTTTGCTCTGTGATTCGAAGCACTTGATATGCTACTGATATCATATGTCTCCGATCATGTTTCTTGACTGCTAAAGAAATTCTTAGAATTGTTCACTGCTTAGCCTTGCTGCTGATTATTTGTTTGATGAGGTTGGGCGATGGCTCGTTTTCTTTATTTCTTAATCTTTAAACTCTGGTTAGCTATTGCAGTATTTGCATTTTGCTTCTTTGTTTATGGCCCCCTTTTGGTAGTATCGTGTAAACGAGTCTTCCAGCAATATGTATAATGTTTGCCACGTGATTATCAGGTTACAGAAAATGCAAAGCAGGAAAGCCACTTGGGTGTGCGACGGTTGGCAAGTTCAGTGTAATATGGGACTTCCAGCAAGCGGAGAACAAGCTCGCACGAGTGCTACCGTAACCAAGTGTGGTTAAGGAGCTGCTACTGCTACAGATAGTTCCTAAAGACGACTCTATCATAGACAGTTGATTCATGCACGAAAAGTTTGCAGTCAACGATTCTCCCAAAGCTGCGCTGGTCATTGCCACCCCCATGAAATTCAGCTCTTTCAACATTTCCAGCAGGCGATGACGAGATTCCAAGTCATTCTTCTCCAACATGGTCACTTCCTGGTGACTGGCAGGAGCTCTCTCTGTATTGATATTCTGTAGTGCAGATAACTATTCTGCTAGCTGCATTTTGACTTCGGGACGTCCATTGTTTCGGGTTTATGTCTGGTATATATGATCTTGAATCTGCTTAGTTAGTTGACTTTGTGTCCCATGTTAATGTTGCATTTGTTTGATCTCTCCCATCTTTAAAATTTGAAGAAGTGTGTGGATATATTACTATTAATAATAAGCTATGTGGCTTGCAAAGGTCCAACCGAAATTGGCCCCCTCCAAATTTTAACGCCTAGTTGTTGATAGAATGAGGCAACGACAACTACAACCAGAAGACCTTTCTTAATAAATTGATTAATCTAAATTAATCAGACAAGCATTGTTATGCCACATCATCCTATGATCCTATCTCTTTAAGTTCCTGATATAATAATAAAATAAAAAAAAGTTTTCCGACCTGCCGGATTCGAACCAGCGACCTAAGGATAACAGCTATACTACTACAGTCCTCCGCTCTACCAACTGAGCTAAGGTCGGTTGCTGATATCAAAATCAAATTATTTATTATAAATACATTTATATTCATTTTTGTCCAAACATAAGAAAGAGGAAACTAAATCAACAATTTCCGGCGAAGACAGAAGTTAAATCAACAGAGATTTATTTAGTCCCATGAACAAATAAATCAAAATCTTTCACCGTACAAATGGCACCCTTTACATTATTTCTATATAAAAAGCATATTGAATCCGAATATTAGAGATTTATCTAGCTGCACTATTTCCTTACAAACAAAGCCCGTACTCTTCCTTCTTCTTCTTCTTCTTGTTCTTATAGTAACAGAAAATGAATCAGTGTAAAGCCAATGAACAAATCGTACATTTATCAACGATCACCATCTACATTCCTCAGCGACTGAAGTGAATGCTCTGAACAGATCAACGAGATTCGAAGAGATAGTATCGGAGAAGGGTTATACTCCCTTCGACGAGCTCGACTTCCTCCTCCCGAGAAACATAAAGAACCGCGGGAAGATAGACTTCTTCTTCTTCTTCGGCGCCTTTGTTTCTGATGGGGTGTAACCGGTGTTGCCATTGTTTCCATGCGCGTGTGCTCTCGGGCTTGGTACGTGAGGTGAAAGAGCATCCGGGGCTAGCGTCTTTGGTCCTACATTGCCCTCAATGCTCGGCCTCGGGCTGTTCGTGGGGTTTGGCTCGCCACTGGCCTTGCGTTGCTGCTCGTGTTCGGATCGCCACGTCCGCAACTCCTGTTCTACTCCTAGCTTCCCTTCCTTGGCCTCCTCTGCCTTGCCCATTGCGACTCTCAGTGCTTCTTTCCTGCTGGACATTTCTCGGCTCAATTCTTCCAATCTCTGCATAGTTCTCGACTCGGACACTTTAGCTGTCTCAATCAGAGAGAGGGCAGCTTCCACCCTCGAGTTGGCTTGCTCCTCCGCTTCGACGGCTTGCTTGCTGAGCTCGTAATACTCCTCCAGAGACAGTGTAACACCGGTGGGTGAATCCACGTCATCGACACTGCTTTTGCTCTCTTGCAATGCTTTCATAGCTGCTAAAGCCAACTTTTCTGAAGCCTTGGCTGCCTCTATCTCTTTGCGCGCGGCGAGTACTCTGCTCTGCATTGTACTTGCTCCAGCCTTTGCTTGTTCGGCTTCTTCCTTGGCCTTACGGAGCTCTTCCCGAGCCGATTCAGCCAGCATTTTAGCCTCATCTGCTTCTTCAGCGGCCTGCTGCAGTTGCTTCGGCATTTCTACCATTTTCTCTCTGGCTTCTTTCTCCTTCGTTTGGACCACAGCTACATCCGACCTTATCTGCTCGATATCTCCTTCAAGAGAAGAAACCGCTATCGATGGCATTCCATCTCTCTGTCTTAGTGCAGATAGGGAAGCTTTTTCCTTCTCGAGTTCCATCTGCAAGGATGAGGCAACCACCTTCAAGAGATCTACTTCGGAATTTGCTTTCTCGATATTGAGCTTAACCTCTTCAAGCTCCTTCTTTGCTGAAGCAACTGCAGCTCGTATATCGGCATGGCTCTTCCTCTCTAATTCCGTTATCTCAACTATCGTGCCTCGATCTGCACCGGTTTCCTCCTCCTCTTCCTTTGACTTCAATTCCATATAAGCAGCCAATTCAGCCTTTAGATCAACCAACAGAGCTGAAGCTGTATCTAACTTTAACTTGAGGTCCTTTGCCGCATGAATTTGCTGGTTAAGTTTATTTAGCTTGTCTTCTTCTTGCTTAAGTTCCTTCTCCCAGTGGAGAGAATCTTGCTCTCTGGCCATGGCTGCCCCAATTCTTTGTTCCTCTGCCTCCATATGTGAAGCATGAGCAGACTCTAAGGATTCTTTGGTAGCAATTAGCTCGATAGTGAGTTCTTCAACCGTCTTCTCGACTTCTTTCGATGCAGAAACAGCCGCTTCTGCTTTCTTCAAGGCTTCCTCTCTCTCCGCGACCAAGGAAGCGTAGTCCTTTCTTAACGATTCCAACTCATCACCAACGGATTTGAGTTCTGCGATGGCTGCAGAATGCCGAGCTTTAGCAACCTCGAGCTGTGCCTTGGCTGCAACACTTGCGTCATCAGCAACCCCTTGTTCCATTTCTTCTACTCGAAGTTTGGCCAGTTCGGAATCTTGTCTTGCCTGCTGCTCCTCCGTTTGTGCCTTCTCCAAATTGAGCTTGAGCTCCTCAATAAGTCGCTTTGTGCTGTCCAACTCTTGCATAACGCGCTTCTTTTCCTCTTCGGCAGTCTGAGCCTGCTTCCTATACACTGGTATCTCGTCCTGCACCTTCTCCAATTCTTGTGCTACAAGCTTCCTTCTCTGAAAGAGGCAACACTTTAAGAACTTGATCACAAAGAAATACCTTGAAGGTACAAGTAACAAGGACAAGTGATCACACCTCAACGTTTTGGACCCTATGTGCCTTCCAATCAACAATACCCCCAAACTTGGAAACGGCTTCCTTGACGGATTCGAAAGGTGCAGCAGTGTCGATGATGCCTTTATTTGCATCGAAATGCCTAGCACTTCTCGGAGAGATTGCAGATCTAGGTGAGCTTGCAGATCTTGGTGTCCTAAGAGCAGGACTCGAAACCTTGAATCGTGGGGAACCAAACTCTTCCTGCCGCGCTCTGACTTTTACATTGGGTAGGTCATATCCATTGGCCCGCAGTCTTTCCAAACGAGATGGAGAAGTTGGAATAACATCATCAATGATAACCCGAGGGCTGCTAGATGAACCAGCATCCTCGGATTTCGGCACTTCAGAGGAAGTTTTCACAGGTTTGATATTTCCTTGCTGTTGCTCTGCATCAGATATTTCCGAGGCTTCCATCTGATTAGATTTTACATCGTCATTAGTAGCAATGCCAATCGAGGCTTCAGATTGAGACGGCTTATCGTCCTTGGCAGGTGGAGAAGGATCCGAAGGAGGTGTGACCTTGAGAATTTTAACGTCCTCCATCATGGAACAAACCAGAAAGGAGCACGCCAATGTTGTCTGAAATTCAACCCAAGCAAGTCAGAAAGAGATCATCAAGAACACTTAGCTCGACCATGGGGTGTCGATGATCTCAAACTCAAAACATAATCTACAATAGGATAGACCATAAAAGAACCGCATTCATCTAAACTCCAAGCATTGTTCTTGGTCACATTACCAAATCCTCTTCCTAAATTTCCCAAAGGAGGAGAATCATGTGACTTCTAATCTCTCCCCTCATTAATAGATTTAATACTAAGGTTCAAAAAGGAAGAAACAAAAGGAAAAAGGCAAAAGACACAAACTTGATACAATACAATTCATGTCCACATAAAACCACACTTCATCCATTGGCTATCTTCTTTCACGAGCATCACCAACAAACCAAATAAGAAGGAAAAACAAATCATTCCTAAAAAGAGAAAATGGAAAAAGGTAGAAACTTACTTGTCAAAAGTCAACTAATGCTCCTACCCAAATAAAAACTGGAAGCTGGGATACCAAATCCCAATCTGTCCAGAATTCACCAGGCCTCTATTTCTTAATCTAAATGTAAATACCAACAACAACAAAAATGTCAGAAAAAGGAGAGGCAATGAACAAAAGCACCAAAAGAGCAAAGTCAAAGGAGAAGAAGAGAAGAGAAAGGAAATGAAAGGAAGGGGACGTACCCCAGTAACCAGAGGAGGAGAGCTGTGGTAGGGAAATAAGCGGGTAAAATAATAGACTTCATTTTTTTTTCTTTTGAACTAATAATCCTCCTCGAAAATAGACATTTAAGGACCAAACCAGCCAAAGGCTGCAAGAAATTAACACCGGGAGCTGCTTTTTTCCAGTTTTAGCAATGCACCTTTAAATGGATTGCAGCGAAAATATTATTTTATCTTTGGAGGAGAGAGAGAAACACGTGCGTGGACGGTGGCGCCTCATTCGTTAATCCTTCTATCTTGTTCTCTTTCTAACGTTCATATCGATTTATCGGAATATTCAAATATTCCCAAAAAGAATTTTAAAAATTGTATATAAAAATTAACAATACTGCATTTTAACGGAAGTGGATACGGATTGATATACTCCCTATATAGGGAGGAGGCTAAATGTGTAAATTACTCATTACTCAATTACCCAATGTTTCTCTCTCCATTAATTATACTTTACTAAACGCCCACAACGACTTTTTCTCTCTCCTTCCACGTTTCTTTTACTTTTCTGACTTTTCATTCGTTAATCCTTCTATCTTGTTCTCATTCTAACGTTGCATTACTGGTTTGTTTTGTTGCATTGATGGTTTATTTGGTTGTATTGCTGGTTCAGTTGGTTGCATTACTGGTTTATTTGGTTGCATTACTGATTCAGTTGGTTGCATTGCTGGTTTGTTTGGTTGTATTGCTCGTTTTATTGATTCCAATACTGGTTTGAGGGGTTAAATTGCTGGTTTAAGGGATTGAATTACTGGTTTTTTTGGTTGCATTAATGGTTTGTTCAATTGTAATACTGGTTTGCTTTGTTGCATTGGTGGTTATTTGGTTGCATTGCTTGTTCTGTTGGTTGCACTGCTAGTTTGTATGGTTGTATTGCTGGTTTCATTGGTTCTAATGCTGGTTTGAGGGGTTGCATTGCTGGTTTAAGAGATTGAATTACTGGTTTTTTTGGTTGCATTGCTAGTTTCACGAGACCGACGAGGCCGGGGAAATGTGAAGAGTTTTTGTTCAAATATTCTTTTGCTAATTAATTGTTGGTTCAAAATTTAAAAATCCCTAAAAAGTAGCAATCATTACTTAAAAAGTAGGAACTACTACATAAAAAGTAGGAAACATTAATTATTAAGATTTATTAGTTTTGAGCAAAAGTCTTAAATGCCCTTGGTAATTAATAGCCATTAGATCAGAATATTTAAGAATATATTCCGATCTAATGGCCCAAATCGTAGTCCCTATATAAGGAGAGTTTTAATCCTTGGCACCCAATCCAATCTGCATTTTAACAAGTATATTATCTTGTATGGTAGAAGACAAGCATGTGTTTACGCAATCCTGTCGAACAATATTTCACTAGTGAGACCCCCTTACTACGGCCGCTAATACGAGTTGCAACTTGGGAAAACTCTTATTTTATTACTAGCCCAAGGGAAAAGAATACCACCATTTTTTTAAAAAAGTAAAAAATTCATACGAGTCGGTATCACATGAACAAATATTATTTTTTTAAAAATAAAAAATATTCATATTAGAGTTTCTTTTGCAATAATCCAAAAAACACGAGACCAAAATAAAAAAAAATCCACAAGAGACAATATCACATGAAAAAAATGTCATTCTAAAAAAAATAAAAAATATCCATGTCATTATTGTAGAAAGAAAATATTGGTATCACGTGAAGAAAATGTGAGTATCACGTAAAAAATATGTCGGTATCACATGAAAAAAATCCTAAAACAATTTAGCTCAGATTTCAAAATGTATAATTGATTTGTATAGTCCATATCTAATATGTAATTATATAGTCCATATTGTCCGTATCTTTCATGTGCCAGAATGTCAAAATCTTTTTGTGGGATCTAAATATTTTATTACTGAAACAAAATTCATTGCCATTTAGTTAGTTTTTCTTATTGAAATTTGTTGGCTATGGGCCAAAACCCACCTCTTCCATTAGGAAGAGGTGGACATGGGAGTGTGGGCCTCTTTGCATGAGGCCCACCTCCTACTTTGGGTTTACCTATAAAAGGGTGAAAGAAGCTGGTGACCAGCTGGTAATTTCGCCACCCCCACATCCACACACAAAAAGGGACTATTTTGGTTTAGTCCCTGAGGTCTTAGAATTTGCGATCCAAGGCCATTCGTGGAAATCCGTTCACGTATCCGATCCGTTCGTGATCGTGAACCGACCGGTAGCAAGACCTTGTCGTCAACGGTCCTTCGGGAACATGCTACAACAAGTAGGCCATATTTTTTATTAACGTATTTGTTCGTTAATTGTGCGGAGGTTTAACACGCGATTATACGTTAATCGCGCTTTAAATCCTTCAATTGGTATCAGAGCAAGCTTAGGTATTGTTCTGGTTGTTGTATGATTTTTTGAATCAAGTTTAATTGTGATTATTTGATTCAAAAATCGTGTTTTATGTTAATTTTGGTGAAAATTACATTCTGTGCCTTTATTTATCATTAAATTTATAATCTAGGCACTGAATTGAAATTTGTTTTTCGCTCGAGTAAAGGATTTGTCCTTTTTCCCGCACGCGTGAGAACTTTGGTACTGAATTGAAGTTTGTTTTTCGCGGCTGTTGTGACTTGTCCTCGAATCGCGAACGCGCGAAACCCTTGGGATTTTTCTGTAATTTGCCATTTTCCCCAATCCAAAGGAACCCTAAAATTGCGATTTTTCTCCCAATCCAACTCTCAATCAATCCGGCCATTTTTGACCATTTCAAGACCTGAAATCAGTTCCAAATTGCTCTCCGACGATTCCCCGACGATGTGTCGTCGAGTTTTCTTCGTGTTTGGTCGTCATTTGCTCATTTTGGATGATTTCAAATCCAGAAACGCCGGATAGGAGAAGTTGACGGGGAGGGACCTCGGAGGCACGACCGGCCGTGAGAACGGTACCACCGTGTTTGGGATTCGACGGTGAGTCGATCCCGACAAGTTTTGGCCTCCGACTCGCCGCCATGAGAGAGCGGTCGTAGGAGGGTGGCCGAATGTCTTTTTTTCTTCGAGGAGAGAGAGAGAGACCGAGTGAGAGAGAGAGAGAGAAAGGGGAGAAGAAATGAGAGGGGTATAACAGTAAATTCGCAATTTTTTGCGAATTATTTATACCCCGGGTCGAATTTTAATTGAACCGGTCGAATTGTCTGGTTTAGTGGTTCGACTCGCTCGATTTTGGTTAATTTTGACTTTGAGTCAAAATTGGTTATTTGATGGATATTTTTGGTATTTTAGTTGAATAAAATCTGTTTTTTATTCAATTAAAATTTTGAAAATTACAGATTAATTCCTAAAATAAGTTTTTTAAAGTTATTTTTATAATTTTAAGAACATGTATATATTTTAGATTTGTTTTAAAATATATTTATGAATTATTCAAAATTAGATTTTGTATTTAATTTTGGATATTAAATTGACTAAATTGTTTATGAGTTAAACATAAGTCATTTAATATTGAAAAATATGTATATTTTTTAATTAAGTTTGATTTTGAGTCTTATGGACTTCAAAATTGAATTGAGTCTTATTGAATAAAATTAGATTTTATTCAATTACATAAAAGATTTTAAGTCAATCTTTTATTTAGGTTTGGTTTAGAAAATTATTAAGATAATTTTCGACAAACCTAATTTTTTCGGATAAGTCCGGAAAAATATTTTTTGAGGTACGTGTACCGATAAAAATATATAAAAAACATGACTTATTGGTTACGTATTATAGCTCGATTGTGAACAAATTCTTAGTATAAGACATTATCATTTTTTGATCGAAAATTAAAATTTTTGATCACAGCTTGGGAAAAATACGAGTATTTATCCTGAGAATTTTGCATCGTGTTGCAAGTTTACGATGATATCTTTTTGAGAATATTCCTGAGTGCTTTACGTTTAGCACGTGTTGTGATTAGACGCAACACAAGTGACTAGATATTGATGTGTCATATCTGGTTATAGGAATATAAGAATTGCATAAAGTTAATGAAAGTAAACTTGACTTCTGTTCACAATAGGATACATATGTGTGTCTGAGCTGGAGGTAATGAGTGTAGAGTATTGGCGCAAAAATGTTCAAACATCTTCTAGTGTTGACGAAGATGAGAAAATTATGAAAATTTTCTATTTTTGGACATGGCACGTTTAAAGGCATTTTGTAGCGTCTACTTGAATAATTGAGCATGAAGAGAATTTTTTTGTGAAAATTTTCTTTCAATGCTCAAATGAAATTGTAAAGTTGACGATGTGTATGTCACTTTTCAATTTGGGAATATGATTGCTAATTCCCTTATCCTTGTGCCTTTGGATCATTGGATCCGTGCTAATCCAAGTCATGTAATTTTTTAGATCCTCCTATTTTTTGCGTAAATCATTTAAATTTTTGTTAAGTCTTGTTGAAAGTTCTTAAACATGTGTGTTTAGAACTGTGTTATTTTTCATGGTTATTTATCATGTAGATATATGTTATCTTGATTAAATAAATTGTTTATTTAATAACATGATTATTACCATGAGAAAGATCCACTTGTATTTACTATCAAAGAACTTAAAATGATTAGGGTTTGAGATTACCTCTCGGAGTTGTGAGGGGAAACTTACCCGTGACCTACTTCAAATCTGAGATAGTCAAGGACTTTAATCATTCGGAGTTATAACGTATAGTAAATTATTTTGTATTATTGATGTAATTCTTTGCATACAATGTATCTTTCATAATTTTCTTTAAAGCTATATGAATAGCTATGTGCTGATAGAACACTAGGTTCTATAGACTATGATTATGATTGTGGTCTATTATGAGAATGTGCTCAATTTATGAGTTGATTGCTTGACGATAATGTCTTGTGTAAGATGTTTAATGTGATCAACAACCTAGCTAAGGCTGGTTATATGCTTAAACGTTAAAGCATAATAATTATTCCATGCCTACAAGTTTTGATCATATGAATGGCCAAAATGTATGTTGTTAACATTACGGCATATCATATGTGTTGTCACCTTAAGCTTAAAGAGAATTGTCTCTTAGCAGTCAAAGTCCATCCTAAAGTGTATGTGACTTGAGTTTGTTCCAGTGGGAGCAATAACAAGGTTGACCGAAATTGTTTGAGGTAAATGGAATAGTTATGAAACAAAAGAGTAAGAACTAAACGAACTAAACCCAAAAGAAAAGTTTTGTGGGTAGGAGGATTTAAAGGTCTAATATTTCTGAGAAGAAATATTTTAACTGTCTGAAGATATGGCATTTTGCGATAAGTTGCATTGCCAAGACAATTATTTAGTTTACTTGTGAGTGGATTAAATTTGTTTGGATCTATTCTTCAAACTGAATGTCAATTAAGTGATTGATTTAGTTGAGATAGGCCATGTGACAAAGATATGTGAAATCTTTGTTGAATCCAAATAAGCATTGATTGGAGTAAGATCCATCAATATTGGTTTATATACATGGGTAGGAGTTGAAAGAATTGATACAAACAGATTGTGTTAGTAAATTCTACTTCTACACGACGTGTGATATACTCCATGTTCGTTCAAGTTTAAAAGACTCTTCGTTTCTGTTAGGTAGTTGAGTACAATATATTGAATAGAATTCTGGATAAGTCTTTATTTAAGATAGTTATTAGTAAATGGATTCTCATTTGGAATGTTGATCTATGTGATTTACATTGTAATTATTTTTTTCGCGTTCATAACTTAACGTCAGAAGTTGATGTTAAGTTATGTTATTCTGGAATGGACTGTGTTAGTCAAGAACACATGATTGTCTAACTAAGGTAGGGCTAAAAGGTAATTTGGTAACGATCAAATTTACCTACATGTGAACGCTTCTAGAATAGAAAAATAGTTACAAGATCTATTCACAAAATAACTAGATTTATTCGTTAGTTGTATTAAATTTGTTCTGAATTATGTAATCAAGACTGTGAGGGTAGATCAACTTGCATCCATTTGCGTGAGTATCTTACAAAGAATGTCTTTGTGAAATACTTACAAGTATCAAATAAGTTGATACATGTTCGAAAGTGAACAAATCAAATGGAAAAGTGATCATTTGAACCACATAATATTTTTGAAAATTGAGTTTTTCAAAATTGATATAGGTGTGTTATGACCCACCTTGTATGAAACTGATAAGTTAAGATCATCTGGATCACTCCTTCCGAGTGGGAGGATTTTGTGGAGGAGGAAAATAATGATTTACCACCTCTAGTTGATCCAGAAGTTCATGATCCCAATGATCTACATCTCAGTGGGAGTATGTGAGATCTATGGCTTAGTAGGAGTAGGATTCTAAACTTCAGTGGGAGTTTAGAATAAAACTTCTATAGGATATGAATTCTTGTTACGATGGATATGTGAGATATTTATCAAAACTGAAAATTCATATAGCTAAAAGAATAAGTTTTTTCATGCCAACGACTAAATATTGAAAGTATGAAAAATGTTCTCTTGTATAAAGATACAAGTGATACTTCTTTTAGCAAATCTTATAAGATGAGAATGAACATAAGATGATTCTGGATGCTGTGTCAGTTCTCAGTTAGAATGAATTAGTCAATACAATGAACAAATAGATAAGATCAAACTATGTTTGAGAACTAGTTTGATGTTGACCTGTCTATAGGGGCACATTTTGAGAATTAATGAATTCTCAAGATTAAGCATAAATAGTCTTGCTTGACTTTCAGTAGTATCACATAACATGAAAGAGTTGACTATGAGGAGTCATTCTCAATTGTTGTGAGATTTCTGACTGTTGGGTTAGTTTTGGCTATAATGACTTACTTGATCTAGAGCTATATCCAATAGATGTAATGACTGCATTTCTCAGTGGAGAATTTGATGGAAAAACCTATATGGTTTGACCAGAGGGTTGTATCCATAGATTGAGATACCAAACATGGAGTTTGTGAAGTAGCCTCAATCTATTTGCAAGTCAGTGTTAAACTCGTCATTTCTTAATTCGATCATAATATGAATATGTCATATATTTTTCGAATTAATTGATGAGTATTGTGTTAACAACACTATATGCTCTGAAAAGGTTTGTCGTCATATATGAGTGATATATGTAGTCGAAATTGACTAGAAATATCTTTAGAAAATCAAAGTGTGGTTTATGGCCAACTTTGAAATTTAAAGATATTAGAAAAATTCATTACTACTCGAAGTTAAGATTTCGAGAAATCGTTTGAGTTTAACGATTTAAAAGTGATGATAATAGTCTTATGTGCTCTAGTAGTTAAAAAGGTCATATTCTAGAATAAAGACTTGTATCCAGATATTTCTCATAAGCTAAAGGATGTGATGGATGTCCTTTAAAGCAAATGTTGTGGATTATGGTAATCCAAACATAGCATATTGACTTTTTGGTCAAGAAAATTATAAAGTCCTTGGAAATGATTGCAGTACAATCATTTTGGTTAAGACCTGTCATCATAGGTTAAGCTAATGCTATTTTGGCATAAGATGTGAATATATGAATATTCACATTTGGATATATTTATTTACCATTAGGAGAAGCTATCTCATGGAGTAGCTATTAATAGACTTGTGTCTATCTCCTAATCAGTTATAAGAACTGAATTTGTGGTTTTTGTAACCATTATGCAATAAATAAACTGGTTAAAGAAAGTCTTCAACCATTTATCCAAAGCTATCTCAGATGAACCAATAAACATATGTTATGTTTAGTTGTTATATGTGAAGAAGTAAGCATGAAGCACATATCTATGTGAGATATGATCGCAGATCTTAGGTAGTACCTTATGATGTTTTGAGAAATATCATAGGTCCCAGAATTTGTGAATAAGTTGTTTCTTGCTCAAATAGTATCTATTGAATCTGTTATTCAATATAATTTGATACTATATCAGTAATACAATTGTGAATGTTATTTTGATTAACATTTATGAATGCATGTGAGACAGAAAAATAGCCCACTCACACGGGTATTTACCTCAGTGGGAGTTAATGTGTTGATTCCTTGTTAAGATGAGGCAGTTTTATGAACATCATTACATCGAGTGTCTGTTCTAAAATGTTGATACCGTCTTGCTTAACTACAAGATAAGTTCTTGTTAAAAGTGCAAGATTTGTGAATGCTAGCATTTGTTGCTGCATAGGATTTTTTGTAAATCCGAGTGATAAGAAATAAGTGGAACTTATCATTAATCTGTCTTGATAGCCTGGAGCAGTTTTATGTAAACTAAGGCTGTTGTTCTGTAAAACAGCGAGGCTGATGCTCTAGTATGATGTTAATTTGTGTATCACATGCGCTCCTTTTCGAAGGAATGAACATCATAGGACGTGGATAGTACCATGTTTGCTTAGTTGACCAATGGATGGGAAATCATAGAATGATTTCTGTTTCCCTAGTGTGAGACCAATTTCGAAAACTTGTTTTTCGGAGACTCTATCCTTATAATCCTTAACGTATTTCGGAAGTATGATTTTGTGCTGCTAGCTTAGAAAGTCTATGAAAAGGTCATGATTCATAATTCGACCTGGCAAGGCTGACTAGAAAAGTAGGCATTATCATGATGGAAGAAATACTTATAAAGGAGAAGGTCCTTCATCGATCATATTCCTGAGATTCGTAGTTCTGGTGCACCTATTGTGTTATGTGTAATACAATAGTGAATGCAAACAAATTGTTTGAAATCACATGTGATAACAATGGGATATGAGATGAGGCCTAGGATAAGGCATACGGTACGTAATGAGGATATCGAGATGCTACAATTCATGTGGCCATTATGAGTGCTCTTGAGTTTAGCTATCCACACTCGATGTATACTGGTCGCACGAAATCCTTGTGATGTAAATATCTGAGACTTTGTTGACTATAGTCAATAATGTGGGAGATGGAGTTTAATTGGGTTTTGGGCCCAAATTACATTCATTACTTTGACTGTGATCAATAATGAATGAGTGGGAGATTGTTGGCTATGGGCCAAAACCCACCTCTTCCATTAGGAAGAGGTGGACATGGGAGTGTGGGCCTCTTTGCATGAGGCCCACCTCCTACTTTGAGTTTACCTATAAAAAGGTGAAAGAAGCTGGTGACCAGCTAGTAATTTCGCCACCCCCACATCCACACACAAAAAGGGACTATTTCGGTTTAGTCCCTGAGGTCTTAGAATTTGCGATCCAAGGCCATTCGTGGAAATCCGTTCACGTATCCGATCCGTTCGTGATCGTGAACCGACCGGTAGCAAGACCTCGTCGTCAACGGTCCTTCGGGAACACGCTACAACAAGTAGGCCGTGTTTTTTATTAACGTATTTGTTCGTTAATTGTGCGGAGGTTTAACACGCGATTATGCGTTAATCGCGCTTTAAATCCTTCAAAATTTAATTCGTTATCAAATGATGGAAGCACCCGGTGTAAAATCACCGTTACACACTGGTGAATGTCGGCTTCATTATCGCGTAGGTTTGCTTCCGACAACATGGAATCGATCATATCAGACCCTATCTTAGTCAGAATCTAATTATACGTTACTTAGATTTTAATTACACTTTTGTTAGATCTAAATTAGATTTTAGTTAGACAGTAATTGATCATATTTGATAATCATGTTATGATATAACTAGTGATTATTAATTGTGTCAATCGAATAAAGGAAAATCAAATAATATAGTGAATGATTAAAAGCAGCTTTTTTTACATCTTTTAATGAAATGTTATATATTTCAAATTCGAAAAGAATATCGTTGTACCATTTAAGTTAAATTGCAAAACTTGATATTTCTTTATTTTTTATTGAATCTTGACGTCTAATGTAGAATGTATTTAATTTTTATATTAAAATATTTTTATATTATTTTTTTAAAGTATAATGTTAGAAGATCGGACCATGCGCATGGCAAGTCATCGGGAGGATGTGACATGAATTTAGTAATAAAATTTTGAACAAATTGTCTTCAGGTCTTTACCCTTTGCTAAAATTACTATTTTTGTCCTTCCTGTTTCAATAAAGAGATTTTCTTCCTCCTACTTTGCTTAAATATCACTCTTAGGTCCTTGGTATTGGAATCAGAAAATTTCTCCGGGAACAAGTGACCTAAAATATCTATTTTGCCCTTTAGTCAAAAATTAAAAAAACTAAAAAATTTCTCCTTGCCTCGTTCTCGTCATCCCGACTGCTTCAATTTCTCCTTAACCTTCATCGGTCTCACCACCACCAGATTCTCATCTTCCTCCCCCGCCGTGAAATCAAAATTCCCCTTCTTCTTCTTCTTCCTCCTGTGTCCCCTCTTAACTGCCCCCCCTGCAACCCCTACTCCTCGTTCCCAACTGCAACTTCCAGCTCCCTTTCGCATCCACATTCTCACCATACAAATCACTCTCCCCCTACTCATTCACTTTCGCTTTCCCCTTACCTAACTCCCTGGATTTCCTCCTCTTCTTCGCTGGAGGCATGGATAAATCAAACACCACCGGAGGCCGGCATACCCTAGAGCCCTGTCAGACCTCCCCCGTCCCTACCTCACCGCCTTCGCTATTTTCGTCCCCATCGTCGCAGCTCTGGTTAGCTTGGTTTTGGGAGAATATGCTCTTGCTTATAGCGTCGAGCCTCTTTTGCTTTATCCAGATCGGAGAGCCCTTTGGCGACGGCATCATCGAAGCCGGCTTCATCTCGCTTCTTCTCTTCATCCACAGAAATTTCTCATTAATTTTAATTTTGACTAAAGGGCAAAATAGACATTTAGGTCCTTTGGTACCGGAGAAATTTCCTGATTCTGGTACCATGGACCTAAGAGTGATAATTAAGCAAAGTAGGGGGGACGAAAGTCTCTTTTTTGAAACAAGAGGAACAAAAATAGTAATTTTAACAAAGGCTAGAGACCTGAGGGTAATTTGCTCTAAAATTTTTGTAAGATAGAGAGTAGAATATGAGTCAAACTTAAAAAACTAATATATATATATATAATATTTTATCAATATCCTAACTTACATCTCTATAAAATATTTTTTCAACTAATTTTTTCTAACAAAGAGAAAACACAATAGAAAATTGCTCCGAAAGATAATTGCTGATTCAAATGATGAGCTATTTTATCAATTATTATAAATATAAAAAAATATTGTATAAAAATACTTTTAAATAGGCTAGAAAAATAATACCAAAGAACACAAATTTTTGTAAGGATATGGCTTAAAGTTTTTCATTACAAAACAATATTAAAATAAAAGATAGCCATTGTATGGTGACCCTAATACACCACGTAATTGCTTTTCAGAGATAGAACTTAGAGTAATTATTGATCAAGAAATGACCTAGTAATTACATATTTACTTCTCGAGATGTAAATTATATGCAGTAAAATTTCTATAAAATAATTTTTTTAAAGTGATAATTTTTTAAAATTGATAAAAATCTCAGTTCTGAATAGGGACCAATGTAAAAATGTGATAATTTTTATCATAATAAATAATTTTTTTAAATAGTGATAAATTTTGTTCATAATTTTTATGTAAAATGAAATTTTGTAATATCACATATATTTTTTGCTTACTTTATAAGTTCAATAATATTGTAAGACATTATTCTTTGTTAGACTTATTTTTTGATAAATTTTACATAATAAAAATTTATCTTATTAATGATCTTCAAATAATTAATATGAATGTTGATTATTGTAAAAAAAATTATTGAATTGAATATATAATATTCGAATAACATATTGATCAGTCGATATTTATATAATTTAAATGTAAAAAAATATATTTTTATTATTTATGTATTTATTATTCAAAATTATAATTTTATTATTTTTTAAATAAAAAATATAAACATCTCTCATATGATAATCTATAAAGCTATATTTTTTTCGGTCGCAACAATATCACTTTAGAAACATTGTTGTGTGCTAGCAAACATTGTTGGTTGGACAAGTTATAGTCTAGTCTCTTGTTGATTTATAACGAAATCATTTTTAGAGTCTTATTTTTTGAAAATTATATTGTCATCGCTATTACAAAAAAATATTAGTCCTGAATTTATGGCTTATGTCATCAGTTATTTTTGTTTTTTGTCATATGAATTAATATTTGTATCCTTAAAATTAAAAAAATGTTATCTCTCTGTTCCTTTCTCCCCTCTCTCATCTCGCATGTCCTCTTGTCTTCCTTCTCTCTCCTCATCTTCTTCGCCTTCAAGAATGCAGAAGAGTAGAGAGAGATGAGCAAAATGGAAGAGAAGAAAAGAGTAGACCAATCGAACAAGTGGTTGGTGTCCATATCAAGGGACACCTCCCAATAACTAGAAGCCCTAACCTTATAGATGTTAGAAACATATTGACATCGGGAACAAGATCGTGTAAAGAACATAGACACAAGATATAACGTGGTTTAGCCTAATGCCTATGTCCATGGTGAAAAAGAATAACTTTTATTGATGAATACGAGTCACAAATTCATACACAATCCTAGGTAACATGTCTTTATATAGTAGACAATATTTGGGATTTAAGTAAACCTATCTAGGTCAAATTAAAAGTCTAAAATGAGTCTCGGACTGATTATGAAAAATTGTCATAATAGCACGCAATGGTCACTAGTCTGAAAACCAAAACTCTCTATTTCCTCTAGCACCGTTGGGTAGGCAGCGGGTGCTACCCCCACCTATTCCTTACTACAACTCAATAATCTCCACCTTGGCAAGAAATTATCTCGTACGAGAAACTATGAAGCTCTACCCAAACTTCAAGAAACTCCACCTTGACGAAGACTTTACGAGAACTTGCAAAAAAGACTTGACTCTATCAACTCCTCTATGAACTATAGATAACTACCATTATCAATAAGACCATCTCAACTTTCTCATATCCTGTTGTTCAATTACTTAGAGCCAACACTCAAGCTCGAGCTTCTGAGATTGCTTGACCTATTCCCTCCAGTCTTCATTAAACCCAAAATAGCATGTCCACCTGCAGAAGCAATCTTACAACCAATAGATGTGCCCTTTATTATTCGATCAACCCTATACTTTACAACATTAAACCATTTTTCTACTAGACCATCTTGCCTCAAACTAATACTATTTTCGATAGCATACAACGAACAACCTTTGTTCTACCTAGTAGAACCATCAATATACTTTGAACTCCAAAGTTTAACCTTGAGTAAGATATCTGATCCACACATGATGTCACTAACAACTTTGCATACACAATATCCAACTTATCAGATACCTTTGATGTGTACATCTTTTTAGACAACTATAACAGGACCAAGCTAACAAAGTTTTTTTCGAGACAACTATGACTCCCTATTAACCATGCTTCCGTAAGGTAGTCATAGCTTGATATCCATATCTCTACAAACCCTAACTCTACTTAAACTATTCATGATGTCACTAATAACTTTGCATGTGCAATGTCAAACTTACGAGATACCTTTGACGTGCACATCTCTTTAGACAACTATAGCGGGGCCAAGCTAACAAAGTTTTTCTGAGACAACTATAACTCCCCATCAACCATGCTTCCACAAAGCAACCATAGCTTGCTATCCATATTTATATGAATTCTAACTCTACTCAAATCATTCATGTCAAGCATTTGCTTTCTCATGCGAACCAACCTCATATGATTTAAGTTTTTCACCTTTCTATCAGAAGATAAGGATGTGACTCCACCTATAATAATGTCTCCAACTAATATGTAGGTATTATGAGTATCTCTTTTACCCTACATCACCACCACATCATTCTTTTCTAACTCGATTAGACCATCTGCCACTTTATAGTCGTACTTGCTAAAATCCAAGGCTCCTAATGAAATAAAATTTCTCTCTAACTTCAGAACATGCATAACTCCACATAACGTACCACGACACTATCCCAAATCTTAATTCAAATATCTCTTATGCCGATGATATTATAAGCAGAACCATCACCCATAGTCATTATACCTAAATCAACAAATTTATAGGTGTCGAACCACTCTCTCTTGGGCATTATATAAAAGGAACAAGTGCTATCCCAAATTCAAGAATCTGAATACTTTGGACCTGATAAAATAGAAAGATAGTCACCATCTGACTAGTGAACTTGAGGTTATATTCATGGATGTCAATCATCCCTCGCGGTCCCGAGGTTATTTTGAACAATCTTTCTTTAAGTGTCCTTTTTCTCTAAATTTAAAATAATTCTCCTTGAACCTCCTTAATCCTGACCTAGATCCTCTTCTATCTTTTACTTCTCGATCACCATGGCTACCCCTCATAATTAGCACCTCAATTTGTCCATCTTCAGTTTTCTTCCTTTGATGAAATTCTAAAAGAGCACTTGTGATATCCTCTAATACCAGGGAGTCCTTTCCCTAAGTTTGGGTTGTAACCAAATTTTTGTAGGACCCGATAAAGAATTCAGGAGCAACAATGTCTTATTTTCTTTCTCAAATTTCACATCAACCTTTCTCAAGTCACTGACAAGTTGACTGAAACTATTGATATGTTGGCTTAAATTCGAGCCCTCATTCATCTTAAGCATGTACAAGTGTTACTTAAGATAAACTTTATTTGACAAAGACTTAGACATATACCTTGTCTCTAGTTTTTTCCATACCTCAGCTGGTGACTCCTCATCTATCATGTGATATATCACATCATCTGCGAAGCACAAGCAAATCGTCACCATTATTTTGACCTCCATTCCTTCCACTCTTGGTCCTCCATCTTTTCGGGCTTCTTCTCCAAGAGTGCGTCAACCATCCCTTGTTGTATGGGAGATCCTTGACACGCCTTTGCCATAACCCAAAGTTCGACAAACCATCAAACTTCACAAAAGTAATCTTTGAACCATCCGTCATCCTCTCACCAAAAACTCTAATACCAGTTATTAGGAACACACCAACACCAAAGACAAAATTGCGCAAAGAATACGAACACAAGATATAACGTGGTTCAGCCTAATGCTTACGTTTACGGTAGAAAAAGAGAAGTTTTATTAATAGATACGAGTCACAAAGCCATACACAACCTTATGTAACATGTCTTTATATAGTAAACAACAATTAGAGTTCAAGTAAACATATCCAGATTGAATTAGAAGTCCAAACGAGTTTCGAGCTGATTAGAAAAAAATGTCATAGTAGCCCCCAACAGTCGTTAGATCCAGAAAACCAAAACTCTTTGTTTTCTCCCCAGCATCCACTGGGTGGTTAGCAGGCGCTATCCCCACCTACGGGAGAGCTCTAAACCGAAAAAACCGATAAACCACCCCAAACTGACATCGATAAACCAACATTTTTTTGAACCGCCTTGTAAATGGTTAAATGGGTTGGTTTCAAACCGAAACCGATACTTAATTGGGGTGGGGCAGTTTTAGTCGTAAACCGCCCCACAAAACTACGAAACTGATATTATTATTATATATATATATTATATATATATAAGCCGAACAAGAACAGCCGAACAGCCCCCCTCATAACCCTAAATTAAAAAACCTAGAGGGCCTCCGCCTCACAACTAAAAACCTCATGAGTCATGACCACCCTCGAGCTCCGCCCTCGAGCTCCGTCCTCTGCCCAGTGCCCTCGATGTGCGCCCCTCCGGCCTATCTTCCCTCCTCGCCTATTTGCCTCTAGCCCTCTACTATCTTGTTTCATGGTAAGGAGCTTCCTCTCGCCTATTCGCTTACTATCTTGTTTTTGTCCTTTCCTTTCCTTGAGATATGAGCCATTTGTTTAAATTAAATCTTGTGTTTTTTTTAATTAGGTTTAGTTGGGATTCTGTTTTGTCATTTTTTCTTTGGGGTTGGATTTGTGGGAAAAGGTCAAAGTGAATATTATAATATATTATGGTCGAGAGAGAGGATCCAAGGGTGGTGGTGTGCTTGTTCATTTGATGATCCAATGTTGTTTCCAGCAATTATTAATAAATGCGTGTTGCTTTCTTTTTGTGATAATTGTGTGATTCCATTACATAATAAGCTGCTCCTGTCTACTGTTGTCGATTGTTATTATTTTATAGGCCAAAAAGCAATCGTCAGTGATGTCTTAGTTGATCATGAAAATGTTTGACTCAAATTTCAATTGATAGGTTTAGTCTTGAGTTCATTTTGATATAATATTGGTGAGGTGTTCTTATGCAAAATGTTTTTTATTGTATTGTAGGCAAACGAGATCGAGATTGATAGTGTGCAAAAAGAGCTTGGACAGTCGAGTGGACAACCAAGTGGTATCAGAGGAATCGGCCAGCAAGAAGAAACGGGTAATGTTTTTGCGAAACCCCCTTTAGCTTCGAAAAGAAAGAACTCAGTTGATACAAATTTGGAGAGTAACAAGAGTAGGAGAAAAACTAGTCAAGCATGGGAGCACTTTACACTAGTTCCTAATTGTCAAGAAGGTGAAGAAAAGGCTGCTTGTAATCATTGTGGACAGAAATACTTATGTAATGTTAAGAGGAATGGAACAAGTGCAATGATGACTCACCTTAAAGCCATTGCTTTTAGTCAAGAAGGGGGTCGGAAATACTTGGCAATGATGGTAATAAAAGATGAGTTGCCATTTAGAATTGTGGAAGGCGAGGGGTTTAAGGCTTACAGTAATTACATAAATCCTAGGTTTAAGATCCCTTGTAGGACAACTGTGGCTAAAAATTGCATAAAAATGTATCTTGAGGAGATGGCAAAGGTGAAAAAATCGTTGAAGGGTCAGAGATTGAGCTTTACAACTGATACTTGGACTTCAATCCAAACAATGAATTACATGTCTTTTAACTGGACATTGGATTGACAATGATTGGAAGTATCAAAAAAGGATTTTGAACTTTTATCAAATTAATGATCACAAAGAAGAGACAATTGGAGATTGTATTGAGCAATATTTAATTGAGTGGGGTATTGATAAGATTCTAGCCATCACAGTTGACAATGCTTCTTCAAATGATTCAGCGATTCGCAATTTGAAATCATCCACTGGCTATAAGTTGAAAAGCATAGTAGCTAATCATGAACACTTGCATATGATGTGTTGTGCTCATATTCTGAATTTGGTTGTTAAAAGTGGTTTGAGGCAGATTTTTCAATCTATTTTGAGGATGCCCAAGGCTAAAAGCGTTTGAGGATTGTGTGAAAGCTACGGGTATAGATTGCAAGAAAGGATTGTGTATGGATGTGGATACAAGGTGGAATTCCACATATTTGATGTTGGATTCAGCTGAGAAGTATGAAAGACCATTCGCTCGTTTAAAAAGAGACGATGCAAGATTTTTGCAATATTTTGTTGATCCTAAAGAGAGGAGAGATGATGATGATGAGGTGGACACATTGGCAAGAACAACTATCATGCCTCCTAACAAGGATGATTGGAAAGATGCAAGACATTTATTGAAATTTTTGAAGATGTTTTATGAAGTTACAAGGAAATTCTCTGCAAGTACAAGTGTAACATCCAATGAATTTTTTCATGATCTTATGGACATGCGGCAAGTGCTTGAGAAACGTGTCTTAAATAGTGATCCAATAGTGGCATCCATGGCAACAAAGATGTTAGCAAAATTTAGCAAGTATTGGGATACATTTGAATCCATTAACGGCTTATTGTATGTTGCTGTTATTTTGGATCCTCGATACAAGCACAAGTATGTGAGGATTTCACTTGCTAAATTATACACCGAAGCGCAATCAAATGCATATGCGGATCGAGTGGATTCAATGTTGTCTAACTTGTATTTACAATATGAAGAGCGTTCACGCCGATCTTGTGTACAATTTTCCACGAGCTTATTCCATGTTGATCCATGTACGGAAGAGGATGAGGAAGATGTTAATGACGATGATGATGATGACATATTTGGCTTAAAATTTCAGGATGAATGGAATAAACATATTTTGGCGGATAAGTCTAGTGATACAATATCGGATTTAGCCAAGTACTTGCAAGATCCATTAGAGATCACTTCCAAAACTTTTGACATCTTGAGTTGGTGGAAAGTTAACGGCGCCAAGTACCCAATCATAGCTGATATTGCACGAGATGTGCTAGCAATTCTGGTGTCGACCGTTGCCTCAGAATCTGCTTTCAGTACGGGTGGACGTGTGTTAGACCCTCACCGAAGTTCGTTAAAGCCAAAAACCGTGCAAGCTTTGGTGTGTGCTCAAAATTGGTTACGAGTCAACCAACACACTAATGACGAGGAGGAGGAATTGGATGAGAATAAAATACTTGAAGGTTAGTTATTTAATCACATCTCATTACTTTTTAACTTTTTGTTACTATGATATTGAAGTTCTAATTTAATTACTAATGTAATATGCAGAACTCGAGGAAGAATTGGAACGTGAAGATGACAACTCGGAGGCTGAAAGTTGATCTGGAGGGAGTATGTTTGTTGTGCCTATCTCAGGTAATCCGAACTACGGATATGGATAGCTAAACTGATTAGAACTTATATTTAAGATCTAGATTAAGCTGAAAGAAAAATATGAAATGAAAGTCGTGGCTCTAATGTAATATGGATAACTAATTAATATCTTTGCTATCAAATACAAAAACTTATATACAAATCTGGTTCAGAATTTGAGACAAACCTGAACGCACTTGAATTTGAATCCGTAGCTGTTACTAGAATAATCAACTTGGTCTATTTGGTAATTGGTAACTTGAATAAAAAGTCGTGGCTTTTCTGTTTCTTTAGGTTCCTGATGACTATGTTGTAAACTGGATATTTAAGATGTACTATGTTTTGAACATGGTTGAACTTCAAAATAAAAGTGTTGATCTTGGTTCATACACGGATGTATTTCAGGGTTCTTCCTCTCGGATATGGCAGCAGAATTCTTATTGAAATGCACTTGAAGATGACAACTCCGAGGATTGGACCCTTTCGCTTATTTTGTTGTGAACTTTGTTTCATTGTGAGGCAGTAAACAATATAACTTTGAAGCTTTGGCTTGTTTCGCTGTGAAATTTGGATTGTAATTTGATGTTGAACTTGTATTGTAATTTGAAGTTGAACTTAGATTGTAAAAACTTGTATTGTAATTTGAAGTTGAACTTGTATCGTGAAGATACATATCCATTGCCTCCTCTTTGTTATTTTTTTCCTTCTCTTTTCTCCGTTTGGTGCTTTGGTATTTTGTGGGATTTTCTCTACAAGAGACTCCTTTTTATTCAAGTTAAGGGTATACAGAAAGTGGAGTTGCACTGCGACTCATTTGAAAGGTATGTTTTTTTTAATTTTGGGCTTATCAAAATGGGCCTCTAATTGGTCCAAAAAATATTTCAGAAATTAATTGGTTTCAAACCGACACCAAACCACGAAACCACGAAACCGACAAACCATGGTTTCTCGAAAAACCATGAACCCGATAGTTTAAATTTAAGCATCTAAAATTTTCGGTGTCGGTGTGAAAATCCACACCGAAACCACCAAACCACCCCGATTACAGACCTAGACCCCACCTATTCCTCGCCACAACTCACCAGTTGGGACTCAAGATCCTCGAAGCCCACGGGGCTACATCTGATGTCGTCTCATCGTTTTTGACCGTATCACGGTTAGTTAGAATGAACTTTAACCCAACTACTTTGTTAACTATTCTAATTAATTACTTTTCTCTCCAATTAACTATGTGATGTTGGTAATAAACAGAAGGAGACGCCGAAGCGATAGCGATGCTGATAGACAAGAAAAAAAAATGACCTTTGATATATGGTAAAAATTCGAGACTAATATTTTCTTTAAAAGAAAAGGATGATAAAATAATTTTTCAAAAACTAATTCGTTATAGACCAAAAGAAGTTATGTCATTGTTGTTTTGCTTTAATCCCATCTCGTGGAGCGTTATTAGAAACTCACTGTCAACCATAGAAGAAATCGGATCCCGGAGTCCTCTTTGTAATTCGTACAATTTATTAATTTCTTTAAATCAAAAGTCCAAAGGAGCCGAAATCTTTCCTCTGTATTTGTCTGGACAGTGCAACTGTACGTACCCGTATCTGAGCCAGACATAAAAAGGGCCCAGGATTTGGAAAGTGGGCCTAACGAAAATTAAAGAAACTGTTGGAAATATATTGGTTGTGCTACGACCCAACCATCAACGGATCCAGCAAGGGTTTAGGGTGGCTTGTGTTAAGTCCATTAGACTGCATAAGTAAATTGAAAAGATGGGTTGCGGTTGCAATCTCAAAGAGAAATTAACCACATTTGTACATAATATAATCAGAATAAAGTATGCTTTTCAAAAGTAAATTGAAAAGAGAGAGATTGTTTGTGAAAAATCAAGTTCGTGGAGGCGTCAAATATCGATCGGTTGGTAATGATAACGATTATGATAATAGGTGTTAACTATAATAAAGTTATTGACAACAAAAATACTATAATTAAATAAATTTTAAGAATTATTTTGCAAATGAATTTCTTAAATCAATTTGTTTGCAAAATAAAAAAGAATTTCTATCTTATTTGCAACTAGATTTTTTTTGAATTATTTGCAACCAAATATAGAATAGCTCCCGCATAAGACATCTTCTATTCTCCCTACAAAATTGAAAAAAAAATTCTAGAGTGGAACTGTGGAAGAGAATCAAGGATTAGGAGGTAATGGACTAATGGTGGCTTTCACCCGTGGGAATGGCCATGGACCCTAATTTTACACTCTTTTCTAGAGTGGCTCCAATCATTCCTCATATCTTAGAAAAATAAGAATTTGAGGTATATAATAGTGGGTAGCAATAATTACTTCGTTCATTAAAACACACTAGAAGAATCAACAAATCAAAGCAAAAGATATTTATAAGTTGGGATTGAAATTTTGATATTAGGTTTAGTAAATAATTTATATTATTTTAATATTATCTTAAACAATCTGTGTAGGGAACTAGACTGATCTCCGGTAAGGATAATAATTGGTTTAACCGGTAAAAATATAGAATTTTTTTATAATAAGTCTCAAATTCAGTTTGCATAAATAGAACTAATATGATACCAAAAATGTCATTAAAATAGAAGTCTACGGCACAACTCAAATTTTCTACGTTAGGCTGCTAGCTTGTCCCGGGATTTGGATTGAGTAAGTAGTGTCTACACTCATTTCGTACGGTACATAATTTGAACTAGACCGTATTGATATTTCTTTTATTTTCTTTTTATTTGATACCGTCATTTTTTCACACAATATTGATATTTCTTTCATGCAACAATGACATTTGTAATTTTTTATTTTTTATTTTTAAAATTTTCTAAATGTTATATCAGTTAGTATTAATTTTTTTATTTTGATCCCGTAGTTTTTTAGATTTATGTAAAAGAATCTCTTACATGTATATTTTTGTATTTTTGTTCTTCTGAAAATGATTATTTTCATGCGGTATCGAATCATGTACATTTTTTTATTTTGATCCTGTGGGTTTTGATTTTTTACGAAAAATCTCCGACGTGTATATTTTCATTTTTTTATTTTTGTAAGCGTAATAATTCTTTCTGTTGTTTTTTTTCACTTCCATTCCATAATTTTCAAATTTTTACAAAAAAGTTTATTCCATATGATTTAAAAAATATGATTCTGTACCAAATTTATCCAACATCGTTACCTATGCTCTCTTGATACAGAAAATAACTACAAAAGCGTCACCATGTGACAACCATAGAATTAGCAATTCTCAGTTAAAAGGTCATTGTAATAACCCAAAATAGTTTTTGAAGGAGTAATAACACAAAGTTAATGCCATGATTCTGGGACCTTATCCTGTACTGAACTTGCCTACCAACTCCCATTAGATTGTGATTTCTTTAACTTAATCTGGGATTTTCAAACCTAATGGTGGTTGAATTATCAAACATCGTCGAGTACCTCAGAGGAATTATTGCCTCAATGTTGTTATCGTTGTCCCCTCCAGCAAAGTTACAAAATGTGTTTCTATGGTCCCAGTAGGTGCACCTAATTAAGATTTTTCCCCAACCAAAGATTTTGTTTCTCCATATACTTAATCCTTTTTGCTCTTGCATATATTTTTATAAAATCTCTGGTATTCCAAATTTGAATATTATCTGACCTGCATATTGGTGACTCTCCTAAATGTATTTAGTTTCCTTAGTTGGATTTTAAATTCAATATATCTTTTAACAAATTCAAATATTTGACTTTTAATAAAAATTGTACACTATAACAATATTAGAATTTGAATCTTATAACTCTTACTTGAGTAAATATTTCCAATGTCGTTGGAATAGAAGCTATCAAATATCTGACTACTTATAATTATGATTGGTTTTTGCATATGATTTTGGCTTTGCCCATCGTCGTTTTCTTGTCTCGTGTTTATCTTGTTTTTTTTTGGTGAATTCGTGTTTATCTTGTTAACATATAGTGACCGGCAGTCAGAAATTTGCTGATGCTCCTTATTTAATCGAAACCACAAACTACCATTTGGAGTTTTCGACCAAAAAACTACTAGTTGGAGTTGTAATTATTATGGACTTTAATACTGAATTTAACGGGGAAAGATGCTCTCAATACAATATTCCCAGCTTTAACTAAGAGATGGATGGGAGTATGACTGTATGACTTGATATTGTTATCCAAACTTTATTTTAATTTGTTTCAAAGTTTACAGACACTCTTTACTAAGCTTAAACACACATCGAATACGTGTACAAAGTAAGTTTCGTTTGAGAAATTATGATATATATGTATAGTTTACTTTTCGAAAATATTTTTCTGCTAAATCTAAGACTTGTAAAGGATTCTCGTTCTAACCACTTTAATTAGCTATCATTAGTGTTAGTTAGATCACTAATTTGTTCATCTAATGCTAAATCTGGCCAGTTTCAATCCAAAGACCTACCTTAGCTTCCAAGTCGCAACAATCCGATACTAGGTTGCTTCCTGGATTCAATTTCTAGAAGCAAAATTGACAGATCGCTTAGTTTGGTCCAAAATAGAAAGCACCTTTCTAAAGAAAATAACTCTAGGTTTTCTTTTCATCTGGTGTACTTAATATATAGTGTCATATATCAACAAGCTATCAACTTATAATTTAACTGACATGATTTAAATTGGAGTCTTCAAAACTAATGTTTAGTCTTCACACTACTAGAATTTTAGGCTGTAGCGGGGAAAACTTAGCGGCGGATTAATGGCCGCAGAGATCTATTGCGGCAAAAAATATGATATGGCGTTTGAAAATATATTGCGGAGAATACCATTTCCCCTCTAAAACTCTATTGCGGCGATAGAAATTTCATTCCAACTATAGGTTTTTAGCGGCGGCATTTTTTTCTCGGCTAATAATGAATTGCATGGAAAAAAGTGATATCGCGGCTAAAAGTTTCTAGAGGTGACAACATCGCTGCTAAAACACTGTAGTTGGACTTTCAATTTTTCGCCGCTATACATATTTAGTGGAGATCAAATCGCCACAATTGCTTAAAACTTCTCTTCAATTTTTATATTGTAGTTTCAATTAAATTAAAATACTATACTTATATATTGTAAATGTAGCAATGTAGATTATATATATATATACACGCGTATATGTGTATATATATGTATAATAGCAAAAAATATAATGAGAGTCATACATGTATGCAGAATATATTCGTTCCTTAGTATTGCTAATTACTATTTTCGACCGTAACATTAATATATGTATATTATAGTACTAACTAATACTGTAATATTTATTATCTTATTATAAGTTCACTAACTAATAGTATTGATTACTATAGTACTACTAATCATAGACATGTAGTAGTTCACTAGTACTATAGTGTCATTAATCCAATATATATAATATGTATTAGATATACATAGTGCTAATCATGAAACTATTATACTATAGTGTCTTTTGTTACGTTATTGCTGCTAAATGTAATTTAGCTCACATTTACCCTTTGTTTACACTAAACGTCATAAAAAAGCAATGCTCAGTTTTAAGTTTGGAAATGAATAATCTTGTTTTTTTTTTCATTGCAAGTATCATATAAAATTTTGGATTTATGAAAAAAATATATATATATATATTAATCAAGATGGATCTAAATAGGGTCTGTTAAGAAATGATATTATTTTTAGTTCTATGAGTAGGGTCGTGATTTGAATATATATGAGCCCGATCAAGACTCGAATTTTTAGATCCCCAAGGTACAAACATGAGCCATAAGGTCTGGATTTGTTTCTTCCATCCCTGCCCTGAATATCCTAACGTATGAAAATCACCCCTATGTCCAATCGTCGGATCCGTTATAACATGTTGATAAATTATAATCCACCAAGTGCAATACTACTGTAAAGCATTTGATACCTTGTACATAGAGACTAGGTGTAAGAGCACTTGACATAATTTTATGATTTCAATTACCGATGAAGTGTAATTTTTGGTGTAAAAAATATACCAAAAAAGCTTATCATAATAGCTCATCGTAATACCAAACTCTATTTTTTTATTTCTATATCTTAAAATTGAAATAACTTTTTGACCATTTAATTCGAGAGTTTTCCGAGCCACTCTCAATTCTGGAAAATGACGCCAATGTGTTTCGCCAATTCAGATTTTGACATCCGAAAATTTTTGAACGCCCGCCCTTTTTCCTCCATACTAGCCCGCCCAATCCCCATTTCTTTCCCTTCCAAATCTCTCTCTCTCTCTCTCTCAAAGCACCTGTCGTGCAAGAGTTAACCTTAGTCAACTATATAGCTCAATTCCGTAATCTATACACTCGCAGCGGGTGAAACCCTAAATAGGGTTCTAGGGTTAAGTTTTTTGATTTCTTGATTTGGCCTCGTTCGATTGGCTAGGGAGGGTTCCATGGCGAGCGAAACCCTAGGGGAGAAGAAGGCGGAGGAGGAGCCGGAGATAGGGAAGGCGGAGGACGAGGAAGTAGAGGAGAAAGGAGATCTCGAGATGGCTACAAAAGATTATAAGCGTTTTGCTACTGCTCATGGGCTTTTTTCTCTTTAGATTTTGCAGTCATCAAGTCCATTCCTCATTCTGTTTCTTCTCCAGGTTTGCTCATGGGGAGGGTATACCTTTATAATCAATCTTATTCATATGCACGCTCTTCTGTGCATTGTGACTGGTCGATACTCCTCTCGGCTATATATAGCGTATGCACCTATTGTAAGTTTCTCCACTTTCCGATGAGTTCTGCCCCTAATTAAGAAAGATAGGATTGAGTTCTTCTATGATTGCTTATTCCGTCATGTCACAAATGATTGTTGCAGTTAAATGGTAGATAAACTCTTCAAAAGCATCATACCATATTGTGTTAGAGGCTCTTGAGTTATGCTTTACCTATTTCCTGTCTTTTCAGCTTTAAGTTCTTTTGCTAATAGATTCTTTACTGTAAATAATGGCTTTCTAACAACAATGATCAATTAAAGTCAGGAGTAACTTTGTTGGGGGAAAACTCTGTTCGACTAGTTTTAATGAATTTATATTTTTGGTGCAGGTGGTCCTGGGAACATTGTTAGCTGCTTTAGTTCCTGTGGTTGGATTTAATGCAGTCATGACCTCCGAACACTTTGCATCATTTCTGGTATCATGAACTTCCCTTCCCTTTTTTCATTTTCTTGTTCTGTTGTAGAATACATGATTTGTTATCTAAGCAACCCGTTACACTATCTTTGCGAAACTGAATTTTTCTATTCCTAAAGTATTTCTTGCGTTTTCTTCTCATATATTGAGTGAAATGCCGAAGTATATCGCTACAGTTTCTCTTTGTGCTGCCTACCAAGCAGCTAGAAAATTCATATCAGATTTTAATAAATTGTTGGAAGGTTTAAATATTTAGTTGTACTGTTTCAAGAGTGGACTAATAAAGAACCTAACTCGCACATTGCGTTTATATTTTGGTCATAAGATGACGATGAATCATTGCCTTTTGCCGTTTTTGAAGTCTGTTTCTTCAGCCTTTTGATTTCTGCTCATTTGCATCAGTAAAGGATGCCTTTTTACTAATTTTACTTTTTCAGGTTTTTATAGTCATCCATGTCGTGGCTTTTGTCTATTACATTAAAGGAACTCTATCTCCAAAAATGTTCAAAGTCGTTGTAACACTTATTGTAACTGTTGGCCTGTAAGTGCTCTGACCCAGCTTGCATCTCGACTTTTGAATACTGTATAAATGTTAGATGGTCAAACCATCACAGACAAGACGTTGCATTGTGTTTGAAGTAGAAAAAAATGATTTATACTCTGTCTACAGGGTTGTGTACGGTGCTATGGCGGCCGTTGTAATTGCTTTGGTTGCATCCAGCCCGACAATGGGATGAGTGGAAGAAGTTTAAGTTTGCTTGACCCGTGAGTCACTATCTAGTTCAAATGGGTTGTTCCGATGGCTCCGTGTAGAGAATGAGTTTTTGAGGTTGTGATCATTTCCTTCCTTTCTGTTATGGCAGAACTTACGCAAGCAATTATATCCCGATCATTGCTAGTGTCAGTGAGCATCAACCACCAACATGGCCATCATACTTTATGGACATCAATGTTCTTGCTTTCTTTGTTCCAGCAGGGATTATCGTACGCATATCTTCGAATCTGGTGACTACCAGGCTAGCACTTCAAGGACCCAAAGTTTGAATGTAGTGGATCTAGGAATGGTGATCCTAATGTATGATGGTCCTCGGGATTGTTCTTCTTTTAAAATTCTTTAGGACTAATATTTGACATATTGTTTTTAACTTTTATGTTTGGATTTTTATACTTAGATGATCTATAATGACATTTTGTATTTTTTGTATTAGTTGGATATTAATATATATATATATATATATTAATGCATGATGATTTTCTCTTAAATTTGTTTTATAATATTTGGAATATTATATGTGAATAGTTGATATTTAATATTTTAAATAAAGAAATGATCCAGAAGATAAATAAATAGAGTAGGAAATAAATTAAATTAAATCAAATGAAATATTTAATTTTAAAAAAAAATTAGAATGGTCCCATAAAATGAGAATTAGTGGCAATTGTATATAGCCTCAAAAATAATTTTGCGGGGATTAATTAGTTATTGCAAAAATATTATAGCGGTGCCATTAATTCTGCCTCAATTGGTTTTTAGCGATGATTTTTCACGCGTTCTTTAGTTATCGCAAAATTGTTTTAGCGGCGCTATTAATTTTGCCTCAATTGGTTTTAGCGGGGGAGTAATGACAGCCTCTATAACTTTTTTGTGGCGCTATTGTCGCCACTAATATGTTACCATATTGCGGTGACTTTTATCACCGCAAATACCTATAGCGGCAACTCCTGCGCCGCAATAGGGTTTCGACGGCGGAGATATAGCGGCGAATTCCTGCGGCGAACTTTTTCCCCGCAAAATCACATTTGAGGAGATTTTAAGCTTTTAGCGGCAATTTTTTTCCTCCGCTATATTCCATTATTCTTGTAGTGTCATTTGTAGATATCCAAGATACCATATTGATCCTAATTGTACAACTTTAGTTATCATTTAGCCAGCAAAAAGTGGTTATTGACATGGTATTGTTGTTGCCCAAGAATGGAGGACTTAAAATTCTACTTTTTCGGAACTGGAAAACGTTAATCACTCGAGTATAGGATCATCATATCAAATGGCATATAGAGATCACAAAAAACACACAACATATAACCTATACCTATAATATTCTATACAATGGCATAAATTATATGGAACCCACATCCATATAACCATCTAATTAAAACTTCCAAAAACTGTAATTAATCGATGGTGCATGTCCCAAATTAAAAAAAAAAATCCAAATCTCAAACCCTACTTCACAAGATGAACACGCCTAGGATCAGTAACATTAATCCTCCAATGGCCGTCACTAAATCCCATCTCTCTTGCTTTCTTCCTATCCCAATCCAGCTCAACCTTCCTCTTCTTTGTCAGCCCGCAAAACTTCTTCAACCCCTCATCCATGGAATCGTGCAGCTTCCACCACCTGTCATGAGTAAAAAAAATTTAGTCGGCTCGAACTTGTCTTAACCATGTTAATTAATTTATTATTGGTGGGTAGATTTGAAAATTTATCTTGTAATTTGAAAATTATATTTGTCATCCATGTGTCACGAATTTATTTTCATGCAGGATAACTTGCATGAGAAAGTTTGTCGGACGGTTATTGTTAAACCACCTTGCATGGGCGACGTCGCTAGCGTAGACCCTCTGGTCGCCGATGTCCCAATTGCAGTCGTAGTCCCTATAGCAAACCCAAGGCTTGAGCCCCAAATAATGGATGGCGTAGACCTTGGGCGGGTCGGCGCCGAAGAGCTCGTTCTTGAAGTGGGCCTCGACGGTGGTGTTGGCCCAGAAGTTCTTGAGGAAGTTGACTCGGCGAGGCAGCCGGTGCCACCACACGAAGACCTCGTTGAGGAAACCCTGGTCGCCTCCGTTGTAGGAGACGATCTCGTGGCGCTGGGCCATGAGGTGGTCGTAGGTGCAGTTGGAGGGGTGGATGACCATGATCCCGGAGTTGAAGATCCAGATGTCGTTTCCGGTGGCCGACAGCTCCGGGAAGTGGAAGAGGATGTCCAGGTTGCGGAGGACGATGATGTCGGCGTCTATGAATATGACCTTGTCGTAGTCTGTGAGCTGCCACAACCTAAAATATAAATTTTATAAGTGAAATTTATTGATGTTCCCCGTTGACCTAGTTCAAAAAGATTTTATTAAGGTAAAACGTACATATATGTAATTTCGTTTCAAGAGTAGGTTCCAACTTTGGAAACCATAATTGAAGAGAAATATTTTTTTTTCCAGAATTTGAACCATAAAATACAGATTATTAGTAACAAAATTGATTAGTTAAGTATTTCTAACAAATAAGAGTATCACAAGAATATTACAATGTATTATTATTTTGTGGGTTCCATTTTCACCTTTTTGTGGGTGTTACATGTACAAATTTATGTAATTTTCAAATTTTTTTTTTGGTATAATTAGACAAAAAATTGAGTTTCGAGTTTCGATATTTGCTGGGGCTGGTTATAGGAGTAGAAACTCTAACCTGAATTTGGAGTAGTTGTACTCGTTATAAGAGTCTTTTTCGGCTCTGGGGTTTCGAATCCGTTCGATAAGCCTAATCTTCCACCCGGCCGCTGCAAGGGCATCGCGTTTCGAGTGGGAGATCGAGGCGTCGAGGAGGATGATGAGGTCTCGGTTGGTCCCGGATTTGATGAGGCTCTGGGCTAGGGCTATGGCCCCGCACACGTAAGACTCGGAGGAGTGGAGGACGGTGGCGTAGGCCTCTCGCCTCATCGGAGACGATGTTCTTGACGCTACTTCCAATTTCGATACGTCGTAGACTTCGTGGATTCCTGTACGTGCATCAAATGGAACAAATTTGTTACAAGCTGTAGGGACAACATGAAATTTTCAAAAAATTTAACCAAAAAGGTGCAACTACTATGAATTAAATAATTATAATGGTCATATGAAATGTTGGGTCATAGACAAAATGATGTGACACGATAATTTCTTTTTAATAAACGCCTTATATATATATATATATATATATATATATATATCCAATAACTTAATAAACACCTATTTAAAAATATGTAAAATGTATCCAACTTGCTGGTTTCGTCATAAAGCAAACAAGAGTTGTCCCACCTAAGATAGTTCGTTGATTAGTCCACGTAACGGTAGCGTCAAGTTTTCCCCGTAACCCTCAAGTTGTTTTTGATTCAATTTCTTTAAATATTTGATTTGGTAAAGGGAAGCACTAAAAATATTCAAATAAAAATATTATGAGAGAGGGAGATGAAGTGTTTTTAGACTTATTTCTTAAAAAATCTAAAACCAGATGTTTCATGATTCTTAAATATTCAAACAGTAAGGTATCAATAAGAAAAATATCTTTCATGCAGTCAAACATTTTTTAATTATATAGTGTACAAGTTTATCAAATCACATGCAATTTTGTTTTTTCACTAACTTCTAACCACTTTCGAAAGCTTGGACGTTTGGATTTCCTAACTTATAAAAGAGTATATCAAGGACTTGGACTTAAATTTTCCAACTTAGAAAGGGGTGTATAATCTATCAAGGACTTGAATTGAATTTCTAACTTAGAAATGAGTACATCAACCATATCAAGAATTTTCCAAAAAATATATATGAAGAATTTGAACCATTGAGTCAATAAAATATTAGAAATAGGAAATATTTTATAATTTAATTATATTTAAATTTAAATTATTCCACCCGAAAAACCCTTACCTCGTCCCCACAAGGGCAGAGACAGCTTGCAAGACCCAACAGGCAATCCTACCTTCTGTTCCAACCTCGCAACCTCAGGCTCGTAGTACCACCAATCACCTTCCCTACTCGCCATCTCATCGCACCGGAAAATCTCCACCATCGGCCGACACTTACTCAAGAACACCACCTTGATCCTCCCATTCCGGTCCCTCCTCCCCCTCTTCACGGCCAGGTTGGCCGCGACGAGGTGGACTTGGAGCCTAAACACCTCCCTGTTCCACCCTTGTTCCGGGTACTTGCATGGCAACTTGACCACCACCAAGTCCATCATCTTGTAGCCATCGTACGCTGCGAAGTTCGGCATCGGTATGTCGGGACACGAAGGGACGTCGGTCTCTTCCTCCTCGTCGATCCACTCCGGGAAGAGGTCTTCCCATTTGAAGTAAGGGGAGACCCTCTCGAAGTGGATTGGTAGGGTTTCACCATGCATCTTCCAGTCGCTCGTATCGTCTGTTTCGTCCATATTGACCATTCCAATCTTTAACCCTCTTCCCATTTTGGTCACAAAACTTGGGACTTCAATCTTGTTCATGATCCCTTTATCCTTACTCGGTGACTTAAGTTGCATGCTTTGTTCGGCCTACACGATTATTGAGACACGTTAAAATTTGGTAGAGGGAGTTTTGTTGTCGTTCGATAAGCAACATATAGACGAGGGCTCACCTTACCTTATGGTGGCACTCGCGCAAGGAGCAACGAACAAGGGATCCGGCATTTTGGAAGTAGACGGAGGAGGACGGGCGGAGGAGAAGAGCCGCGTAGATGACGAGGAAGCAAGCGAGGAAGAAGAGGTTGATTCGAATAACCAGAGCTTTAGAAGGGATGCCCTTCATTATCTTCTCAAGGCTAATGCACTCGCTTACCATCTTCTCAAGCCTTTAAAAGGGGAAGGCTTGGTTGTGAATTTTGTGTGTGTGACCTTAACAACCTTCTATAGTTTGAATTATTCTTTTGTGTGATATAGAGGGGTGTATTGGTTGGCATTTTTTAGGAAGGATTTATTTGGACGTAGTGGTTAGGGACGTACGGCCAAACTTGCAACTCCAAGTGTCGTTTTGTAGGATAATTTTCCTTGCCTTTAAGACATCTCAAGGCCGGAGGAAATAGCAAGCGTCCTCTTTTGTCCAATGCTGTTGGTATATACTAATATATTTAGTTATGGTGAACACAACAGTACGAGATCATTTGGGTTTATTATAAATTAATCAAATATTTCAATTTGAATCTTGAAAATATGTTTTGAGTGAATTTGTTGGTGGATTTTTGTTTTCCTAATATGATTGGGCTTTTGCATGAAAATATTAACGAAGAAAATGATGTAATCCCATTCTATATTGTAAATAAATATATCATTTATCTATGTTGATACAACAGTATAAGATGTAATTATATCAATTCTAAATTAATTAAAATTTTCAAGTTCAAATTCTATTATCTAAAATGCAGCCTAGTGAGTCAATTTATTGGTAGCTTTTGTTTTCCCTATATGAATAAGCCATTGTATGAAAGTATAAACGAAGAAAATGATGTAATTCCGTTGTATATATATTTTTTGCAAAGGGACTCTGGCATTTTTTATTTCGCGGTTATGGGTGACCGGAGGGTAGATTTGTATGGCGGCAATTGTCATTTGGTTAATGGGACAGAAATATATTATTGCTAGGAAAATGGTGTGGGGTTTGAAATGACGTTAAATTTTTAGTATTTATTTCTGTTGCGATTTTTTTTCAACTGGTTTTTATCACGCCAGATTTTTATTAAGACCCGTGATTGTAACTTTGGTATGGTGGAATTCGACTAACCGGAGAGGTAGATATTACATAATATTTAAAAATTAAACTGTTTAAAAAAATATGTACTTAGCCTACCGCGGTTAGACCAAATTATAAATTGTGTTTTAATGTTCCAAGGCCGAAGCCTTGAGATCCACTCACCTTCCGCCAAAAAAAGAGTAAGATTTGATTCTGTCCATGGATTTATCGCAATATACGAGCTCAAATTTCCGTAATATAATATTGGTAGATCAACTCGTCATTTCTGTATAGAGAGCATACTCGTTCATTAATTCGATTTGGTCCAAAACTTGATTAAACGGTTCGTAATTCCTAATAAGTATTTTGACTGGAAATCAAATAATTATCTCAAGCCTTCCGTGATATTAACTAATAAGAAGCCAGAGCACCCTAAAATAGTAGAAGCTAAGCAGGGTCGCCAACAACTCTTTGGTTGCCCCGTCAACGTCTTACATGTAAGATGCTTTCGTTACTTACCTTCGTAAATGATTACAACTAATATTCTCTCAAGGTCATCTACCACATTTTACACAACCCAAATTGTCTCAATGACAAGTTAAAAAGACAAGGAAATGTGGTAAACTATCACATTTCCATTCATCCAAGGGGTGAAAAAAATTCACTAACGAACATATTGATTTCAAGTTATGTGAATCTCATAAGAAATTGACAATCACCCTATAACATAGTCCGTCACTTCGAACACCAGAGATTTATCAAAAAAATGTCAACCAATTGTAATAAGAAAGATCAAGTAGCCAGAAACTGGGCGAAAACAGTCAGTTAGCCAGAAACTAGACCATTTCCACTAGGTGCTTCTTCTTAAAATAGCCAATCAAATTTTGGACCTCAAACCTGCTCTACTTCACTACTAAGACCTGAACCTGATAATTTAAATCTCTTCTATCAACGTAGCTCATCCAAGGGCTATTTGTTTTTGGTCCAAATCATCCAAGGGTCATAAAATAAAGGGGTAAATTGCTCTGAAGTTCTTAGTTTTTGCTTAAATTGTTATTTTTGTCTCTCTTGTTTTTAAAAAGATACTTTAGTCCCTTTACTTTGATTAAATGTCACCCTTAGGTCCCTAGTACCGAAATCGGAAATTTCTCCGGCAACTAGGGACCTGAAATGTCGTTTTTTGTCCTTTAGTCAAAAATTAAAAAAACTAAATAAAAAAACTCTTCTCTTTCTCCTCCTCCCTCCTCTTCCCTACTCTTCTTTCTCCTCCCTCCCCTTCCTCCTCATCCCACCACCTCCCTCCTCCTCCTCCTACCTCCCTCCTCCTCCCCCTCCTCCGTCCTCATCCTCCCTCTTCCTCCTCTTCTCCTCTGCCCTCCTCTTCCTCTTCCTCCTCCCACCTCCCTCCTCCTCCCCCTCCCCCTCCTCTGCCCTTCTCTTCCCCCTTCCTCCTCCTCTCCTCTGTCCTCCTCCTCTCACCTCCCTTCTCTTCCTCCTCCTCCTCCCCTCTCACGGCGGTGTTATTCGGACTCGTTGTCGTCTTCTTCAATCCGTATTATTTTTACTGACTTTTTTTAACTTTTGAACTAAGGGCAAAATCGACGTTTTAGGTCTCCTGTTGTCGGAAAAATTTCCCGTTTTCGGCACCAGGGACCTAAGGGTGATATTTAATCAAAGTAAGAAAACTAAAATTTCTTTTTAGAAACATGAGAGACAAAAATAGTAATTTAAGCAAAGGCTGAGAACTTGAAGACAATTTGTGTTAAAATAAATGTTTTACTTTCTCGCCAAGATCTTGATCCTTGTTTTTTTATTAATATCTCACTAAATATTTGCACCCTGAATTATACATTGTCCCTATTAAATTCTCATCTTTCTTATAAATATCTTTAAAATTTTCTCCCCGAGATATTACATATTGTCCGCCATCGAGTTCTTATATTTTTAATGAAAATAATTAATAATTAATCCAATTTACATTCAGATATATAGTTCGTCGGGCATACTGAAGCAATAATAAAAATTCAAAGAATGAATATATACTTGCATGGTACAGTGGTAGATATGATTTATCAGGCCACGAGTATGCCCAGTTTTCTGGTGAAGCTAACAAAAAGAAGGCTAGTAAATACTAAAACTAGCGCTGTACAAAAAAATCAAGATGCAGCTGGATGAGAAATCACACAACTCATTTGCTGGTGGTGTCTGCGTCTGCTGCACAGATCAGGGTCCCGCAGCTGGCATAGAAAACAAGCCTCCCTGGCGAAACGGGGTTGTGGAGTTCGCAAGTGTCGCCTTCGAATCGTGCAGATTCGCCCGCCAGGAAACGGGAAGCCACAGTTGGCCATGACGAAACACTGTCGACTCCTTCCTTGTCCAGTCCCGAGTATCTTAGTTGGTGAGCAGCTGTTCATTTCCACCTACCTGTTCACTTCTAAAAGACAAGAAAAGGGAAGTACTGAGATTACTTGAGCATTCTAAATGTTAATGTAGTTGGTCTTGATTAATGTTGCAGTACTACTGTTTCAATGTAAACTATGAGAAGAATTGCAGAGATTTTGCTGTGTCGGGAAAAGTATTGAAGCGAAAATCAGTAGGTACCCGAGTAGTTACAGAACACGAGCGTTGACAAGAACTCTGCCATCTTCCAGTTGAAAAGTATTTCTGTTCCACGCATTCAAATACAATCGGAGAAAATAGATGGCAATTTCCAATAATTCCACGAATTATAATCCTCCTGTTTCAGTAGAAAGAGAGAACAAAGTTAACGACTAGAGGACTATATGAAATGGAAAGTTGTCGAAGGACTAAACGAGCAAGTTATTACCTGCTCAAATGTCAACGTTGAAGGAAACATTCCATGGACAAGATCATGTAATGAATGATATGATTTTCTGTCGACACGACGATGTACAGAAACCTCACCCTGAATTAATTTCAGACAGACATGTTTAAGCAGAAAGAATTCTCAAAGGAATCTAGCAGCATCATAAGAATGAAGGGCTACAGGGGCTAGAGGTACCTTTGGATTAATTATAAATATTTTTCCTTTTGGGATCCCGACCTTGACGTAGCTTATCTCATCAGTATCTCTATTTCCGAAACCCGCATAGAACGGTTGACAATCGGGAGGAAACAAAGCCTTGATATCCTGGAAAATAGAGGAACGAATATAACCAAATCTGTCTTGCACAAATATATCATGACATAGAAGTGTACATTTCAATAAATACAACGTAGTGCAAAACCCCTAACCTCTAAACATGCGATCTTGAACTCATGAGGAGCCCTTCTAATAACTGCAGAAAAGGAAAACCCCGTTAGTTCATTCATCTTGTTTAACAAGGAAGCTTCCTGTCAAGTAGCTATGGCGACGATCGCCAAATGATTTGCTCAAAGCAATACTTCCATTTACCTTCCCGAAATAATGAAGGAAAAAGTCCATCTGGGGATATAACTACAGGACCTTCCGGTAAAGTCTTTCCATCCTAAAAGAGAGAGATCAAAAACTTCATTTAAGTGAATAACAGCAAACAGTGAATCAAGCAGGCATAAATTTGTAACATCAAGCAGCAAGAGGACATCATTCACCTGCTTAAGATCGCAAAGAAATCTTCTGGTAAGATATGCTTGAGAGATCGCTCGTGCACTAAGAAAAAGCAATTGGTATCCATTTTCCTGCAACGATCATTTTCTTTCCGTTTAACAAGACAGCAAAAGATGTATTTCACTTCACAAAGCTCTAAAGTATCATAATAATGTTCTCCAAATAAGGAATGATAGTTCATCTATCACATTACAAGATATTGTATTGGAAGTATGAAAAACTCTCAGACCTTTATAGCAGAAAACAAATTTGCAACTCCTGTTTGGTTCCAATCTACTCCAACTAAAGGCATGAACTGTCCGAGAACGTCAGACCTGTGGTAATAAAATTAAACGACATCAGGCACACAAGCAAAACACTTGTCCTCCAAGAGAGAAGACCGAAGCACAAGCCAAATTTAAAGAAGAATTTGACAGACATTTAATAATTCATCTATTTGATAATCCTGGCAGCTGTATATTATCTTGTTTACACCTTATATTGAAAAAGTAAGACATTACTATTCCGGTCAACTTTAAACTAACAAGGTTCTTCAACAAACACTTGCACATAATACCGCACGCTTCAAAGCCTAACCATATTTAGGATGGAAATTTTGTTTGTCAGCAATTAACATCCTAAACCATTTCACATCAAAAAAAAAAGTGAGAGATTTGTGGTAATGACAACATATAATACTTACTTTGTAATTGTTCCATCAACATCTGATATAACAACGCGAGTGTTCCATTTCCACAGAAATATTCTAGCATCAACCTGTTAAACCATGTTAATATAACCAAACCAAAGGGCAGTTGGAACAACATGCAACCCCATGCGAGGTCAATCTGAAAATGGTAGCTCTGGAATGCCTTCTATTGAAGACAAAGCATCGAGTTTCAGGAAAACATATTATATTCAGGAAAAGAAAGGTAAATGTCTGACCTCCTGCTTTCCCAGCATAGGAGTGGAGAACGTGAAGGTTACTATGTTCTTCCCTTCTTGCAGATTCAAGGAAGCAATTTGCTCTGATGTTGGAGTTATCACCCTTGCCAGCTTTTTGGCGACTTTTGCTCTGGGTGTGTCTTTCTCAGCCAGGCGTTCCACAAGAGCGATATCTGGAGCATTTAAAGCAGTCTGTGATGTCATCGTGGACCCTGATTGTTTCTGAGATACTGGTTCTTTTGATGGATCACCTACACCAGAAACTCAAATCTGTGTGAGCAAGAAAATATGTTTTTTTATATAAAAATAAAGTACGTGCCAATGAGACTTACAGATGGTAGAAGCAACAGTAACATCGTCGCCATTACCTAAATCCTCCCCATTTGAATGCTCTCTTACAGCTTGGTTAACATTGTCCGAATTCACATGTAAGGAGCCCGAGTCATCTTGACGTAATGTCCACTCCATGAGTTTGGAACTTACGTCTAATGAATAACTCGAGGACTTGAGGAGGCCAGCGTCGAGACTACCAATGTGAGATGAGATATTGGGCATTGATTCTGCCAGGTGTCCAGCTTCCGAACCAGAAAGACTACGTATTTCGTGAATGTTGATAGGACTTGAAGCGAGTTCTGTTCCAGGGCCAAATGCATCTCTTTTCTCAATATTTTCAGAAGATGAAACAGTCACAACAGATTGTCCATTTACTTCCCCAGTGCTCTCTATACACATGCTATTCAGAGATTCTGAGCCATCCAGAACCCGGACAGGTCTGAATTCATCAAGATCCCCAAACTGAAGATGTTCTTCCTCTGAACTCTCCGACACGGAAGCACTTGGCACAATTTCCGACCTAAGATCAAGTCCTCGTTTGATGACACCTCCAGACACCACACCATGTTCAAATTCATGTTTCTCCTCAATCTCAATCAGTGTTTGATGATTTTGTTCCTTTACGCCATCCAGCTCCACTTCTAAGCCCAGTGACGCCTCCCGACGAACGAAAGAATGAACTTTAGCAGATCCATTATCCTTTCTTGGAGTTCCAGATCCCGGGGCAGCAATATCCATTCCCCCACAAGTATGCTGTTCTTCCAGCCCATTGCCTTCACATAGTTTTTCCAATCCCAGTCTTTGCATTTCATGATTGATTGAATCCGGCTGAAGATTGCCAGTTAATCTGTTGGGGGAGGAGAATGGCGGCAGACGACTACCTTTCTTAGACTTGGATGTCGCGAGATTAGTAGACCATTGCAACTCCAAAAGGTCTGCTGCGATCTCAGCCCGCTCCAACGAACTTAATCTTGGAATGCCAGTACCATCGTCCACTGCTTGAAAACAATCATCCTTGGTTGATACCGACCTCCGTCCAAAAACCATCCCCATTATCTTGGACCGGCGAGAAGCACTTTTCACCAGAATCTTCCCATCAGTTGCATCATCCCGATTGCCGGAGTTTGGCAAACTGCTATCAGAATTATAGCCTTCAGACCTCACTGGCCTCAGAATCTTCAACGATCCCGGATCTGTTGCAAATCTGGCTGATGAAGGAGATAGCACTGGCTCCCCTTCTTCCACTTCCCTCAAGAAGTAAGCCTCTCCCCTCGGATTAAGATACATATCGAAGTTGGCTTCAACTCCATTGACGGCAATCTTAACCACCTTGTCGTTCGCCTTCAGAACCCCCTGGAACTTCCCAAACCGGACATACCAAGGCGACGACTTGAAGCTCCCATCCGGCTGTTCTACCACTATGATATCAATAGCTCCACCAAACGGGTGTAGTGATCCGGATACAGTATACACCCCTTTGGTGATATAACTACCTAACCGACCCACCGTCTTCATCTTCCTCCCAGGATCACCCAAAATTCACTAAACCATAACTTCGAATCTACCTACTAACGAACCCCACAAAACCTGCGAAGCTCCTATCAATTCTCATCAACTTTCCAGCATCCCAAGGAAAGCCAACCAACCTGATCCAAAACCCAGATCAGAATTTAATAACCCAAGAATTAATTAAACTCTGGAAGTCCTAGAAATCAATCCCAGAACAGGAAAGATTCCATCTTTAATGTTCAAAAGCAACACCAAAACATATAAAAGGAATAGAATAGCGTACCTGTCCATACAGAGACCATTAACTCTCCCCAACAACCAACGAACCAAGCATCAAAGACAAGGCATGAAAAGCTTGTAAGAAATAAAGCCAGCCAACTTTTAAATAGAGCTCGAAAATGCTCGACTCTAAAATAATGATTAAAAAAATTAAAAACAGCCAGCCAGCTCCAAGAGAAAGAAGCCAACACGACACAGAAAGACACAGCCCAGGTGATGATGAATCACATAAAATTAAATCGTACTAAGCAAATTAACAAATGGGATTTGGCAATTATTAGGAATAACTGTCACAGTTATGGGGGGATCTTAGTGTAGGTGGGGAAATTAGAAAGAAAGTATATTCTTATGAAATTATTCCAATGTGCCAAATTGTGTACTTGTGCTAGGTTTAGGGTGCACGTTACATTAATTCAACAAAGAGAAACAAAAAAAATGGGGACTTTTTAAACAAATATATTTTGATTGGGACTTTTTCTCAATTTCCAGAAGAAATGCCTGGATTGATCTAATAATATTTGTGAAGGAAAAATGGGGATGTTTCGAGAGTGTTTCTTTTTCTTACTCTGCCGGGAAACGTCGTCAGGTGAGAGAGACAGAGATAAGAGACTAGAGAGAGAGAGAGAGAGAGAGAGAGAGAGAGAGAGATGTATTGGGCCCAATTTTGGGCCTCCAAAGTTGATGGGCCTATGGGAAAGTTGATGGGTCATGCACGGAGCAGCCATATCAGTTGTTGGAGAAGTGATCTGATCCAAACTTTCTATTTGAAAATCATATATTATCACAAATTGACTAAGGGTGATTATGTCAGAGTGAAAAGTAAATTAATGATCATAAAGAGACAAATAATGTGATGATGATCAAAGACTGAAATTCGCAACAACAAAAAGTCAGTGACCATGAATATTTTTACTCGGATCGGGTCCAAACTTTGGAAGCAAATGGTTGAGTCTGAAGACATGTGAACAAAAAGAGTATTTTTTTTCTAAGGAAATTATCAAGGTTTTAAAAAATGTAGTCCGACTAACGATCCGATCAATCAGATTGCAATTAAGGATAATTTCGGGTCATTTTTAGAGTAAAAATAGAGTGTAGTTAGACCAGACGAATTTCGGTCGGACCGAACAATTCACACAAAAATTTGGTATGTTTATATTTTTTATTATTAGTTTAGCTGACCAAAGGTCAGACCTAATTCCAAGTCAACCTTAGGTCGGTTTTAAGAACCCTCAAAATTATTTGATGTTTGGACCACGGTCCATCTTACAGAAAATTGGGCCTGCAGCCCATACCGGGCGCACCACCGAAGATGATATGTTAACTTGTACATTAATTATCGATCGAGGGACACAAAGTTGAATGGCCACAGCTAAAATTTGTAAAATCAATGACCATGAATATCTTTTATCGGTTGTTTGGGGTAAGGGGATCAGGTCAAAACTTGGAAGCGCATGGTGGATGAAGAAAATTCCGGGGATTTTTTTTATAAAAAGAATATTTGGTTATCTGAGAAAATTTAACTGATGTTTGAACCATGTTCCATTTTTCACCAAATGGAACAAGATGCGCTCTTTGACTTGTCTAATTCACTAACACAGTTTTGCGAAACTTGTGCTTCGGCAGCTTCAATCCACGTCTGCCAGAGATTCTCGCAAGTAGTTTACCCTCTGAGATTTTGGCCAAAAGTTGTAAATAATAGGGAAGATCATCACCAAATAATCTAAAACTATCTGAAAATGCAACGGTTCGCGACTGTTCTCGTTTGCATGTTCGTATTCACGTCACAGCTACTCGCAATCAAACACATATCCCAATATTTTTTAATTAGTAAGCTTTTCTGGTGGATTAGTCATCATAGGCACTGGGCTTCCCTTCCTTGGTAGAAACGTAGTCCAACATCTGATTCTATACTTGGATTATCAGATAGGGACCTTTGGGGCAGTCGAGACCTTTCTCTTTCTTTCATTAAATAAGCCACTTTAAGCATGGTGTTGCAACCTTCGTGTACTGACCCATTTTGGGTTACAACCTTAACCATTTCGTTCAAGGTTCCTCTTCCAAAGTAGATGGACTTTTAACCAATGTTCTCAATTTTGATTTTGAAGTTTGGACAATTTTTCATCATCTCTTTATTGAGTTGTTGTCCATACGACGCTTCAAATACAGTGTCTGCAAGAATCGCTTTCGGGCCTCAATATCCATAAGCTTATTAGCTAAATGACAATTGGAATATACAATACAACATCTTGTCTCACGCAGATTTGCCAGAGCATTCTTTTTAAAAATGATAAAATATTTGTTACAAGAATAGGCCTAATCAAAAACCGAATAAATCATAATGTATTCGTTGTTGAATTTTAACATAATATTTCACTCGAACATCCTATTAATTCTTGCAAAAAGCAATTCACAATTCAAACCATTTCCTCCTTTCATGCAACTCCTCTACATGATACTAGCGTAATTTTTATACGATGTACCACTTTATAACGTTTTATACAAAGTTTAGAAACAGAACCAATATCCAATAATGTTTCTAAAAATGGCCCACATGTACACATCAAGATTGGAACTTGACCTTCTCCTCCGTGGCTATGGAGTTCTTACAATGAGCAATGGCCGCCTGGATCGCCGCCTGCAACTCCTCCATGGTGCTGTCACTATGAGAAGGAGAAGGAAGAGGCACAAGAAGCCCACTGTTACTTGGCGACGTTCTAATGGAAGCAGGAGCCGAGAACAATTCCCCTCTCCTCCCTCTCGGTTCCTCCCTCTTCCTCCTCCAGCTTGAACTATCCGAAAAAGAGTGAGCTTGCCTGTGGTGGCAATGGACATCGTCGTCCTTCCTCCCTTTGAAGAACAGGAGCGGCCTCACCATCCTCGCGTACTTCTTCAACATGTGGCTCACGTCGAAGCTCGACTTCCTCTTGTTCTTCTCCTTAACCTCGAACCCTTTTCGCCACCCGAATATGGAGGAGAACGACTTAGGCTTATTGACTCGCGAGGGGAGAGTCGGCTCTTTGTCGTGGTGATAGTAACTGAAGCTTTCGCTTCCTCCAATGTTGATCTTGCTGCTGATGCTACTACTTTGATGATCGTCTCCTTTATCGGGTTTCGGGTACCCTCCTAGCTCCTTAACGGGGAGGGTGAAGCTGTCACGGGGGGAAGAAGGGAGGTGGGCGAGCAAGCGGAGGGGGAGGAGGTGGCCATGGAAGAAAATCTCATCAGCTGGTGACAAGTCCAAGGCAAATGGGTTATTATTGGGGAGGTCGGTTTCGGTTCTATCATTGGAAATTTGATGTGTTGATGAAGAAGAGTGGAGGGAGATTGTAAAGGAGAATTCATGGGAAGGAGATGTGGAGGAAGAAGGTGGAGATGCAGGAGATAGGGTATTATGATTAACCTGCTCTTGGTTTTGCTGCTTCACTTGAAGATTCTTCAGGTGTTGATGTTGGATTTGGGTGGCCATCTTCTATGAAGTTTGAAGTTCAATGATTCTCTTCTTAAATCCCTGGCCTTGTGCTCTATTCTTTTTGGAATGTTAGGCCTAATGGTGGTGGTGGTGTAATGCCAAACCTTTGATAATGGAGAAGGATAAAAGGTACATATCAGCAAAGAAGAGAAGGGAAGGAGCTCTCTAGCCATCTCGCATCTTTGTAATAATAAATTTTTATCTATCGAATATTCAAAGTTGATCACTATCGAATTCTATTTTAAAATGTAATTTTATAAGTGTTATTTTTATATTCGTATAGTTTGAATTTAGGACCTCTTTAAATGAACATACATATTTTTTTTAGTATTGTAACAATTATTATCAATCTTTTGTAATAGAGTTTACTTTTGAAAAATGGTCAAATGTTGATTTTTCTTGCATTATTATTCCCTTTTAAGAGGTTGTGTGAGATTTTTGTGGTGCCCGATGCATTATAACAAGATGAGATGATACATTTCAGCATTATGTGTGTTTTGGTGGACCCGAGTCAAATCCAACCAGTTATTTCTAAAGACTAATATTCCTTTTATAAATCCTAAGTCGAACAGCTAGTCCCTTCTCAATTTTTTTTCAAAAAGTATTACTATTCATAGTTAATTACGAAAAAAGTACCCAAAAAATTATTTATCAAATTAGTGTCCACGTAAGATATCTGGAAAAAAATTATGTAACTTAGATAGAGTCACATGAAAATTTTCTGTTACTACCAAGTCACATAAAAAAATTCGTGAGTGACCAAGTCACTAGTTTTTTCGTTACTTAGTTTTTATTTTTTAATTATTTTTGGAAAATTTCAAGTTGAAAAAGTATGTGAAAATTTTTAAAGAGCAATATCTTGATACTTGTGTTGTCCAAATTGAGAAAATAAAATTGAATGGGCATAATTTTTCGAGATCTACACGTGACGAACAGCCAAAGACATTTTGTCAAAGTTTTGACCCCTAACTCCATTGTGAGATCAATGGAATAATCTTAAAGAGGCTAAAAGATCTGCTCGAATAAGGGAGTTCGTGTTCTTTCATCTCGAGAGTATTTATGGTTACTTAATTTTTAGATATTTGTTCTGTATGGATAGAAGATATCAAGTATCATTGTGTCAATCAAAGGTATTCAAGAATACGAAGATCTCAAATTGTTCGATCACACCAAAATTTGAGGACGAATTTCTCTAATCGGAAGAGAATGATGGAAATAAAAATAGCAATATAGTTGTCAATTAATTTTTTAAATCCAATGATTTTAATTAGTATTTTATTATGAAGTTTCAATAAGAGTTTTAATCGGACTCAATAGTTGGTAATTTTTTTTTAGTATTTAACAATTCCTTTTTAGTAGAAAACTGGTGACGTAACTCCTAGGTCTTAATGTTAAGAACATTGTGTTTTTTTTTTTATTTTTAGTTGATTTGATGAATAAAAATTAGGGTTATTTTTTATGTCTTCGTTCTTCGGTTATTCTTGCGAATTAATAAACAAGATTTTATTGTTCATGTTCAACACGTCTTCTCGGTGCATCAATTTTTAACAATCATTAACTAACGTGAAATGTGGGATGAGTAAGTTAATAATTATTAAAAATTCAACAACATATTGTCTTAAGTTTTGGATGGACATGCAGATTCTTAACATGGTATATCTTGTGCATGTTTTTTATTTCGTATGACTTTCATTTTTTGATATGATAAAGTCAAAGTCCGTGAATTTAAATAGATGAATATAGATCAACAAATATTTAAATCAAATATATTGTTATAGATTGACAGAGAAGTTAGAAGTTCGAAGAAATAATTCAAAAAGAGAGGTAATTTTGATGAAGTTTCCTTGAGAAAATTTGCTTACTTTTCTTGCTACCTTCTAACCATAAAAAGAAGCGAGATTACAAATTGGATACGGAACTGTAAAATTTTATTTTCTAGACTCTCTTAAATTTAGAAGCTCATTGAACAAGTTACTTATCACGCGAGAAGATAGAAATAATGTTACTACCCTTGACTATGTCAGGATCAATATTATTTAAAAAAAAATTGTCATTATCTAAATCATCAAATTTAATTATTTAATTATCTAAATTCATAATAAAATATCGGGAGATCTAATATCCAAAAAGTTTTAACATATATAATTCCAATTATCCGATTTACTACCAACAAAAATATTTTTTGCTCGACATGAACGCAGTATACTATAGCCGGCTAATTCTGCCGCTGAAATCGATCGGACTGAGGCCCTGACAATGCTTTTGAACCACAGGATTTGTCCCTGAGTCTTTATTTTAGCACTTTACCTCGCTTTTTTTCTATGATTTATCCTCAGAAATAAAAGGAACCTGTGGTTTAATCTTAATTATATCAATTTTCTTGCAACCATATTAGTCCTATAACTATCAATTGGTACTTTACAAAAAAGAATGTTTCATTTAATATAAGCTAGATCCGTGGTACCGGGGGTGCCACCGCACATGTGTACTCCGTGGGGATGAGATCTCATCTTGGAATCCCTTTTTCAAGATTAAATAAGAATGTTGATTACAACGAACTATTGTTATAATTATTTGGTCGTGTTCGGACTCAAGATTTTAGATCACATCCTCGACGTGTCTGTTTTGAACAAATGTGGGAAAGACACCAGAATATCGGAAAGGAGATTCAACTTAGATGGTGTAATTCTATGGAGACTGATTTGCGGTCTACTTTGTCCTATTGTGCTAAGCGGTTAGGAGATTGGGATAAGAATATTTTTGGAAATGTGCGAAAACAAAAATTTATTTTGGAACAGGAAATTAGCCAATTGCAAGGTCAATCGTTAACGTCCATCAGGAAACAAGAGTTGGAAGACTTACTTCGACAGAATGAAGAAATACTCTTCCTAGAAGAGGCATTGTGGGCACAAAGATCACGAGTGGACTGGCTTCAAGATGGAGATCGAAATACTAAATTCTTCCATCAGAAGGCTAAGCATCGCGGTTTTCGAAATCAGATCGTCCAACTGGAGGGGCAAGATAGATAGTTGATTCGCGGCTGGTCTGCATTGGAAAAAGAGTTTTGTTCTTATTACACTAACCTTTTTACCTCTGAAGCTAATGTGCAGGTGGAAGCTATAACTAATCTCATAGATGTGCGAGTGGCAGAGGATATGAATCAACAGCTAGAGGCCCCTTATACAAAAGAAGAGGTTTTTGAAGCTCTCAGTGCTATGAGCCCATTGAAATCTCCAGGATCGGATGGATTTCCTCCTTTTTTTTTTCAGAAGCACTGGGCCACCGTGGGCCCTTCGGTAACCAAATTCTCTCTTGCTATGCTTAATGATGGTGCTGACCCCTCTGCTATAAATGATACTATTATTGCTCTTATTCCTAAGATCAAAAGTTCTAACACCTGTTCTGATTTTCGTCCTATAAGTTTGTGCAACGTGGTCATGAAAATTATCACAAAAGCTATCACTAACAGGTTAAAGGTCTTCTTGAATGCTATGATCTATGAGAATCAGAGTGCATTTGTTCCTGGTCGCTTAATCACCGATAATGTGCTTGTTGCTTTTGAATCTTATTACTTTTTAAAGAAGAAGACTACAGGTGTTCGAGGGTGGTGTGCTTTGAAGCTGGACATGATGAAAGCCTATGACAGGATTGAGTGGCTATTCTTGGAGTGTATGCTTGCTGCTATAGGTTTTCGGGAGTCTTTTTCTAACCTTATTATGAGGTATGTTTGTTATGTTTGTTATGTTGTGCAGGTAAATGGCCAAGTGGGAGAATTCTTCAGTCCGGGTAGAGGCCTTTGTCAAGGAGATTCTCTTTCGCTTTATCTTTTCTTAATCTGTGCTGACACTCTAGCAACTCTCATATGACAAGCTAAATCTTCTTATCATATCCATGGTCTCAAGGTGGCTCGAAGTGCTTCTACTGTTACTCACCATTTCTTTGCAGATGACTCTCTCCTATTTGTCAGGGCAACAGAGACAGAATTAAGGCAGATGCTCTCAATATTTGATGTATACTCAAAGGCTTCTGGACAGTAGGTGAATCTTCATAAGAGTTCAGTTTACTTTAATGGGAATGTTTTCGAGTCTCAACAAAGTTGCCTAAGCTCTCTACTAGAAATGCGAAGCGGTGAAGACAGTGATACATATTTGGGTTTACCAAATGTTTTAGGCAGATCCAAGAGACTCATCTTTTCGGCAATTGAAGATAAAATCACTGCTAAAATAGGGACATAGAAAGGACGTCTTCTTACTAGAGCTGGCCGGGAGATCTTGATTAAGTCTGTATTACTTTTAATTCCTATATTCATCATGAGCTGTTTTAGACTTCCGGCTGAGACTTGTAATAGGATTGAACAGAAGTTATGTGCCTTCTATTGGGGTAGTAAGGAGGGACAAAGAAAGATGCACTAGCATAGTTGGATCTGGATATGTCAGTCTAAGGCACAGGGAGGGCTAGGTTTTTGTCGATTGATTAGTTCAAACAAGGCAATGCTTGCGAAACAGACTTGGCGACTTCTTTGTTCTCCACAGTCACTTCAAGTAAGAATCTTAAAAGCACAGTATTTTCCTCGTGGTGATATCTGTTCTGCTACTACAGGTTATGGTCTGAGCTACACTTGGAGAAGCTTGAGAGAAGGAATGACTTTGCTCTATCCAAATTTAGAATGGAGATTAGTCAATGGTACTAGTGTAGCAATCTGGGATGATCTCTGGCTGCCAGGTTCTGTCTTGGGTCATCCCCGCTATATTTATCCGAGTTCTGATCATTATCATCATGTTTTCGAGCTATTGGTAGAGGGGACTTGCGAGTAGAATAGGAACGTGCTAGAGCAACTGTTTTTGGTAGAGGATATAAACCTTATTCTAGTGATTTGACTTAGTCCACAGCTACCTGAGGACACCATTAGGTGGCGTCATAATAATGAAGGGAAATACATGGTTAAATCTGGCTACTATATTAACTTATAGGATTGGTGGGACTCCTCAAAATTGGCTACTCTTTAGACACTCACTAAGGATGTGTGGAACCGGGTTTGGAATCTCAATTGTCCTCCTAGGGTTCGGTCTTTTATATGGTACTTCCTTGTCAATAATCTTCCTACCCGATCTAATTTACTGTTGCGAGGCATAAACATTGATATTCAATGTCCTTTCTATTCTGTTTCGGCAGAAACTTGTGCTCATCTATTTTTTGAGTGTAGGTTGATGACAATCTTATGGAGGAAGGCAAGCATCTTTCTTTAGTCCGCTCATGAGCTTCCTATTACACAAGCATGTATAGAGTTATTCTCTATCCAAGATATTGACGAGAGAGGCCGCCGTGCTTCCTGGCTGTGGGGTATTTGGAATGTGTAGAATGAGATTGTTTTTAACAATAAAAATTTTGATGACGCACTTGTTGTTTTGAATTTTGTTCACAGGATGTGGTTAGACTACGTTGTAGCAAACAAGCAGCCTCCTATGGAAACAATTAACATGTCCACGGTGTGGAGGCCACCTGAATTAGATTGGTTCAAAGTTAACTCGGACGCTGGAACCAATACTTCAGGAGCAGCCCAAATTAGAGCTTTAGTGCGCGATGAACTTGGCAACTTTATTCCGTGTTTCGTCCGATGCTTCGAGAATCCTATTCATCCTATGTTGTTAGAAGCTCGAAGCATACTTGTTAGTATTGAGCTTGCATCAGTTCTCGGTCTCTGGTATGTTTGCTTTGAATCTGATTATCTTCCTGTTGTTCAGGCTTTAAATAGATAGGAACAGGATCGTAGTGACCTTGCTTTGTTGATCGCAGATTGAAAAGCGGCCATGCAAGGATTTGAAGGCATCTCATTTGTATTCACGCGAAGTGACGGAAATAAAGTAGCTCACGCTTTAACGAAGCTTCAACTAGAAAGTGAGGTATGTCTTCAGTTCTTCTCTTTTTCTCCACCATTTTGACAGGGATTCTGGAAGAGGAGCGTCCGATGGCTACTTAAAGTTACTTGTCTCAAGTCTGGTACCGGTGTCTTCTCATACGCTATCCGCTTGGCATCTTTGTTTGGTTGGTTTGCAATGGATTGGACCGGTTCTCTCGTGGTTGGTGTCTGGTGCTTTAGGGGTTTTTTATTGGTTGCTTGTACGATGTAGTGTTTCTACTATTTGGGTTTTGGTTTTTTGGGTCAACATATGGCACTTACTCTCGCAATGTTATCGCTAGAGCGTTTTTTCGCGGTGCACTCTTTTCCTACTCCGGATTTCTCATGTAGGGGCAAGTTTACTGGGTAGGTTTTTAACGAGGCCGGCGGCTGCAACTTCGTTCTTGTATGAAAGGAGTGTCCTATGTTGAAGGGTAGTCGTCCTAGTCGGTGTTCAGGTGTGCTCATGTTCTAGTTATGAGCTATATTGGTTGTATGCTATTACGATTGTATCTCTTTCAGATTGATTAATGAAGTCTATTTCCCTGCAAAAAAAAATTATTGTTATAATTATGGCAAGAAACATATAAATTATAGGAAAAATATGGAAATTTATGAACAAAGAAGAAGCAAAAAATACACCAAAGAAATTATTTTCAAATTTGGAAATTTTTTACTCTAACGTATACATGGTCTAATTCCAAAACAAGTTGACTTTTCATAATTGCCGCAACTATTTTATTACTCATAAATTGTAGGTTGACCTTTTTTTGGTTGAAAAATGATTGATTTATATTATCTTATTGGGACTTTTGACCATTTTAGCTGTCATATATTTTAGATTAATATCACTCCAACTTATTACCAAAAACAATTTCCAAATTACTAGTATATAACTAAGTGCATCATTCTCCAATATTTCATAGCAATTTTCTTTCAAATTCTCCATCTAATCTACAATGAAAAAATTGAGTGGCTCTTCTATTTTCACCATGTCTGGTCTGATGTTCTTAGTTGCCTGTATTATGTCCACAATGACTATTAATGAAGCTATCATTGAGAAATCCAATGGGTGGTATCCTCGAGTCCACGTTAGGATCGTCAATCAATTGAATGTATCCGTTGACGTTCACTGTAAATCAAAAAATGATGATATTGGAGTTAAAACCCTTGCTCCAAATAATTATACTGATGTTTACAAATTTGATTTTGAGCCAAATTTTTTTATTTTTCATCCCAGCACATTATTTTTTTGCAGCTTCACATGGTCAGGAAATCCACCAAAATACATCAATATTTATGACGAAGCACGGGATCTAGGTGTTAGCTCTAACTGGGATTGGTCATTGTTATACAATGATAGTTTGTGTCGTATGACTAAGCCTCCCGATGGTCCGTATGATTTATGCTATCCATGGAAAGAATGAGAAACATGTGTTGCATTTTATTCTCTTTGTAATGAAATAAGTGTTTGGAAGTGAATGTATTTAGTTTAATATATCACTTTTATCCAGAGATAAATAATAAATGGGTGAAGTTATTGGCTACTCTAACTTTAAATATACATGTATATAAAGTTAACGTTTGTCCACTTTGACGAATAACGAACATATGTCATAATATCAAGCAAGATTTATTTCAACATTGCATACCAATTAATGTTCGAATTATGGAGGGAATCATTTGAGCATTTAAAGTAGAGTTAACCAAAATAATTGAAAACTTCATACGGTTGTATACGGAAATAAATATGCACATCATAAATCTCACAATTCTTATGAACAAGTTGAACGCTGTAACATTGCTAGAAGTTCATTACAAATGTATACTAAAAAAAAATTAAAATCACATTTTTAGGATCTAACAATATTTGCGTGGAACAATTTATTATAATATAACTTGTTTTTCAATGTGATTTTTTGAGGCGAATCTGCAAATATAATAGGATCATAAAATTAATTCTCAATTAAATAATTGACTATCTTTGTAAAATACTCGTGTTGAATTTAAGTCATCACATTAAGGCATAGTAAAATGGATATATCTCTAATTTAGTTAAAATTTTGTACTCAAAATTCTCAAAATAAAAATTTTGAAAAAATTTAGGAAATCTTAAAAATTAATTTTACTTTTTTATTTTTTATTTTTTTAAAATAAAAATAATATAAAAAATAAGTTAAGGGAAAACAATCTGTGATTTGGTCAATCACAACTTGGTCACAAAATTTTTTTTATGACTTGGCACTGGTGTCCTAGGAGGACACCAGTTTAGTAATTAATTTTTTATTCTATTTTCATGATTAACCATGAACATTGACACTTTTTTTAAAAAAACCTTCCCTTCTCATCAATGGCATACGAAGGAGCGCTAGTTAATTCGAGAAATCTAATGATTTTATTTTTTTTAGGGTTTTATTATTACTGCATCTGATATTCAAAATTAAGTATTGTCAAATTTGATTATAAATAAAAGGGGAAATTAGGTTAAAGTCCCTGTATTTTGGGAATTCAACCAATTTCGTCTCTACTGTTTAAAAACTACTCTTTGGATCCCTACTATGCATAATAATCGAACTTCTTGGTCCCTAAAAGTCAACAAAAATTTTTTATGACTATTATACCCTTGTTTGAAAAACTAACCCAAACCTAAATAAACCAAACCAAACTAACTAACCTAAACTCAAATAAACCAAACCAAACCCAAATAAACCAATCCTAAATAAAAAAAAACCTAAATAAGCCTTCGTCACCAAGATCATCGGGAAACAGAAGAACGACGTCGTTCTGGATACTTTAGACTTGTGGTTTTGATTGTTTGGCAGGTATTCCGGGATTTGGGTCCGTAATTTTGGAAAGCAAAAGGAATTGAAGGGATGGGAAAAGAAACTCAATCTTCGGCTCTGTAGATTCTGCGACAGAGGCAAATTGTGTTATGAGTGAGGTACAACATGAATGCAAAGTTAATAGCCACCGCCTCGTCAGCTCTGGCATGAACTCTCAAGTTACAACTAAAGGGGACAGCCTCCTCGCGCGTTGGAGGAGCTCGTCGCGTGGGTGCTCCAAGTACACGCTCTCGTCCGGGATGTGGTACAACATGAATGCCAAGTTAACCACCACCGCCTCATCTCGTCGACCCCAATTGATGCACGCGTGAGTTCCGTGAGGTCGCCGAACTTCCAGAGCTCGACAAAATTGAACCGAAACCTGACCTCAACGCGCTCCGTGATCCGGGTCGGCCCCTCGCTGACCTCCTTGAGGAGGGATGGCGCATTTCCACTTTCGAAGGAGAGCGCTTGGAGGAGATTCACGTACTGGATCCCGCCTCAGTTCTGGACGTCAAAATTGATCACGTTCGCGACCATGAAGCTGAGCCATAAGCAAGAAGGACTTCATAGAGGGAGCGAGGCTCTGTATGGTGATGGCCGGAGGGACCGGATTGGTCACCGACGAGGATGATGACAAGAAGGGAGATGACGTCGACGGAGAAGGGTGCTAACATTGGTTTGGGTTTTAATTAAATTTGTGTTTCAATTGAATTTGGGTTTGGTTTTAATTGAATTTAGGTTTGGTTAGATTGAGTTTGGGTTTGGTTAGATTGGTTTGGTCAAATAAAGGGTATAATGGTCATTAAAAAAAATTTGTTGACTTTTAGGGACTAAAAAGTTCAGTTATTATGCATAGTAGGGTTCCAAAGAGTAGTTTTTAAACCGTAGAGACGAAATCAATTAAATCCTCAAAGTACAGGGACCTTAGCCTAAGTTTCCCTAAATAAAATTTTCAATCATATAACTTTCATTGAAAATCTCGATCATCACTTCACAAAAAAAAAATCTAAATCATCAATTTTCAGAAAAAAGAACTAATAACTTGTGGGGGAATGGGAAATTACAAAGATCCGTGTTTTCCCACAATAGGTAGATAGATTGGAATTGGCAACGGGAAGAGCGCTAGATGGATCTTTGTGTATATGTGATATTTGGTACATTCCTGTCACGAATATTTAGTAACTCGACCTGTTATTATCGCCTAGGGTATAGTTTCAAGAGAAGTCGTGTTCAATTAAACAAGGAAAAACGTGAGCTCCCACTTCAAGAGGAATCTGCCTTTAATAAAAACTAAACCATTTGCCCATCTACTCTCTGCCACTTGGTAATAGTAATACTTGGTGTTATTAAAAACCTCTGCTTTTTAATCCAATGTGTTATTTACCATGGTATTTATTAGGTCTCAAAATTTTAATATCTTTTATAAAGTCTATTAATTGTGCCTATTCATTATGTTTCGAACATGGATTTTATGTAATGGGTGATTTCTAAGTTGTACTAGCCATTCCAAGGACTCCTCGATGCAACCTGATTCTGTCGAGAACTGCTATGACGTGTAAATTTTGTCAAATCTCATCTTGGCCTATCTGGTTCTCGAGGAGATCCTCCAATTAATTAATGCGTACGATATTAATTGTTCTTCCCGTGATGCTAATGTCATCCACTTGAGAAGAAACCAACCCAGTCAAATCGTTTTTAATAATCCATATATTAGGCTCGTGATAAGATCAATAACATATTACATTTTTATCACATTATCTAAATACATATTAAACTGACTTATTTTAAACTTATACAAGTTTTAGCAGGCTTGCATTTGAAATCACCAAAACTCTCTCAAATCATGTGTGCTGAACACAAACAAAATTAACCAGTAGTCTAACTTGGTTATTTTTTCAGTTTTTATATTTGAATACTTGTGGATGAACGATTACTTTAACAATATTTTTATAGCTATCATTTGAATCCAAAATTTTTACTACTTCAATTGGTCAAAACTCTCAAGAGACAAACATGGAGCAGATTAGCCGCATAGACCCACACGTGTAAACAAGTGGACGCATCTTAATCATGGACGCATTATTGTTGGACGCTCAACTTCAACTCTAAGCCTGTCCTAATCAGTTCGGTAATTATATAGTACCGTAGTCTTCCTTACAATAATTAAAATCTATTTTGTATGTGTTTCTTTTTCTCGTATAGAGATGCTCAAAAAAATCCATATCTTCTTGATCAGATCTTTACTCTACTTTTTCGGTCTAGAGTCTCTGGAGTATATAATACGGAAGAATAATAATACAAGTCAATCTTTAAACTTAGGGTGGATATGCGTGTGCCGGATCCAACCACTATGAGTAAGAAAGACCATTTTCTATTTATTGCCACTCATATCTAAACGTCCGTATTAGTTGAAACGACTATTAAACGCATAGATCAACATCAAAATTATTCTAGATTAATTAGAGAGAGTGAGAAAAGGTTCAAACTTAGGCACCGCCACATTTTTTTGAAGGTGGGTACACTTACTTGCATAATAATGATGTGCACGAGCTAGTTGTGGATATCCCACGGCAGGTGGCTATGTTGAAAACGAAAACATGGTATAAAACAAAGATTTCACATTCAGCTTCATGAGGACATTTGGCACCTTCTAACCTTTTCTCCTATATTAGCTTTCTTCTATGGCCACTCGATTGTGTTAGGTTTTCCTTCGTTAGACAAAAGGCAGTCTGATCGTTGGAGCTAAAAGGTAGCAAATCAAACATGGTATCAAACAAAGGAAGAAAAAAAACGCTAATATATTTCTATTTTAAGTCATTAAAAATAATAATATTAAATATTTATTATCAAAAAATTTCACATTTTAGATATCTTAGCTTATTTAAAAATAAATTAATTGACTCAATAAATGCTCGAATATTTTGATCCATTTCTTTGTTTGTCGAGCACACGCAATCATTATGGAATAGCAGGACTCCAATTGCAATCATCTTCTAAAAAATATGGATCTTGTTGGATATTTATTTCTCTCCGACCCCTTTTGATACCTGCCAAGGTGTCTAATCACTAACTTTGTCGAGTTGTGGGCCCACAAATGCAAAGCAATGGTATGATAAGAAAATGATGAGCTTGTTGGAGCAATATGGATGTAGGAAATATTACTTTTTAAATAAATATAGCATGTACACTAGTCTACTACAACGACTTATTATTATTTAATTAGAATTCTATATCATGCAACTTGTAGTACGTACCCCAAAAATTGAAAAATGTAGCGGGAACTAGGAAGTGATTTGTTATCATTCGATAGTCTTATTTCACATAAACTTGGATTAATTAGTTAACTAATGTCCATAATTTAAAAAATATTTGTGACTACATTATTCAAATTCTAAATTTTAATTTCTATATTCATAACTGAACACTGTCGAATCTTATTTATCTTATTTATCAGTCTTGCCTAACAATTTTGTTCTTAAGCTGGACAGAGGAGGGAGACTACCAGCTAGCTTCCAATCACAAGAGGATAAAAGGTTCAACAAAGAAACAGCAGCTTTGGGGTCCAATAAGACTAGTGGAAGGAGGATCATCAGCTCACATGCGATTTTGGCTTCTTCAGCACCTTACCAAGCCTACCTCCACATGTTGTTGTGCATCTTTCGGTATTCGACCACCACGTCGACTAACACAATCAAAATCCCACTACACAAATTTATTACCGCTTGGTGCAGCAGACCGGGCCATGTTCGAGGACAGGATTGTCCAGGTACAATTAGAACGTGAGAAACTCATATACAAACTGAGAAGACTGAATAGGATAGTAGATATTATAATTTAGACCCCAGAGGACAAAAAGAATTATCAAGTTAATTCTCCTAAATCTAGAGTTTACCTTCCCTCTCGAGGAAGGAATGTTGCAATATAATTTCTACACAGATTAAAATCAATTCTAATATACAACGTTATCCCCAATACGGGAGATGCTTGTAACTCTATCTAATCACATTGAAGATAACAGTCACATAAAAATCTATGTTAGCTTTGCATACCATATGATAGTCTGGCACAGCTGCTCAGTTTTCTTCCATTCCACAGGCTGCAGGGGCAATAGTAGTCCCTCTTGTAAGGTCGAACAGATTCTCGAGCGGAGTAGCAGGTTGGGTTTGAAGCGCCAAGGAAATGGGGCAGATCCGCAATGGCAAATGTACACGTACGTTAGCACAAGTTAGACCAAGCTCCTCGGGATGCCACTTTGAGCAACCAAAGGCACTGGTGTTCCATTGTTGGTGCTTGCGAAGTTTAACTATGATCACAATGACAGGGCTAGTCACTGTCGCTGCTGTGTCGGTCTGTAACCAAAGCAAAACAGCAAGTCTAAGAATATGCGAACATAAGTTAACACGAGCGGTGAGTGAGGGAAAGGGAAGTGCTCTACCTCCTGATGGTCTTTTGCCTTCCATGGCTTCTTTCTTTTCCTGGCAACTAATGCACAGAAAAGGGCCATCCCAAGGCCGTAGCTTTCTTGAATGGGCAGGGTCAGCGTGTATCGAGATACCCTCTTCAGGTTTTATCTCTACTTGACAAACAGCGCACACAAACAGCTTAAACATGTTGCATATGGGATATTTCGTATCCAACCTGCAAAACACGCCTTGGGTCAAAAACCACAAGCTAGCCAAAATCATAAATTTATTGCTTGCAACTAATCAGCTACTAATATTATGGGTCTGCTACCTTTCTGAGAGCATGGCAGACCCTTCTTCAAACAGTTCCTCCACAATATCTGGCTGCATGTACTCCTTGTCAATCTGAGAAGATGATTCGGAGGTCTTTTTCCGGAACATTGATTTGAGCACTCCTTTAACGGGCTTCCTGGGCGGCGGCAAAGAAGCGGCTGGCTTTTCAGGAGGCAATATGTCAACCACAATGCAAGTAGTATCATCTCGTAGTCCCTTATATTTGACTGCATCCTGCAAATCGCAAAAAGAGCGAAATGAGATGTATGTCAAAAGGTAGACTTGACATTATCACTCAAATGAAATGGGTACTCCATTGAGTAGACTCCTTGAATAAGCTAAAGTAAACATAATCACACAAAATGCAGTCACCGTCATACTTTAACGATTTGAGAAGCAGCAGCCTCCGGTGATAAACCACGGGAAATGTCAAGAGATGCTTCTGCGGATAATGCATCCCAGACGCCATCACTTGCGATTACAAGCCTACCGCCTGCTGTAGACAACTGCAGCAATAAAACTTCATGAGCATAAAGAGAATAGAAAAGAGTAAACAGAAAACCATTGCTGAGTTACGCCTTATATTCACAAAGTCTATTCAACAAATCTTTAGCATGGACCAATGGAGGACACGTGAAAAAATGAAACTCACTTTAACTTGCTTCACGTAAGGAACTGGTACAATGAATTCACCCACATCTACATCTCCAATAGATCGCGACAGACAGAGGCCACCAGGCCAACATCTTAAAGGCCCAATCTACAAACAGAGTAACATGGAGTTAAGACATCCTGCTCTTTCAATCAAGGGACAAAAGCAAGATCGCATTTAAAAGAAAGCTACCTCAGCGCCGCCGCCAGTGTTCAGACGCCCCACCTCGCCCCCACTTGCAGTAATTCGGTCTCGCCTAATCAAGGAAATATATTTTAGGCTTTAGTACACACGGAATGTATAGGACACTTGATACACTGATTCTTCATCGACTTACTCCTCTTCGTTGCACTCAAGCCGATGATCTGCTGATAAATAATAGATATCCCCTTCAGCAGATTCAAGTACACATCGAGAATCGCCAACCGATGCAACAGTAACAACCCATCCTTCTATTATAACAAAGGTAACAGTGGTCCCAGATCTTTGCGCTGGAAAGATGGCAATCCAGAAAAGATAAGTCGTAATCACAGAGCAAGACACTAGAGTATCCTTGGCTTTAATAAGATCCAACAAGAACAACGAACAAAGTTGTAAACTGCATGGTTTTGATAAGTAAATTGACAAGAAACATAATGCACAAGAACCAGTTAGATATTAAATGGAAATTTAATTGGATAGGTGAGATAATAATAAAGGTCATGAACACTTGAACCGGATGATGCTATATTTTGTAACATCCTTGCAGAAGATAGATATAAAGGGCAAAACCAATGTTGGAAGAAAGAATCAACCAAACCGAAGAAGCTGGACAGTCACAGTTATGGCCGGGTTCACAGGGCAAAACCAATATCTAACTGTGACCCGAATCTTCAACAAGAAACAAAAACCGCTACGTTAAGGTGTTTCTTCAGAGAGCAGCAGGTGTACCTTTTGTCTGAAAATCTTTATCTGTCTTGACAAAGCCAGCGACTAGCGCCCTCGGCAATGCCGCTATCCACTCGTCCCGGTTAAGATCAGGCGGAATGGCGGCCACAACATTGCTCAGAAGATTCTCCTTTGTGTAAATGGCAGCTGCAGGTCCATTATGCCCGTCAAAAATCTGCAGGAAACCCCCAAACCAGATATACTTGGTCATTATCCAAAGTTTTAGGATTATTCTTACTAGAATTTCATGTAATAAGTTTCTTTTTGTTATCCATGAGTATGAAATTTCTCTATTGTTTTGGTTGGTTGAATATTGAATAAACTAAAAATCAGGCTTTACCCTATTATATCTATGGCTTTCCGGTCTTCTGCGAATCAATAGATCGAGACTATAACCTGTCTCCAGTATTCTGGAGAGCTTTGTTCTCCTCCCAAGAAAAGTTTTTCCATTTCCGCAAGGGTAGGGGTGGGAAATAAAACACCAGACTCTTGGAAATTAACACACGAGACAGAACCCGTTGCCATCCTGTCCACCTTGCGTTGGTGGAGTCAATTCTTACAAAGCATCCAAACCCCACCGCAGCAACTCGATCATCAATTCTAAAACATACAAACCCTACCGGACACAATGCGAAACAGACAATGAGCTAGAGAGAGATAAGTAAGAGAGATTACCCCGTAAACGGAGTAAGTAGCGAGGCCATCGCCGACGACACGCTCGCAGCCGGTCTTGAGGAGGGTGAAGTCCTCACCCTTCTTGCTCTGCCCGGCCTGCCCGTGGCTAATCTCCGGCCTCTCTATCTTCTCACTCGCCAGCTCCCGCTTCAAAAGCACCGACAACGGCACCGTTTGGTGCTCCCTTCCCACCGTCGTCGACGTCATCAAACAACAAATTAACAGAATAAAAAATATCCCCTGAAAGAACCGCGACATTACATCACATTAAATTCGTCAAAGCGTGAAAAACAAATCGGGAAAAAAATGACAGAAATTTGAGAAATTCGCAGGAACCCACGAGGTAGAAGAGGATGGGAGGAAGAGCGGGAGACGAAGATGATGACGTCAGCGGCGATTAGAGGAGGGAGAGGATCGAGAAACGCGGATCCCGTAGGCTTGCAAATATTCCATGGCTGTTTGGTCTGATGGAAAAACTAATTAGGACAGAGAAGAGAAAAGATATGGTTGTTACATTTAAGAATAACGATTTAGTAGTGTTGGTGAATTAGCTGTTTCCCTCCTTCTGTTTCCCACCCTTTTCTTCTTCTCTTTCCAATCTGACCTGTCTGTCATTGGACCAACCAAAGTTGCTTTTTGTTTCGAATGATATTTGAAATGTTGAACCCATCAATTTAAATTTTGTACTTTGTGCAATTTAAATTTAGTTGTAATTAAATTATAATAAATTTATCACCTGTTGAATAAAGTAATTGTTGATTCCTGTGTTGTTTTAGTTTAGCATGTACGGACTTGGCTTAACATTTTTCAAGCTAACATAAATTTGAAATATGTTTTAAAAGAATTTTTCAAAATTTTGTATGACTATTATTGACTAACTTATATTAGTCCACACAAATACTAACCGATGTAACCCAAAAAAAAAATCTAATATGTCATAAACGCTCCATTTTTTCTGCGTTCGGCGCCGCAGAATCCGCGTCCCGCGTCCCCTTTCCTATTATGATTCTCTTAAAAACACTACAAAATACATACTAATTAATTATGCTAAACCAAATTTA
>SOPF01028314.1:0-54323 GCA_012979155.1 Hypericum perforatum | reverse complement strand
AAAACACTACAAAATACATACTAATTAATTATGCTAAACCAAATTTAGGTGGCACAATTTTAAATTATACAACATCTTTTTTAAACAATTGTGCGTTTATAAGAAATTATATTCAAAGTTTTGAAATTAATTTAAAACAGTATCTGCCCCCTAATTTATTAATTTTTATTCTATAATATATATATATATATTTACTACACTGATTAATTTATTTTTGTTGCTTCGCTAAAACGATAGGAGAAAGAAAACAAAGAACGGTTCGATGGTAATGAAGTTAGCGTGGGGACCCACCAGACAATATTAGCAAGATCAGGGAATTGGACTGGGACAACTATGCTCGGGGTAACGGGAATTCCGAAATATTATTGTTATTACAGGGTCGGGGGATATGCCGGTTTAGGACGTGTCCAGTCTATGCGCGTGTGATTAATAATGGACCTGGTCCAATAATCCGACCCCTGAAATTAGCATTAATTTAAGATGATTATATGTTAAGGCATATATATATATATATATATATATATATATATATATACACTTCTATGTTTTGAACTTGAAACTTCTATATAAAATAAAGGGTAAATAAAGCGTATTTCTCCGGTGAAAAAGCACAGGAAATGACGTTTATACCCTTCTATTAAAAAAACTAAAAAAACACCCTTCCTCCTTCCTCCTTCCTCCTTCGTCCTCCTCCTCCTCCTCCTCCTCCTAATTAAATTGAAACGTTTGTTTAGTCAACAGGGAATTAAATATGAAAAATCAAACACTGCAAAGATATTCGTATCCAAGTATCCAACCAAATCCACAAAACTTCAACTAATCCAGAATCAACAACATTATTTCCAAGCATAAAACCTCAAAACGTTGAACACTAAATTTACCAAAATCAAAACCACGAAATCAACAATCCCAATCCAATTCAACAACCTAAAACCCAAATCAAAGTAGCCCAAAGCTACAAACTATAAGCGAACCTAGTATCAACATCATTCTCGATACCCACCACCACTCCGCCGCCCAGCTCGGCCTCGACCCGAATGTCATCAGGTCTCTCCCCTTTTTGTCCACTCCCAGGGTACCAACCCGACCCGGTCGAGAGCTTTACGAGCCACCGCCTCAAGGTCTTCGAGGAGGAGGCCGACTGGGAGGCAATCGAGAAGTGCCTAGGGTGCGGCCACGTCGATTTCTTAAGATTAATTGGAAAATGGGGGAAGACGAAGAGGGTTGAAGGTTCGATCCACGACTACAGAAACGAAGCCTTTCTCCCACAGTACGATGCCTTCTTCTTCCATGGTGGTAGCGAAGGCCTTTATGCTTCGAAGCTCATCAATTCCTCGGGTTCCGATTCCGATTCTTCGTCTAGTCATCTCCATGGAAAGCGGTGGGTTTGACGTTTCTTGTTACGGGTTTTTGCCATTAGATAGCGGCGAGGTCGGTGATTTGGGTTCACGGTGTGAAGAGGATTTTGGCCAGAAGAGGATTTATTCAAAGTATAATACAATATTCATATTATAATACAAAAGACGGCTTCATCCCAAAATTAAACAACCAAGAAGAGGATTTTGGCCATGTGATTTGGGTTTCTTCGATTAATTGGGTTTTGGCTCTGTAAGAGGATTTCGGCCATACAGTTTCTTCGGTGGATATTATATATATAATATAAATTGGATTTCTTCGATGGGATTTTTTAAGTTGAGGTTGGTTCATGTGATTTATGAATTATGAATTATTCATGTATTTTTTGGATGGAGTTTGTTAAGACGAAGATAAAAGGGAAAAGGAGGATGAAGAGGAGGGAGGAGTGAGAAGAGAGGATTTTTTAATTTTTTTGTTTTTTAGTATAAGGGTAAAATAGTCATTTCTCGTGACTCCTCGCCGGAGAAAATCTCCGATTCCGGCATGAGGGGCTGATTCGTACAATTTTGCCATACAGGAAGGATTTTTTAATTGATTTTAGAAAAACAAGGGGGCAAGCGTTAAATACCCCAAACCCGAGGGGGCCACATGTAATTTACCCTAAAATAAATTAACATTTTGTGTTTTTTATGGATTAATCGAGTGTCGATCATCAATGATGTCTTGACTTGATGTAAAATACATTGCATTAATAAAGAATAAAATGGTGTATGATAATATCATAACATATTATATGTTATTTTTTAAGAAATCTATAGTTTAAACTTCATTCTTTAGGAAAAAACAAGCTTTGTTTAAAGTGCCAAAATTTATTTCAAAATAATCGAAATTAAATATTCACCAAAGAAAATAGAAGGAGAAAATGAGATGGAAAAGAGGTTCTCATCCGCGCAATGGACCTGACAACTCTGATGGTCGCGCATGGGTGGTAACCTGCAGCGCCGGGGGCGTGCGCTCCCAATCCGCCATGTGGCAGGTTGCCATTGGAGACCCGCATGCCTCGCTAGCGTGTTAGCAGGTCGTTTCCCGCCTCTCGCCTATACTAGCAAATTAGGGTGACGTGCTGATTGGGCCACGTCGCCAAATTCAACACACTGTCAGTTTTTTTTAAAAATCGAAAAAATTGAAAAAAAAATTCTAAATTTTTTTTACCATTTTTAACTTTTTTGTCTAATTAAAAAAATTTTAATTTTTTTGGTAATTTTATACAATTACCAAAAATTATTTTTAAACTTATTGTCCAAAAGAATTCATCAACGACACACCAGGCAGCAGCGCCTCCACAAATTACGAATACTTTACTCAATGCAAAGGATCTCTATCAAGATTCATGACCGCTCATAATTAAATTAGGAATCGAGATGACCATATCGCTCTCTGTAAAGACTTAATTGAGAACGTTTGGACTAAATTTGGTAGTGGTATTTAGTTATGTAATTTGCAAATCTTAGTTATATAATTTTGTAGTTCCTTTTTTAATTTTCAATTTTTAATAAAGTTTTCATTTTGCAAATTGGCGCTTCAAAATTAAATTTAGCATTTTTGAAGTTACGAGAAATAATATTTAAGTTTAATACAATAAGCTAAATTTTAAAAAAGTGAGCTGAAAAAGCTGACGTGGTGCCCAAGGCGTGACACTGTAGCGAGGGTAGGGTTGTGGGCTAAAAACTGAGAGTAGGGACACCGCTGACGTGGTGCCCAGGGCACGGACTATAACGGGAGCACCATTGTGGATGGTAATTTCTTCTTATTTATCTATTTAATTTTATTTGACATAATATTATTCGAATAAATAATTTTTTATGAATATTATTTTTGTGGTTATAAAAATTAAAGTTATTCTTAACAATGTAAAATTTTGTATATTTTAAAGTTTTTATAAATATAGTTGAATATTGACATAATTTGATACACAATCTTTTATTTCAATTATTTACGCTTATAACTCGACTGAATATTAATTTAAAACGTATGTTTGATATTATTACACTCCAAAATTAGAAAAGTCATAAATTAAAAGGTGCAACGCATGTCTCACCTTCGCAAAATAACTTGATTCAATTCAATCGAACTATCGAGTAAAAAATTAGGAATTTTCAACCGAAACTCTTGTTCATAACTCGACTGACTATTAACTTTAAATATATTTTTGACGTTCGTACATTCGAATTTAGAAAATCACGATCTAAGAAATTGTAGATATATGTCATACCTTCCTAAATTTAACTCAATAAACTCAATTAAACTTTCGAATAAAATATTATGGTTTTTCATGTAAAAATTGTGTTCGCAACTCATTCTCTAATAATAAATTTTGTATATTTAATATAATTTTAATATAAAAGATACAATAGATAATATATGAATGAAAAAGAAATTATTTATTTATTTTATGACCTAAGTTGTTGATATGGTAGAAAAATATGTAATTAGGTTAGATTGAGTATAGATAAAAGAAAAATTAATTGTTTATTCATTGACAGGTTGGATGGAATGAATGGGATTAATGTAAAACAAAGTAGTTAATGTCATGTAGATGTGGGTGTCATTATATTATAATATTGGGCCTGGACTGGACCAGCTGTTTTTTTCTTTCTTTTCTATCGTATGTTATTAAGTCCTTAGTACCACCACGTAAGCGATTGACGTGCAATTGGAGTTGCCCCGTAATCTTCGGCGCCATTATTCCCTTGACCATTTTACCATAAAGGTTACAATAGCTAAGTTCGATTGGCTAATGCCATCGAGTTCATGAACGTAAATGCGAATTTGTATATGAAAGAAAAATCATATCGAATCTCATGTGCCGCATTCTGTCATGCTTTGACTTTTTACCTGCCATTATGTCGAATATTCTTTTAATCGACATATTGAAAAATAAATCAGATATGATTTATGAATTTCAACAAAATTTTATTAATAAATATTTTTAAAAATTTTACACCAAAAAAATATATTTGACATTTCTGTAAATGAATGGTTCCAACTTGATTTCTTTTGTTAAGTTAGAACAATATTTTTTTTCAATTAATTTGAATTCTTATTGGTCTATACACGAGAAAAATTTAATGTATTTAACTAATATTTAATCTTTAGTGTTGAGAATGTAATCGTGTTAAAATTTAGTGATAAAAAGTTGTCATCTTTTCTAATCCAAAATGGTTCAAATATGAACTGCATATGACCAAGTACTTTAGACACAAGGAACCTATTGGGTGTGGTTATTCAAAACAATGAATTTTTGACCTATGAAACAAAACCAAAAATGTCAACCGGATTAAATGGGCATCCCTATTCTAAGAAAGTAAAGAGTGAAGACAAGATTTGTGTCTGCCAGTAGAACTTGGCGTGACAGATTAAGATTAGACAGCTACAAATGTAATTTACTGCCCCCCCACATTAATTATGTGGCCGCGTGGTTTGACCGGCTCAAGTCGGAGTTAATCCAACTGGGCCCATTAACAAAAACACAATAACCTTTCGACAAGGTCATAAAAAATTCTTTTTTGGATCTCCATTTGTTTTCATCCGCAAAACATAAACCACATTTGGTGGGGTTGGATTGAATATCAAAGAAAATTTATTCCGAACATTTTAAAATAAAAATATAAAACAATTATTACAAAAATGTCATTGTCACAGAACACAAAAAACATAAGTACCACATATGCTACAGAAATGGTTCTAACTTATAAAATATCTCATTTTCAAATCCCATAAATGTAACAATTTTCGACTTTGGTAGAGAATTATTGTCATCTTAAATCAGTCTGTTGAGGTTAGTTTAAACAATAAGAGAAACCCAGGACAGTGAGCTGCTCATAGCTAAAGGTTGCTTGCAGTACATAAAGATCGCCACAAAGTCAATGCATTAGACCACATATGCTACGACTTTTTTCGCCAGACAGCGATACAGGATAAGCAGATTGGAAACTTGGATGCATTTTCGGCTAATCAGATAACTCTAGTAAATGCCATGGACCCAGTTTGTTTCTTGTTAAGGGCTACACCAAACTACCATGGACTAAATTAGAAACTAGTTTCCTTTATTAGCACCAACAGCACCTGCAATAGATCAGCAAATAGTTATAGAGACGTGGGATTGTAATTAGGAACCAGGATTCAGCCATGCCAGCTTCAAAAAAGGAAGAAAAAAAAGCGAGCGAGCAAGGTTATAATCTTTAGTTTAGTTAGAAATCGACCCGACATCTCAATTCAGAGTCCAGATCGTATCATGTTAGATGTTTCTTCTTAACTAATTAGAGGTGCAATAGAAAGCTCATTGTGGAGTCGGTACCAATAGCAACTGCAATAATTCAGCAGATTGATGTGACAAGAATTTAGAGTCCATATCATATCATATCATATCATATCATATTAGATTTTGCTTCTTAACTTTTGAGAGGTGCAATAGAACCTCTGCGGAATTAGCTATTACCTGAGTTGGTTCATTAGCTTCCATTATATGCAGGTTATGGACAGAAGAAAGACCGTTAACCTTTCGAATCTTTGACCCTTACGCTGTAGATCTGGAAAAGGACGGTTGAAGTGTATTTTCGAGTCAATAACATATGATGAATTGAACAACATAATTGGAGGTACAAAAGAATATTAGAACAGCTTAGTAGATGATGAGATTACCTTGAAAGTTGTAGACCTGATCAGCTGGAAAATCACGGCATCTCCATCTGCTAATTTATGAGCAACTGCAAACCCTTTCCATCCCCCGCTTAGGCCATGCTTCCGGGGCAAATATATTACAGGATAGTCATCCCCATCTTCATCTATCAGAGTCATGACCTCATCTCGCTTCGGGAGGTTCATCCGACAGAAATCAACAGGCAGGCCCTATTTCAAGTATAATCCAACATTGTCAGTCACTTGTAAGGCCTAACTGAACATACAACACCTCAAATCTTTGTGGGATTCTGACCAAAAGAATCAACTCGCGACAGTAACAAAATAAAATCTTTGTATTCACCACAGAATCTAATGCCTTGATTCAAGTTTGATAACTTATAAACAAGTCCCAACATCACACCACAATCCCGGCATTTGCACAATGCTCAATAACTTAGGTTCTAGCCTACCCTATTCACATCACTAACATATAATCACCAACAGATTTACAACATAACAAGTTGCTGCAAATAAGTGTAAAGCCGAATACTAACCAGCCAAAACCCGCCGCTAACATGGGATTGAAGCATGGACTTGATAAAGGAAGGGTACTTCGATTCCAAACCCGACTGCAACCTTTCAGCCTCCTCAAGAGCTTCTACCCTGCCTTCATCAGAAGCATAAACTCTATTGGACAGATCCCTTGTCTTAGAAACCCTAAAAAAAATAACACACGGTCAGCTAATGCCATCACAAGAACTACATTCACATTCAAGTAGTAATCGACCAAATACACCCACCTTCTTGGTATCACCACTCGCTCAACAACCACCTGTTTCACAAAAAAAAAAAAAGACTCGATCTTTTAACCATCTTATCAGAAAACATCAACTCTAGAACATAAAGACTGGATCTTTAATAGCCCTTTTGCACCTCCTTATAAATCGGAGCGGGTTTATTCGCAACCCGGCCCGACCTCCTCACCACCACCACTTGCTTCTCCACAACTCGAGGCCTCACATGCTTCATCTGTCGAAACAACAACAGGGTCAATGGAAATGCCAGGACCCGGATAACAAAGGAAGCGAAAAGGCGAACGGAATAACCGGAGACGGTTTCGGAGAGGAGAAGTTGTTGAGAGCCTGAGATAGCATAGGCAGATTAAGTGATTCCATCCTCTTCTTATTCTCCTCGATCCTCTTCTGTCGAGATTCCTCGTAAGATGATATCTTCTTCTTCTTCCCCACCATTGTTTTTCCTCTCTATTACGCCGATAAATCGATTCGAGGGCTTTGTTCTCTTTTGTGTATCTTTTTGCTTCTAGTTTGGTTTTCAAAGGAAAGTGACGACTGTGAGGGTTTTAGCTTAGGTCTTGTGAATTTGACCGTTGGGTTTCCACTGTTTTAGAGTTGGTGATAGAGTCACTTGGATGGTGATCCGAGTAGGTCACTGTAAATGGGATTTGGTGGGGTTTTAATTTTTGGGTATTTCATTCTTTTGCTGGTACCGGAATATCTTATTGGTCATTTGTGTGTTAATTGGGTCACAGGCTTAATAGATTGTGTTCGTCCTCGGGGCAAGCCCGCCAGTTTTGTACGGCCGATGTTGGGCAGGATTGATTTTTTTTTTCTTTCAAAAATGGACAGGCTTGAATTTAAAGATGAAAAGACACAAGAGCAGTCTCGTTCAGAAATTTGAAATTTTTGAAGAAGTTTTGAGTTAGCAAAATCTACTATTAAAAGAATAATTACTAATATACTCTATTAAATAATTTACGATAAATAATTTTTGAATTTGACTGAAAAATAAGAAGAATAGGCAGGTGGGAAAACTTTGGAAAGCCGGAGCCTGGAGAAGAGTCGCATATATTTAGGAAGTGTGTAGAGTAATTGAAGGCTCAAAAGGGAGTGATATTGAAAATAGGGTTATTGCCTTTCCACCTTTTGTTTGGGTGGGTGAATTTTAATTAGATAAAATAGATACAACCAAAATTCTGAAATATGTACTAGTGTGCAACCTCTTCTAACCATATTCGTAATTTAGTCTTTTGTACCTTTAAGTGTACAAAACATAGTATAAAATATGGAAAGTCAAATGTTTACATTTTGGATAATCAATAATGTAATAATTTATTTTTCTAAAAAAAACAAAGTGGCTAACTAGTATAATTATATCAGGCTAAATTATATCACACCTACAGTGACTAGAGGCAATTGCATGTATGAATTAAGTGTTGAATGATTTTTTTAATTGTACGAATGAATTTTTTTTTTAAAATATAAATTATGAAATCAAAATAAAAAAATCCACATGGATGGATATCGCATGAAAAAATATCATTTCACAAAAATAAAAAATATGAAAGTACACACGTCAAGAGTTTTTTGCAAAACTCCAAAAAATCATAAAACCAAAGTAAAAGAAATTCTTCAGGGGTCGGTATACATGTCCAGGGCTTTTTGCAAAAATCAAAAAATGACAAGACCAAAGAGAAAAATAACTCATAGGGACTAATATCGCATGAAAAAAAAATATCATTCTCAGAAGAAAATATATGAACAATAAACATGTCATTATCGCATGAAGGAAATACTGCTATTGTGTGAATAAAATGTCGATATTGCATGATGAAATTGCCAGCGCAGTTCGGCCCAGATTTTAGATCATATGTGATAATTTGTATAATTCATACTCAATTTATCGCCAAAATGCGGCAATCATCCCACTTAATTTTTATTTTGTATGATAACTATATATATATATGTATACTTTATTAAAATTAAAAATTGGTCCCATAAAAAATTAATCAATTTATAAATTGCAAATAGAATTTTAATTTTTTTATAATGATCATATTCCCCAAATTTTATGACTCGTAATGATCTTTTGCCTTCCGTTGATATGCCCTTGACCGATGAAGGCAGTTCAAAAAGATTCCCACCATTGGATCTAGACCGAAAGCTATTCTTGAAGGAAATTGTTCCATATGAAAAGAGAGAAGGTGACGCACATGATGATCCTAGGAATAGTGTATAGGATTAGGGGAGAGTTCGGTACGGTATTGCGGTATCGGTATGAAATTTCATACCGTATCGCAATTTTTTTTCTTAGAAAAAAAAAATCGCGCGGTATGCGGTACGGTATACCGCGGTGTCGGTATTGCGGTATACCGCGGTACGGTGCGGTATTTTGCGGTATTATGCATGTATTCGGTGTGGTACTAAAAACCGCACCCGTACCGTTTTATCGCGGTATGCCGCGGTGTCGGTATTTTGCGGTGTGGTATATGTGCGGTTTGTTAAATTTTTGGTACAGTACGGTACGGTACGGTATGGTATGCGGTATGCTCGGTTTTTTTCTCACCCCTATATAGGATGTCTTGTCTAAAGAGATCGTCAGTGCAACAGATAGCGAAGGGAAAGACAATGATGATCCCTTTTTTCCTACCATTCGTCTCACGTCGGAGGATAAGAGAATGACGTCCCTGACGTACTTTGATGATCATCAAAGTATTGGATTCTAACATTTGCTGGTAATCTGAAACAACATATAAATATACCGTGGAAGGAGTTGGGAGGCTTTTGGGTTTTATATATATTGCGTGAGAGTTCTATGTGGTTAGGTTTGATCGAAAGAAAGACTGTCAATGGTACGTGCTTGACAATGAGCCGTGGATGGTGAAGGACCATTATATCGTTGTCAAAAAAACTTCAACACGTAGGATGCAAGTGAATACTTTCGATGTGGATAGGGTGATTCAAGGGGCTTTCAACATGTGGAGGTGGAGATGGATTTGCTAAGAGCAATTAGTTGTGTTCTACGAAGAAAATAGAGTAGTTGATGTGTTATATAATTTAAATATTTGAGATAATTGTCCTGAGCTTTTTCTGGTTTGTTTGAATCATTGACGTAATCATTATAGTCTTAAAACATCAATTTTAGTCCGTTAGTTTGTCGTAAGGGTATTATTTAGTCTATATCTTCAAATTATGAATTTTTTTTGTCAGAACATATATGAGATTACTGATTTACACTTCATTGATAAAATATCTTCATCTTTTTAACCCTGGATGGGTCATGACGTGTTGCTCTATGATTCGATCGATAGTTTGGAGTGGGGTGCTTGTCGTTTTAAATGCAAAATGGATTTTGAGGCTGGGAAAATAGAAATCTCACTGGTGCAATTAGTTTTCTATTTCTGCACTCATGATGATGATGGTACTGTATAATTTAGGGAAAATTACACATAATTACATAACGTCTGTAGGGATGGCGATGGGTAGGGTCGGGTAAAGTATCGGTACGACCCTACCCATACCCTAGTTTAAAAAGTCGGACCCATACCTTACCCTAGATCTTTCAGATTTTTCATTACTAGATTCATACCCTTATCCTTAGGATCCGTAGGGTCTATAGGGTCTTACAAGGTCCAACCCTCGAATCAAATACAATATATTTTTTAGTATAAAATTTAACTAAATCATAATTAATATATTAAAATTCATTAAGAAATATCTTATAGATCACTAAAAATAATTAAAAAAGTCGGTTTCGTAGATTATATTTCAAAATATTTAAGAAATATATTATATTTTATACATAAATAATAATAATAAGTCTAATTAAAGTTTAATTATTATTTAGTTAGGGTGTAATTAGGAGTAAGGTCTAAATTAGGGTAAAAGAGTAAGGGTAGGGTAAAAATTCATAGATTCATACCCTACCCTCGACCCTACCTTTAAATATAGATCCATACCCATACCCTACCCTAGACCCAGTCAAAGTCAACAAATCCTCGACCCGCGGGGTAAGGGTAGGGTCCGACCCGCAGGGTATGGGTATTTTTGTCATCCCTAAACGTCTGGTTGTTTCCAACAAAAATTGTGTTTTTTTTTTCAAATTCAATATCTATAATTTATTTTTTGTTACATTTTTAGTGTCGGTCAGTTTGAAAAATTGCCCAGCTACTTGGCAACGACACGTAAGCACCACATCACTTATTTTATCCTACTTGGCGAATGTGACATGATATGACAAATTAATATTTTAACAAATTATTTGAATTATAATTATTTTTAGGGAAAATTACCCTCAGGCCCCTCGGGTTTGCGAAAATTCGTGTTTTAGCCCCCCTATTTTTTTTATTAGCATTCAACCCTTGAATCTTGTCAAAAGTGTATAATTTAGCCCTTGTTGCCGGAATCCGGTGATTTCTCCGGCGAAATGGCACCTATGATTACTAAAATGCCCTTGTCCTTTAAAAAGTAAAAAAATAAATTGAAATACAATCGTAATTTTTATTGAGCTGAAATTTTTCATGAAGCATCCTAAAATTATACATGATTTCAGAAATTTTTGAGGTACATAAGTATTTTTTTTATTTTTAAACGTGCCAAAATTTTGTAAAATCATGTAAAATAGAAAATTTTTCTAATTGGGCTGAAACTTGTCCCATGTGTTCTTAAGCATATTTAGTGAATTTTGGACATAAAACGTATTCTATGTGTCCTTTAGCATCTTTACTAAAGACTCCATCTTTAGTAAAAAAAATAAATTAAAACTCTATATTTTTGGTATCTACAAACTATTTCAAAATTGGCTCATAAGAATCCATACTTTTTGATTCCTAAATTCATTAAATATGCTAAAAGACACACGGGACAAGTTTCAACCCAATTACACAAATTTTCTATTTTACATGATTTTACAAAATTTTGGCACATTGGAAAATAAAACAAATTCTTCTGTACCTCAAAAATTTCTGAAATATTTTACGTAAATCATGTATATTTTTAGGATGCTTCATGAAAAATTTCAGCTCAATACAAATTACAATTATGTTTCAATTTAGTTTTTTACTTTTTAAAGGACAAGGGCATTTTAGTAATCATAGGTGCCATTTCGCCGGAGAAATCGCCGAATTCCGGCGACAATGGCTAAATTATACACTTTTGACAAGATTCAAGGGTTGAATGCTAATATAAAAAATAGGGGGCTAAAACACGAATTTTCGCAAACCCGAGAAGCCTGAGAGTAATTTTCCCTTATTTTTAATGAGATCAGATATATTAAGTACAACATAAAATAGTGACTAGTTGAACCTTTTATATTTATAAATAAATTTATTATTTTTAGTATTTAGCAATGTAGAATTCTTAACAATATGTTAGAAAAATCATTCTAATCAAACTGAAAGGTGAAATCAGATCCTGTGTTGATTCTGTGTTGGAAGTGAAAGGTGAAATCAATTTTAGAAGACTCAGTTGCAGGTGAAGAATCAGATCATCAAAATTAGACTTTCATGATTATTTTCTCATGAAAAATCTGCCAAGAATTCTGTTATTGATTTTTGTATAATTCTGAGAGTCAATTAATTACAAATTTTAAAAGATATGATTCAACGAGTTAGAAATTCACAATCCTTGCCATCTCATGATCGTATTCAGATAAAGTTATATATAAAGAACATGAAGATTGATGAGTTCAAAGTCTGAGGTCCAACTGTCTACAATTACGTTGTGTACATACCATTATGGTTAATTCAAATGATTCTTTTTGTTTGTAATTTTCTAGTCATCATAACTTAGACTTGGCTATTATATAGACTATGATCATTATAAACACATATCGATTCAATCAATATAAATTCAATTTTACATGGTATCAAAGATTCTTTCAATGAAAGATAATACTAGCAACCAATGCCAAACCACTGTTGCAAAATATGCAATACCTACTATGCAATTAACTTAGCAAAGAAAAAAAATTCTTTATTACTAAGTTCAATTTTAATATTACTTTAAAGCTATCATCATCCTCTTATCATCATAAAACTATCTACTGTAGTTCATGGTATTGTCAAGCAATCTAAACACTAAAGGGAATACTTGGCTATGTCAATGGGAATATCCCAACAATTAGACCAGAAATTGAAGAATATGAAGAATGGGCAAACAATCAATTGGTAATTACTTAGATTATAAGCATGTTTAATCAGCAAAATAATTTATATATAATATTTGAGCTTAAGAAGAACATTGTTGATTTCAAACAAGGAGATTTACCTTTTATAGAATATCTTGGAAAATTAAAAATCATTTGGGATGAACTATCTCTCTATAGACCACTAACAATTGATACAAACCATGCTAGATTAAGATAGAATCCTAGAATAACTTGTAAGCATTAAACTTTAATATGAATATATTAATCTCAATTGCTTAGATGCTCTAAACTCCCTACTTTGGCTATCATCTCATAATAACCACTAAAGACAAAGGAGAAGATAAAAGATGAAACTAGTATCTTCTATGTCAAATCTAAAGATAAAAAGTATAGTTTCAAAGGAAATACTAAAGAAAGGGGTGGATTCAAAATAACTAAAAATAGATCATAACTGTATTGTGAGCATTGCAAGAAAAATGGTCATACCAAGGACAAATATTGGTTCCTTCACCCTACTTATGTATTTCAAAAGATAATTTTTTTTTTAGAAAATGATGAAAGGAGGTATGGAAAAGTCAATACTGTAACGAGTTCCAAAGCTGAGCCTAAGGTCTCTCCAATTGAAAACCTGGCATAAAAACTCCTACACCATATAAACAAAGGGACAACCTCAAAAAAGATAAAGAATACACCCATTGCATCTCTGGGAGTTAAAACAAGTTCTATCTTTTTTATCCATGCATCATAATAAATCATGATATATTGTCGACTCGAGACCAAATCATCACATAGATTTATATGCTAATGATTTGACATGCACAAAAAGTATAAATAAAGATTCTTCAGTCATGAACACCAATGGATTTGGTATTAATATAACTGGCGTAGGAACTAAATCCATGTTAAGTATCTAAGATTTTACTTATTCTTTAGTTTACTACTAAATTAGAATCAATCATTAGAATCACTAAAGATCTCAATTATAGAGCTATATTTAAAATTGATAATGTTGTATTTAAGGGCATGAAAACTTTGAAGGTGATTGGTAAAGTGATTTTGAAGGATGGCTTATACATTCTAAAAGAAAATCTTGTAGCCTTAACTAACAATAAGAAGTCAAAAAAGCTGAGCAAGATGTAGCATTTTAGATTAGAATATCATGTAGAAAATATCATTAAAATAATAAATTCTAGCTATAACCTTAGTGAATTGGATTATGAAAGTTGTAAGCTTGTCAAACATAATAGACTTCTCTTTAAATTATTTTCAACTTATTATGAAAAACCATTTAATTTGATTTATTCTTATCTCTAGTGTGCTTCTATGACTTCCTATAATAGTTTTAAATATATCATTGTATTCATTGACCATCATTCACTAACAACTTAGTTATATCTAATTAAAATAAAATATGATACGTCAAAAGTGTTTCATGGGTTCAACAATATGATCCATGCACAATTCAATAGAAAGATAAAGATTTTTAGAATAGATAATGGCTCATAATACAGTAGGAAATTCATCACTAATATTAAATAACTAGAGATCATCCACCAGAACTCTTGCATCTGTATACCATAATAGAATGGTATAACAGATAGAAAAATATGCATCAACTTAAAATATCTAGAACTATAAGTTTTCTAGTAAGATCTTAGAATGAAAATCACTTCTTAAAGTCCTTAAGAAGAGACAAAATTAATATATCTCACTTGAGGATATTTAGGTGTGTATAATATGTACACAACCCTCAACCAAGAGAGACAAGCTTGAGTGAATTATGGAGATACATCTTTCATGAATATTTTTCTACTTTTAAGGGATACACATATTTGAATCCAGACTAAATAGAGGTTTATAACCATAGATGTACATCTTCTTGAAAATATATCCTACTATGTTGAATCTTAAGTTTCAGAGCCAATTAAGTCTCAGAGAGAAATGGATAATCCCAAGATAGAAGGCAGACCCTATTACACCAAGCATCAATCTACCTCTTATGGAAGAACTAGGTAAGGCAATAGCTTTACCTTGATCATCTATAATTAATACAATTTTTCTAACTCGTGAACAAAAAAATTGCTCAAGTCCAATGATCATAACCACTGCACAAAGTCAAAATAAAGTAGTAAAAAGTGTAAACACTAAACCCAAAGAAGTCTCAAGAACTGTAACTACTAACAAAGAACTAGTGGTTGCTCTTGAACCAGACCTCAAAAGATTTACTACAAAATATAAGCAACCTGTCAGGTATCAGAGATATATATATCTTATATCAATCCCTCTATAATGTTTTAAAAGTATATGAAAAAACTAGTTCAAACTAATTTTGGTGAAGTTGTTAAGCATAAAGTTTGGAGAAATACAATGAAAGAGGAGCTAGATATCCTGAGTAAGAACCACATATAAAATTTAACAATTTTACATGGAAAAAAGATGTATGATGCAAATAAATCTATAAGATCAAATATAATAGTGATGGAACTATAGAAAAGTACATAATTAGATTTGCTGCTAAAGGTTTTACCCAAGTTCATTACATAAATTATATAGAAATATTTGCACTTATGGGAAAGATAAACACTATACAAATTTTGATAAGTATAGTTATTAATAGTAGTTGACCAATATACCAGATAGATGTCAATAACACCTTTCTTCAAGGTGATCTTGAAGAAGAAATTTATATGAAATTTTTTAAAGGAATCAAGGGAAGAGAGCAATGCGTAGTTTGCAAGTTAAGAAAATTAATTTATAAATTGAAACTATTTCCTAAAGCATAATACCCCATATTAAGTAGAAAACTCATCAAGTTAGAATTTAGAAAGAGAAATGTAGATTATATATTATTTGTTATGATCACAAGTATGGTAAATTTATTATTATATTCATATTGATAATATTATAATCATAATAATAATTTTAAATTGATTAATATATTAAAGAATTTTCTATGAAGCAGGTCTAAAATTTAAGATTTAAAAAATTGAGATACTCCATAAATGTAAATAATTTATTCTAGTAAAGAAGTTTTTCTATCCTAGAGAAAGTACCCATTAGATTAATTTTATGATGTAAAGAAACTAAAGACTAAACTAGCAAGTTGTCATGTTGATGATTATGGCACCAAACTCTCGTTAACTAATGGTGAGCCACTTATTGATGTTGAAAGATTCTAGAGGCATGTTGGTAAGCATTTTTACTAATTATAACTCGACCTAACAATTGTCTATGTTATAATTTGGTAAGTTAAACTATGCACAATCTTAGAATAAGTCATGAACTATTAACTAATAGAATCTTACAATACCTTAAAGACATTCTTGGAATGTGAATATGGATAAGAAGTAACATATACTTGAATATTAAAGCATATTTAGATACTGACTAGGTAGAGTCTGTTCATGATAGACAATAAACTATTAATTTTGTGTGTATGTAGGTAGAAATTTGGTCATTTGGAATGGTAAAAAATAAAGTGTGGTAGCAATATTCAGTATAGAGGCTGAGTACAAAATAATGACATCTACTGCAAGCGAAATAATCCAGGTCAAGAACCTATTTCATGACATTAGCTTCAAAATTTCAAGAGGTATGTAGATAATCTATGATAATTAAGCTATCATCCACATAGTAGTCATACAATATTACATGAGAGGACCAAATATATTTAAATAGACTACCATTTCATAAAAAAATGTTCAAAACAAAGAAATCATCACACCATTTCTAAGTACAAAAATACACTTGCAAATTTCTTTACAAAAGTCTTACAACCTGCCCAATTCAAGTTCATATTGGGCAGATTACATATGATCAATTTGTTCTCATCCTCAACTTGAGAGAGAATATTGAAAAAGAAAGGCAGAATCAAACTTAGAAAACTCAACTGTAGGTGAAAAATCAGATCCTCAGAATTGTACCTTCAGGATTTTCTCAGGAAAATCCTACCAAGAATCCTGCAAATTGCTACATAGTTGTGAGGATCAATTAATCACAATCTTTGAAAGATATGATTCAACCAGTTAGAAGTTTGCAATTATTGCCATCTCGTGATCATGCTCATATAAAGAAATAGTTGTTATATGCAAAGATTATAAAGACTAACGAGCTCAAAGTCTAAGGTTCAACTGTGTGCAATTTTGTTGTGTGATCATTTATGATTGATTTAATTGATTCTTTCTGTTTGTAATTTTCTTGCCATTGTAACTTAAACTTACATATTATATAGAGCGTAGGCATTGTAAACACTTATTCATTCAATCCAAACACCTATTCATTGTTTGCATTTGATTTGTCCAAATTTTATATAGAGTCGAACTAGCTCATACAAATCCAAATCCGTATTCAAAAATTTTACTAGACAAATCATAATTAGTTCGACGAATAATAATCCAAATTCAAATCATGATCACCTCTTACAAAATCACAAATATTTTTCGACTAGGATAGTTTGAGCATGACTATGAATACAATTTGATTTTGATTTTTAAAAAATGTGATTCAAGTTCAAACCAATCCTTACAATTTCATTCTTAAACAAATCAATACAAATAATAATTTCATAAATAAAATTTGACGAACTCTAATTAAATTTATTGAATTTAGACCATTGTGTCCATAACTTTACTACATTATTAATCTCTATCAGCAAATTATTTAGCTGAAGACGTGTGAGTGATATGGCATATCTACCTATCCATAACTTTGTCCAAACTTTGTCTACTCTAGTCTCTTTTTTTTAAGGTGCTTCAAAATTTCGACAATTACGTGAAGGATAGATTTTAAAAAAAAAAATTACATGTTTGAAGTGGATAAAAAACTACACAAAAATGCACAAAATAACGTGTTTGTCAATGGTTTCTAGATCTTTCAGATCTGAATTAGAGTAAACTTACTATATCTAATTGTATTTAATCTTTAGGGAATTCAATTCTAAAGTTAAAGGTCACCTCAATGTGCAGCTAGAGCATCAATAGTAAGAATTCCGTAAAGGTCATCCACTTCCCCAAAAATGGTAAAACATTACAATAAACCGAAAGCCCAGCAGCGAGCACCTAATAAAAACCAATAACTCTCGCTCATCCCAAAGAACCAGAAACCCAAACCCAAGAATCGAATCCACCTGTTCCACGCGCAACCAAACCAACACCAACACACGCACTCTCTCTTCATCCCTTCTTCGAAAATAAGAGCTTAACAATTAATTAATTTAGAAAACGAGAAAAAAAAAAAATCTACCGGAGCTTAGCCAGTCGTAGGAAGAGGGAGGGGGAGATGCTAGGGTGTGATGAGGTGTAGGTAGAGGAAATAGATGGCGAGAGGCGGAGGAGGGGGCAAATTGGGATGCTCGTACAAGAAAACTACACTCGTCGTTTGCTCCGTCAACATCGTCGTCGCTCTCATCGTCCTCCGCTCCATCTACGGCTCCCTCTACGTCTACCCCGCCGATGATTCTTCCGACGGTAGCCGTTCCGTTAGCCCCCGCGCCGTTTGGTTTTAGATTTTAGGTTTTTTTTTATTTATTTAATCTGTTTTTATTGTGGATTAGGTGTTAAGTACACGACGGATCAGATTAGGAAGATGGAGGAGTCGATTCGGATCCGGCGCCAGAACGAGCCTCGCCGGCTGATTCAAGTGGTGAGAGGATGGAGCTGTGATTTGTCTTTTGCTTTTTGTTAATTGTACCGGTTGGAAATGGTGATGAGGTGGAGTTTTAATAGTTGAAGGAGCTGAAGGAGGAAGAGTTTAGGGAGCAGGCGACGGTTGAGCTGCCGCCCGAGGTCAAACTGAGGATAACGGATGAGATTATCCAGCGGCTTAGGAGCGTGAATGCCGGATCCAATATTAGCCTACAGCGAGGTTAGTCGGTTAGCTATCTGGTTAGTTCGTTCCGTTTGAGGATGTTGCGGCTTCTGGTGTTTGATTATTGTGGTAAAATCTGGTATTGGAATGATACTTCTGCTGAGACAATGTTTGCTTAAACGGTTATGCATTGATTTTGAAAGCTGCTTTTAATGTTGTTGGAATGTTAGTTTCACCACTTTTTGTTTTGTTGGTTCTCATTCTCGCCCGTCATGGTTGAAATGAAACAAGTGATTTTGCTGTCTTGTGACAGTCTTCTTCCTTCCCTGTTTTTATACGTCCAATTTTGTTAGTGGTAGAAGTTGCTTTTGGAAATGTTACAGTTACTTTGGAACAGAGGCTTTAAGGTTGATTGCTTAAAAGCTAGCCTTTTTTTTTGTAAGTACTTAACAGATAGCCTTAACAAATGCTTTTCTTTATCTCCGTAGAATTTGTGTGAACAGATTAAAAAACTTGGACATCTTTGACCTCTTCATCTCCAGTTTATCATCCTCAGAGACCTCTGTTGTTGCTTAATAGCGTTGACATTCGGTGGACCGATAATGCACATTTTGCTATCCACTGTTCCTAGGCATAAATGTCACCATGCCATTTCCTGGTCATTTCCAAATGAATTGTGGTTTCCGTGAAACACTGAAATGTCAGTAGATTGGGTTTTCCATTTACTTTCATCTGTAGACAATCACAAAAAAGCTTTGGAGCCTATGAAGGATGCTTGAGTTGTTACAAATTTATGTTTTTTTCAGGTGAGACTGTATCTCATAAAGAAAAGATGTTGACTGATCAGAATAATTTCTTTTTGGCATACTTTGATCCCTGGTTGGTTTGCTTTTGAAATGCCAGTAACAGGGGCTTGCTATTTCTGTGGTGGGTCTTTCCAAATTTTTGCTGCAGGACTTTTCAACTTTGTCGGATCTTCTTCTTCATTGCTTCCTCTAAGTTCTGATTTCATGAAACATCCAACTATCTGTATATTTTTGCTTTCTTGATTGACGATTCATCAAAGGCAAATTCTTCAACCTTTCTGCTTTGTTGATGAACAGAGGCTGTGGAAAGCTGGCGCAAAGAGAAGATGCAAGAAGTTAAACACTTGACCTTTCATGGAGAATTGCTGAATTCAACCATTCTGCAAACAGAAGCTGGTATACAACTATACATTTACTTATTGAAGACAGCTGTTGAGTTTCAAATTATTCACTTGGCAACTCGGTACCGGCCATTGTGAGCAGTCTTATGGCTTCGATTTCGTGATATCCTCATCCCTTACCTTTATGGCTCACACAGGTATGCTGGCAAAAGCATTGCAGTCTGATTGGGCTGTGCTTTCTGAAGAAATTGGCCTGTGGATCCCTTCTGAGATCATCAATCATGAACATGATGATAAGCCAGAAGGTGTAGAAGAAGGTAACCAGATACAGTTTTCTGTTTAGAATGACTCACCTTATCACATAGTTGCCCCTCCAAACCTTTTCGCTCTTGTTTGTTGTTGTTAACTCATTTCTGTGGATACACAAACGCGGCCGTGTGGGTGTTGCATGCTTTAGTATTATTGTGACATTAATTACACGAACTCTCTTTTCACAGAGGAGGAAGTTTTACCTGGAAGACCCCCTCCACCTGAATGCCACGCCGAGCTGCATAGCGACTATGACGGGGCTGCTGTGCGGTGGGGCCTCACACATCATAAAGAAAGTGCAGCAGACTGTTGTCAGGCCTGCTTGGATCACGCGAAAAATGCAAAACCGGGTGAAAAGAGGTGCAACATTTGGGTCTACTGCCCATCTGAAGGAGGTTGTTACTCCCCGGATATCTATGAACACAAAAATCAGGAATGCTGGCTAAAATATGTAAGTAGCCACCAATTATGATGCTTGTTCATCAGAGTTCACGCCGTATTGATCCTGAATGCTCATCTCATTATGTTTCAAAATGCAGTCAGAAGCCCCTCGTTTGAATTTCAAGGACCGGTATTCTGAAGCATACAGAAATTCACATCCCAACGCTCCAGTAGTTGTCCCTTGGGTCTCCGGCGTTATCAGTTCCTGATTGACTGCTACAAAAGGAAAACCATCTGGGTAAAGATCCGTGAACTGCAAAGTGCATCTTAATCCGACCAAGTTGTAACGAACAGGAGCGACCAGTTCCCGCTAACCACGATGGGATTTCAATATCAGTCTTCCCTACTGCTCATTCTTCGTTGCCGGGTATTGAAACGGTGAAATCATCGGAGTAGATGCGGTGCCACGGTTTAGGTCGAAGCCACGCTTGAAGTGTTTCTCATTTAGGTTTGTGTAATAGGAATCATATCGAAGCCGAGAAATCTTGTGCCCGTAGGACGTGAAAATTCCCACTATTTAACCCGGAAAGATTGAGTGATCAACGTAGGGATGAGAGAATTGATTCATTACAATGGAAAACAGATTTATAGCTGTTGTACTCTTGTTGGAACCTCCATATACTGCACCTGGTTGCTAAAGTGCACATAAGAAACTCAACTACTCTTTTTCTTCTAGTCCTAGAAGAAACAAATTTGAAGATCACACCAAATATCAAGACCAAATTTGTAGATAACAAAAAATTGGCCAAGGCAACCAATTCAATCGAGTTCAAAGGAACGGCGAAGGTAGGGCACATTGAGGTATCGGAAATTAAATTTGGTTGAGAAGGTGAATTGAATTTCCTGGATTTTTAGTGTTTGATACTGAGTATTTTGTTTGTTAATGGGAGGTTGGAGATGATGAAGAATGAGAGAGTGGAGGCTAAGTTTTTTTTTAAAAAAAAATTATAAAAAAATTTAGTATTGATTGTGTAATTTACCGAATGCCGCATCTGCAATTACTAATCTGAGTCGTAATAATGTGGCAGTTTAGCGTCAAACCCAGTAAACCACACGTTTTGTAAAAAAATTATGATCTGGACCAATAAACTTTTGCTTGATAAAAATTGAAACACGAAAAAAAAAATCACAAGATATCAAGTAATCAGAAAATCACAAAATACTAGTTATTAACCCCTTTACTAAATTATAAGTTGTGACTATAAACTACAAAGATCATAAAAAGATTGGTGTTTTTTTTTAAATAATTTTTACCCTCCAAATAGACGAGGATGAACCTGCCGATTTATGGTTTCGGTCGTTCCATATTACTAACGACAGTCGTGAATCCGGTTCACCAGTCGTCCGCGGAATCCTCCAAAACCCTAAATATTAGGAAATTAGTAGAGAATATAAAAGGAAGCCTCAAGTTTCTCTGGAATCTGAAAATACTGTTCCTCTCCTAGTAACAACAAAGGTAAATTACTCGTTCCAACCCAAATTCCCCTTTAAATTTTTTTCTAGTATTAAGACGATACCATCCTTTTGATTTCTTTTCGGGACCCAAATTATTTGCGTTCCCTTTTTTCCTAGGTTTGTTCTGTGTGTTTAATGTAGTAAGGATCTGGTTCGGGGTTTCCATGGAAGCTCTTTTCTCGATGCACTTGAATATAGTTTTAGCGGAAATTCGTTTCGTTAGGAATCAAACGTTGACTAGCTGGTTTCGTTGCGCCCAATTTATAAGTGTGTTGTATAGTTTTTCTGTTGATTGATACGTGGGATTGTTTCTAATGGTATGGATGATTGCGGTGGTCTTCACAATGATGCAGTATCTTAGAAGATAATTTGTGGCGGAATATTTTCGAGAAAATGTGTTGGATTCTGCAGAATCAGCGCTACAACAAATTGTTCGTGTTGTAGATTTTAGATGAATGAATGTTACCTGCTGCAATGTATGCTGGCTGTGGACATTATTATCCAGTGTGCAGTAATGCTTGTCGAAATGTATTTTTGTGGGGGAAAAGGAGGGTGGGGATCTGATGCGCGCATGAATGTTGATTCGTTTCCCTTTGGATATGTATCCGGACTTGTAATTCTTGAATTTGTTTGAATGAACCTCTCAGTGTCTGATCGTTGTTGTGTCATTGCCATGAAAACCAGTTAAGTGGGGACAAGCTTTTGATGATGCTTGAGGGAAAGAACACCATTGGAGAAACCTACTACGATATACTGTCCGTAAATGAAGACGCAAGATATGAAGAGATACGTGCAAGCTACCGTGCAGCTATCCTCACTTTCCATCCCGATAAACTAAACGTTGCTGATGGTAGGTCAAGTCCGCGGGAGGGGCCGGACAATAGGTTTCTGGAAGTGCAGAAGGCGTGGGAGATCCTTGGGAGTTCAATTTCCCGTGCAATCTACGACAGCAAGCTACGGGCAACCAGACATGAATCCGATGTTGCAGAGGACATCCATTTGGACGACATGATGGTGGAGGACAATGGAGATGTCGTGGAGCTGTTTTACCAGTGCCGGTGTGGGGATTACTTCTTTGTTGATTCGTTGGAGCTGGGGAGAATGCGGTATACGTTGTGTAGAGATGATGCTGGTAAGGTCTTTGTAAAGATGCCGGATGCTTCGCCTGCCTCGGTTGTTCTCCCTTGTGGTTCTTGCTCCCTGTACGTTCGTCTGTGGATAACTGTGGGCAACAATGAGTCATTTAAAGACTGACCACAATGTATTGATTTTTATGTTGGGGTTTCGAACGCATTGTGGCTCAAGCTTTATCCAAAACAGCCATAAACAAGTACAAGGGGACGCAATCATTGTCTGTTCTCCGATGTGAGGAAGGCTGATAACGCATACCGGGCCGTGTGCGCTGCCCTGGCCACCGGGAAGCATGACGAGGTGCTGCCCTTGCTCCGCACCTCGCTGCCAACTGCCTCGGAGAAGACCTCTGCCGTGGCCAAGCTCCACTCGCATATCTCCTTCCCCTCCTTCCACCACCACCGCTCCCCTGCCTCTCCTTTGTAGATCTATTCTTCTATTTACTTTTAACTAGCTGTAGATCTAATATTATTAAACGCAAGTTTTTTTTGACAATATCGGACAATTGTTATTGGTTACAACTTTACATGGTTATTTCTCTTCAAAGGAAATATTAAGAACAACATGTTTGATTCACAAAAGTTTATTTTTTCGTGGAGATTAGTTGATTCAAGTTTCTGAGTTGATATAAAATTTGACAATGTTCTATTCTAAATTTTGCTAGATTTTCACGAATGACTTTTTTTACGGTTTTTAATTTCAGTCATATTTTTCAGAAGAAATATCGCATGAATAGTCGAGCTGTCGAGCATAATTGACTCTAAATAAATGATGACAATTTCTGGTTGGTGACTCAATTTTTAAGTTCGAGATCTAACAAGACAATTTAAATCATTTCCCGTATGAACCAGTTCGATCTGTTTTTTCCCAAAAGCTTCTCCAACCAGATTCCCATCAAATTTATGCAGCTCACATGCTCAGCAGCAGCCCGAGCACACGGGAATACCGCGTCTCGGCGCTCTTCTTCCATCTGCATTTGCATTGACAGAGAGGATTTTTTTTACCAGAAAGCGAAGGGGTTGGATTCAGTCCTGGATGTGTAAAATATACCAGGACCATCCTGGAAACTTAAAAAAGGAAGTCAATGAAGGAGGAGAGAGAAAAAAAATTAAAAAAGGAAGGCAATGAAGGAGGAAAGAGAAAGAGGGAAGAGGAGAAGAGAGGAAAATGACAATATTTAATGACGAATTACCATTAAATGACAAATTTAATTCTTCTATTGATCACAGTCAATTACATAAACAAGAAAGTTTGAGTGGTTTTACAGTAAGTTCGAGTGGTTTTGCCAGTATGTTCAAGTGGTTTTGCCAGTATGTTCAAGTGGTCGAGTGACAGTATGTTCAAGTGGTTTTGTCAGTATGTTCAAATGGTTTAGCGAATTATGTCAAGTGGTTTTATTAGTACGTTCAAGTGATTTGCCAATTAATGTTCAAGTAGTTTTTTCAGTATGTTCAAGTGGTTTTCTTATTATGTTCAAGTGGTTTTTTTAGTATGTTCAAGTGGTTTTCAATGTATGTTTAAATAATTTTTGCCTAGTATATTCAAGTAGTTTTGTTAGTATGTTCAAGTGGTTTTCTTACTATGTTCAAGTGATTTTCTTTGTATATTCAAGTGGTTTGTCAATTAATGTTCAAGTAGTTTTCTTAGTATGTTCAAGTGGTTCCCAATGAATGTTCAAGTAGTTTCCAGGAAAATGTTCAATTGGTTTTTTTCTATATGTTCAACTGGTTTTTTTAATATGTTCAACTGGTTTTCTTATTATGTTCAACTGGTTTTCTTAGAATGTTCAACTGGTTTTCTTAGTATGTTCAACTGGTTTTGCCAAAACTACTTGAATGTGTTGACAAAACCAGTTCCAGGACGGTCCTGGAAATGACTTCCAGGACCGAATCCAGTCCCGAAAGCGAACGGTGCGAAAACTTCACCTCTAATAAATGCCATTGAGACAGTTTGGTGTAATGTCCAATTAAGCCCATATCTTTGTTTCTAAGTGAAAACCTTTGACACCAACCAAATCTCCAATGTTTGAGAATCTATGGTCCTACGAATCCAAAAAATTTATACTATGGGTTAAATATTTGGGAAAAGTCCTCCTAGTGCCCCTGTGATTTGACCCGTTCTCATTTAGGTCCCTGAGGTTTAAAACGGCGATTGTCGATCCCCGTGCTTCCAATTTTCGCATCTGGGTCCATCCGATCCGGTTCAATTTTTTTTCGACAAAATGCCCCATTTAGGCTTGGTGAGTTGGCCCGCCACGCGTGAAACTTTGCCACGTAAACAACGATTATTTGGCTGGCTTATTACCACTTTAGTACCCGACTTATTTGAAAAGCCCCAAATATTTAAGGGTAAACCTAAACCCAATTCCTCTTTAAGTTAATCAAATCTGTTCTTCTCTCCCTCTCTTCCCCCTCCTTTTTCCAGGAAAAGCTCTCCCAACTTTTCGTCTCCCTCCCAGCGACCCATCCCTCCCGGTGACCCTTCCCTCTCGTCGGCATTCCCTCTCGTCGGCCTTCCATCATGTCGGCACTTCCTTAAGTAGGTAAATCTCTTCTCCCCCTCTCTTTTCTGTTGTTAGGGTTATTTAGGGTTTCGGTATCGGTACAGATTTCTCATCCCCTCCCCGATTCCTAACTTTCTGTAGGTCGCATCGCGGTGTGATGGATGACCTTATTCGCATACGGTACAACTTTGGTGGAACGTGGGACGATAATGGTAATTATGTACGAGGGGATTCGTTTGACCAGGCGAGGTACCACGTTGACCTTTTTGGTTACTGGAACGTTAATGGGTTTTACCGTGATGACTTGGGGATGAATGCATGTCATATGTGGTTTAAGATGGACGCAACCAGTAGTCGTGCTAGTCAGATTATAGAAATACTCTCTGATGTTGAAGTTGTGCGAATGACTGAGGTGCAAAGGGACTTTGAATTCACTGATATTTATGGGGTGGAACTAGGTGATAGTATTCAAAGTTGTGCTGAGTTAAGGAAAAGGTTGGATGTGAAACTAGCAAAGGTGGCAGAGTATGTATCATCACAGTGGGCACGATGTGAAGTTGCAGAGGAAGACTGGAGTGAAGATAGTCAAGATAATGACATTGGGGGAGATAGTGACTCAGGTGAGGAGGAAGCTGAGGTTGAGAAGGTAGCTGAGGTTGAGAATGTCACTGAAGTTGAGAAGGAAGCTGAGGTTGAGAATGTCATTGAGGTTGAGAATGAAGCTGAAGTTGAGAAGGAAGTTGAAGTTGAGAATGTCACTGAGTTTGAGAAGGAAGCTGAAGTTGAGAAGGAAGCTGAAGTTGAGAATGTCACTGAAGTTGAGAAGGAAGCTGAGGTTGAGAAGGAAGCTAAAGTTGAGAATGTCACTGAAGTTGAGAAGGAAGCTGAGGTTGAAAAGGAAGCTGAGGTTGAGAAGGAAGCTTTTGATTATTTGGCAGAAGATGAAAGTGAAGATGAAGTGGTATTGGGTGAGTCGGAGTTGAAAGATGTGAAGGTCTCCGATGATGATGATGGTATTGAGTACCCTTTCTTTAGCCCAGATTATTTGGTAGATGGTAAGTTATTGTTGGATAAAAGGATGAAGTTTAAATCAGTTCATGAATATAGGAGGGCATTGAAAGATTGGAGCATCTCTAATGGTTCAGATTATAGATTCGTAAAGAACGACAAGTATAAGGTGACAGTTGTATGCACTAAAAATTGTGGTTTTAGGGTGCATGCCTCGTTGATCAATGATGATGGCATATTCTAGATTAAGACATGGTATCTGCAACACCAATGTGCAAGAGAGTGGCAGAATTGTCTAGTTAAATCAAGTTAACTTATCTGTAAACAAAAGTTTATTTACAAAATTTTGTCTGCAGAAACTAACCTATTTGTGTTTAATGTTATAGCTACATTTATGACCGCTTTCTGGAGGACATAAGAGACAACCCAACCTGGCTCATTGCTTCATTTTAGCAGACAGTTCAGAAGAAGCTAGGCGTCGAAGTAACTTTGAAGTAGTGCTATCGAGCAAAGGCAAGAGCTGGCTGAAAATCATCAATGGAGACACTGAAGCACAATACAGAAGACTGCGTAATTATGCCAATGCCATCTTGACTACATGTAGAGGAAGTACTGTGAAGATATGCACTGAAGATAGGTCTCCGGGCTGGATGAAAGAACAAAATTCTGTGAGATTGCGGCCTACTATGGTACCATTACCTCCTGTGCCTCAATTTAAGTACATGTATTTAAGTTTTGGTGCACAAAAGGCTGCATTCTCTTCTGGTTTACGTACCTTTGTGGGACTAAATGGGTGTTTTTTGAAGAGGAGTATGGGTGGTCAGCTACTTTCAGCTGTTGCAAAAGATGGTAACAAGACTATGTATCTGTTGGCTGTTGCTATCATTGATGCTGAAGACAAAAAATCTTGGCATTGGTTTTTGGAGTGTTTTCTATCTGATTTTGGTCATCCAATTGACTCGCAAATTGTGTTCATGTCTGACAGACAAAAGGTCAGTATGTTTGCAAGATTGACTGATGTATATTGTTGTTCATAGTTTGGCAGGGACTAATGTCTGTTTTCATGTATTTTGGTAGGGACTACAAGAAGCAATGAATGACCTAATATCGGGTGTGGAACATCGAGTATGTGTAAAACATGTTTACGAGAATTTCAAGATCATGTTCAAGGAACCAGAATACAAAGACCTGTTTTAGGCTGCTGTTTCAACAAGGAGCATTGCGAAGTGGAACAACTGCCTTGAAAAGATGAAGAAGCTACCAAATGGGGAGGATGCTGTGAAGTATTTGCTGAAAGAAGATCCTAGAAGTTGGACCAAAAGTCACTGTTCTACACATTCGAAGACTGACTTAATTGTCAATAATATTAGTAAAGCCTTTAATGCATCCATAGTTGCTGGGAGAGCATTGCCCATCTTGTCTATAATAGAGTGGATTAGGAGGAGGCTTATGAAGAAGATACACATGAAGAGAACAAAAATGGAAAAACATGATGGAGCTATTTGTCCCAATATTGTCAAAGTCCTAGAACGTGTTAAGTTAGCTGCTGCCAACTGTTTTGCAACACCATCAGGTAATAGAAAATTCGAGATTGATTGCTTTAGATCTACTACTGTTGTGGATGTAGCAGCAAAGACCTGTACCTATCGCATGTGGTAGCTTACAGGAATTTCTTGCAAGCATGTTGTTGCTGGGATTCATGCTTGTAGGTTACAGTCGGAGTACTTTGTAGATGCGTGCTACTCAAAAGAGACGTACATGAGGGTGTACAACCATTTTATCTCGCCACTTCCAAGTAAAGATGAGTGGACAGTGACTGGTGAAGCAGATGTGCATCCTTCTCTTATTCGTAAGCCGGCTGGGCGACCAAAGCAAAAGATAAGAAAGCAGAACGGTGAAGCTAAAGCTAACCAGGCCAAGCTGTCTCGCAGTGAGGAGATGTTCGTTGTGGCAATTGTAAAAAGATTAGTCATAATGTGAGAGGTTGTAAGACTGCTATAACTGGTGAATCTCCATGGTAAAGGAGAAAGAGACTAGCACGGGAAAAAGAAGAAGCAATCCCAACAGCCTCAGCCTCGACTTCTGTCCCTACAACTACAACTGTCCCTGAAGCCGTGAGTCATCTAGCTAAGAAGTATCAAGCGGGGATGAGGACACGACGATCTCAAAGTTAGCTAGAAGGATTTGGACAATTAGATGTTAGGCTATCTTTTGGATATGACAGTTTAATGTTTGGCCATCTTTTGGGTTTGGACAATTGGATGTATGCACTTTGCTTTCTTAGCTTTTGGACAGTTAGCTTTTGGTTAATGTTGCATTTGTTGCTCGAACAATGTAATTAGCCATATTTTGTGAATGTAATTGGCTAATTTCGACAGATTATCGTTGTTCATTCTTAACTCAATACCACCAACATGCTAAAACCATGCTAAAACTATAAACATTGCTAAAATCATACACTTTTATCTTTCAACGACAAAGAGTACATTTAACCACAATCTCCATTGCACAAACGATTACACAAATGACTTTGCCACGGTTACAACTACAAGCATACAAATGAGAGAACCATATATCCTACACTTCATCTTGCTATTGTGCAAAGTAATATCCAAAGCACAAACATCTCCTTTAATCTTCAAGTTCTCTATCTATAATTTTGATATAAGCTCCCTTTTACGTTTGATTGAACCAACAAGCTCAGGCAAGATCTTCCTTCCGTAGCTGCAAGTAGGTGGATCGATCCAGTCAAAAAAGTTGCATTTCTTCTCACCCCTTTCGTTGTACCTACCGCAACTATAAAACCATCTTCCGATGTTGTAGTTGGTCTGAGCCATTCGTGCAACAGATCGCACACCACATCAACATCTTCGATCACCCAATTTCTGGAGGTCGTGCGACTTGGACGAGCTACTACTCATCTCCATGCTTTTGAAACCCTAGCTGCGAACAAGGAGCAACCTGGGAAGTCGTTAGGTTTAGGAGTTAGGAAGCTTGGGCTGGGAAGTCGGGGGTTCGTCTAGGTTTTGGGTTGGTTTGAGTTTTGTCGGGGATGGGTCTATTTAGGTTTTGTCGGGAAGGTTTCTTTTGGGTTTTGTCGGGGCTGGGAAGAAGGGGGAAGAAAGATTAAAAAAATGGATTTAGGTTTAAATATTTGAGGGGTTTGTGAAATAATATAAATAAATTGGGTACTAAAGTGGTAATAAGCCGGCCAAATAATCGTTGTTTACGTGGCAAAGTTTCACGCGTGGCGAGCCAACTCAGCAAGCCTAAACGGGGCATTTTGTCGAAAAAAAATTGAACCGGATCGAGTGGACTCAGATGCAAAAATTGGAAGCACGGGGATCGGCAATCGCCATTTTAAACCTCAGGGACCTAACTGAGAACGGGTCAAACTACAGGGGTGCTAGGAGGACTTTTCCCTAAATATTTATGTATTTCAATTGACAAAAAAAATTTTAAGATGGACAAATTAGCCAATATTAATGAGGTAAACTCTTTTTTCTATTAAATATATATCCATAAATTATTTTCCACTTGGGCACATATAAATCCGTCCCTGTACGGTCCGACCGGTTGATTGTTTGCATTGGTGATCAACATCGATCATGAATTCAATCAACTTATAAGATTGACTGATTTATTTAGTCAAACTTATTAAAGTGAGATTATGTTTAAAAGTTATCAAAGTAAGACTTTTACACTTGAAATGACAAGTTTTCTAAAAATAGAAGATACTTGAAATTATTTAACATTTTAATACAATAAATACTTTATAGTATATTTTTATAAAATATTTGATCTAACCGATGGTTAAATATGTTGGACTAGAAGACAAAAAAAAAATCCCATTCATCTCCCGATCCAAATGAATGGCAATTACCATCAGAACAAGGCATGAAAAGGGGGTCGGGTTTTTACTTTGTTAATCTGTCTCTTACCTTATTATAATGTTTTCCTTTACCCCTAAGGATGGATTTATTATCCTGGAACGGTTTTATCTACTCAGGTTCTTAGTGCTTTCTTGCAAGTTGAAATGGTGCTATCGTCCATTCGGGTCAACTGAAACATCATCAACTCAAGAGGAATCCTTATACAACGCACAAAGAATATTAGCTTGTTTCTTTGAGGAAAATGGGCGTCTTCTACCAGGACGAACCACCGAACCCGTCCAGGAGGTGCAAGTTCATCAGTGAATCTCTCCGGGGTGCCTTCTCTAGCTGCCGTGATTGCGGGGGACGACCACTCTCTAGTTCGAGCCCATTGGACGAGTGCTCGACAAGCAAACTCGAGGACGAACATGAAGTAGTCACTTATCGCTCTTATCCATCTCCCCTTTTCAAGCCAAGCCAAAGTATTGAATCATTTCTCATCTTTGCTGCAGGAGATAGTTTCTGCAATTCGCAGCCGGGCTATCGAGAAGCTGAAGCAAAAGCCATTTCTCGTGACAGATAGCTTCTCCTGCGTATCCTCACCAAAGACTGTCGAAATGTCTGTGACGGCAAAAGGCGTCAATCACGAAGAAACACGCGATGATGACGAAGAAGAATTCGTCTCTGTCAGGAGCTGTCTCTCATGTTGTTCCAGTGCATTGAGCAAGGAAGCTTGTTTCTCCGTCAAGACCAACTTATCTCGGTCTTCGAGCCTGAACGGACTCGAGTTCCATGATCTGTGGAGGCGATCGAGCATCTTTCTGGAGCTATGCCACTGCGAAGGATGGCCGTTCGGACTCTGCAGAAAGGCTGTTCTTCTTCCGCCTTTGCCCAAATCACCCTCGGAATCATGGCGATGGAGGAAAGGAAACAATGTATCAAAGCCTCGTTGACTTTTTTTCTAGGTTCTTTCTTGAAGATAGCGTTCAAGTTATTTTCTTGTTCCAAACAAGAATAAGATAGATGTTCTGCGGCCTGAAAATCTCCTTGTCCGATCATTTTCTGCCAAAAAGTGTCAAGGAAAAAACTTGCAGCTATTAGCAGAATTAATGAGAAATCACTCGGAATTGGCATGATTAAATCGGGTTCGTTGTTTCAATAGAACAGAAATCCTTTTCAAGGAACTGTCATTGGGGACCAAAGAACGGCTGAATCACAACCAGCTGTAACTGCAAATGCATTTAGTTCAGTTTGCAGTTCTCAAATTAGCAAAATCCGAAAGGGTTCCTTCTAATCTATAAGCTTCAAAAGGATGAAATAACAATAGGATTGCAAAAGGTAGAGAACAGTTCGATTTCGAATTTATTAAAATATTCAATTATATTCAATTCCTTTAAACTATAAGAATTGAATAGAATTTGAATTGATTAAATATTTAATATTTAAATAAAAAAATAAAAGCTAGGAATAGGTGTTTAATATTTTTTGAAAAAAAAATAAAGTAAAATTTGAATTTGTACTTAATATATCTAATTAAATTGCCTACAATTTAATATTTATGGTTTAAATTTAGGGTTTAAAATTTATGATTTAAAATTTAGTAAATAATTAAGTTTGAGATTTTTCTACCCTAAGTGTGAATTTTTAGATCTTAAATTAGTAGTATAAGTACAATATCTATTATTGATTTTGAAGTCATATTGTTTACCACAATAACTATATTTTTTTTAAGAACTCCCATCAAATAAAAATAAAAAGCGTTATACAAACAAACACAGAAAGCCCACAAAATACCTGCTGACCAACAATCCTGGTAGTCAAGTGGGGCAGAAACCACTCGCCAGCTAACCAACAAGCCTGGTAGTCAAGCGAGGGTAAAAACTAGTTAAGGTCCATGCTAGCCAACAAGCCTGGTAGTCATGGCTTACAAACATTGTTGCCGAAAAATCGGCATGACCCATTCGTAGAGGGCCCATAAAAACCAAGGCTCAATGCCCAGCACAACATCCACAACAGGTCTCAGCTGAAAGATAAGATCATCAAGGGACAAACCTGTGGTAAGGCTGGCCTGACATGTCGCGGCCTACCAACCCTATGAGCGATGAAGGGAGGTTCGGCCACCATCCCTCCTCTGTAAGGTGTGTCAGAGCATTCGCGACAGAGTTCCCCTCCTGGAAGATATGCGTGACGCAGATCTGCATCTGTGCTCGGATCTGTGACATGCGAAGCCATCGGGAGTGCCATCTCCAAGGGACTGCTGCCTGTGGGGTCTAAAATTTGGAGAGAACATACATGGAGTCTGTCTCGAGCCACAGTCTGTGCCATCCCCTCTCATGTGCTGCCTTAATAGCAAGGATGACCGCAAGGAGCTCCGCCTCGAAGGCAAAACAACTGAAGATACTCTAACTGAAACAGCCTCTGACGAATCCTCTGTATGTGCGAAAGACTCCAGCAGATCGGCCCAGTCCCGGGGTCCCCAAAGAGCTACCATCCGTATTGCACTTGAGCCAGTCCGGTGGGGGGCAGTGCCAAGTGACCCCAATAATACGAGGAGCCCGACCTGGCCGCGGTGCAATACGGAGATCTCGAAGTAGTGACTACTCTCGGTCCGATGAAAAGCACCGCCCTGTGTCGAATAGCACCGTCTCGCTGACCAACCGGCGAAACAAAACAATCAGAGTGTCTAAGCTCCGTCTCTGGTCACTGAAAATGCGCGCGTTACGCTCCATCCACAAGAGCCAGCCAGTAGAAATGATAGCCACTCTCCATAGACGATCCACCTGTGGACTAAACCGCTGTCGTATCCCCTCAGAGATCAGCTCTGTGAGGCTCAGGAAAGGCCTCCACTCTACTCCAAAAATACCGAAAATGTACCGCCATAAAGCGGCAGTAATCGGGCATCTAGTCAACAAATGATCGAGGGACTCAGCATCTGTCAAACACATGCAGCAAATGCTCGGTCCGATGAATCCTCTGTGGAGCATGATATCTGTAGTAGGGAGAGCTCCTAGGATAGCACGCCAGAGAAAGGCAGAACGCCTCGGGGGAATAGCGACATCCCAGATCCAAGAGCCCCAACGAACCTGAAGGCAGTTGGGACGAAGGTGGTCGTAGGCAGCTCTAGAAGTCAGAATGCTATCCCGTGCATTACCACAATAACTATATTTGATTACAAAATAATATGGTTTTTCGGTATAAACTTTTTTTAAATGTTTAAAAAGTGTTAAGATGATATTGTTACCTTTTTTGGATTGTTGAATATTGTATGGACAATTTAGCGTTGAGTTGCATTATGAATGTTCATCATTTATTTAGGAATAGTATAAGTAGAAATCGGTGAAAAATCTGATTCACCTAAGATTCCACACATTTTTCTTATCTTTATTTGTTACACTTATGACATAATATAAGAAATTATATGATAAATATGATTAATATATATAATTAATAAATTTCAGAAAAAAATTATATACTATAACTTTTTATTAATAATAGAAGTAGAGAATTGAAACTAAAATTTGTAAAATTTAAAGAATAAGATGATATTTATAAAGTTTGAAAGTAATTCTCAATTTTTTTTTAAAAAAATACAAATTGTAAAAATGGGTAATATGAGTATAAAAATAAAAAAAAGAAAAAGAATACTTATGCAAGCCTGTTGATGTAAGTGCTAACGTTAGTGCCCACATCGTAGTCCTCGTCTTTTTAAATTTTTTTAACACACACATATATATATATACACACACATATACATACAAATTCGATACAAATTCAACTCAAATCAAATTTCCAAATTAAATTTAAATTAAATTTGTCGATGTGACAAATTATATAAATCTTAAACCATATTCAATTCGTCTGAAGATAAATTTGAATAAAATTTTCGACGAATCAAATCAAACTTTTATCAAATCGAATTACGAATCAAATTCTAACCATAAAAATTACCATCGGAACGGCAGACAAATGATCTTCCCATTTTATTTGCTAAGAACCCAAAAGGACTGCAAAACCTTATCTGCTTCACAATCACGGGTTTAGGCAAAGAAAGGAATTTGAAGACGTAAATTGACGAACCGGGAACAATGCTGTTAGCTCTTGAAAGATAATATGACCTTATTTGCCAAGCAAACCAAAAGTTCTTAACTATTTGCCGAAAAGCTTCCAAATAAGCTACATTAACATTTTCCCCTGAAAAGCAGCATTAAGCTCTTTGCTCCACATAGGAACCAGCAAGTCCAGAAGTTCCAAGAACTGTAACCTGCACGCGTGAAATGGAAGATGTGAGATGGACATAAACTGTATAGCACGGAAAATCTTCAGGCAAGCGATGCTCAAGGAAGTTACCATGATATGTCTTAGTGAATTGTCATTTGAATTTGTCATTAAACATAAACTCCCAAATATCAGAATAGAGCAACAAGTTTATGTACCTTTCCCCAGTCTGCATCAAGGCCGCCACACCTCATCTTCAAGTATATCATCTTTGATCCCAGTTCAGTCTCCACTTTCTTCCTTAAGAAAGCTTCATCTGGCCCAAACGAATCCAAATAAGCAGCGTAACGTTGATAGAAGGTACGCAATGCCTTGACATAGTCTTCCGACAAGGGCTTTACATCCTGGGAAACAAAGACAAGCCTCATCAGCAGCAAAACAAGAATCAGCTAAACTCCTAACCATAAACTCCATACCTCGCCACTTCCTCCGATTACATCATCCAGTTCCATTTTAAAAGTCATGATCTTTCCACCAAACTCCTCAACAGCTTCAGCAGCACGGAAGACATTGGCGAGGATCTCTTGCGCAGCCTTGTCATCCGTACTTTTGCTAACGGCCCTCTTTGCTTCGGTAACCACGGAGTACGGAAGCTCGTCCCAACTCACAGCCAGCAAGTCCTTAAACGCGTTAAGAATCTCAGGGTCCTGTATCTCGGGCAAGTGACTCACATCTTCACTGAAGGATCGCACGCCACCCACGCCCATCGCGAAACGAGACCCTAACCCTGCCCCATTTCGCACATCAACAAACAAATTACAATATCACCAACCAACCATCTCCAAGGGATTAAAGGGTCTGTGAGCTTACGCGAGCCACTCGATCGAAAAGCCTCAAACTTTGCCTAATTACTCGTTCAAACATCCTACAGTATCCATCTTTTTATTGAAAAACAACGGGAAAGTGGCTAAAGGAGAGCTCAAGAGAGAACCTTTAAGCTCGATAACCACTGTAGCTTAAGTCTAAATTACTCATTCCAAACATCCTAAAGTATTCATCTTGCCACCACACTCGCAACTATCGATTTAGGATTCTCAACAAGCCCCCTCAAACTATACCCATTAGGTCAAAGATTGCACGGAGTTTGACTTAGCTAATGTGCAAGAAACGGGGGTCGAAGATTGCACGGGATCAACCCGCTCTAATACCATGTTTACATCTTCATATCCAACCCAAAACCTTAAGGCGATGTGATGTATATAAACCCCCCACCACTCGCAACTAGCGTCATGACATGGGATTCTCAACAATCCCTAAGTGATTCAAGGGTCTGTGAGCTTAAACGAGCCCCTCCATCGAAAAGCCTCAAACTTTGCCTAATTACTCGTTCCAAACATCCTAAACTATCCATCGGGAAAATGGCTAAAGGACAGCTCAACAGAGTACCTTTAAAGCTCAATAACCACTGTGGCTAAAGCAAAGTACCCATAAGGGAGAGAAAATAATAAATTAAACGAGATACGAAAAACAAGGATAAAGGACTCACTCTACAAAAGCACTCTAAACCCTTGGGAACTTACAGGGATGGCGATTTGGGAGGGTAGGGGACGATATTGCGACGGTGGGTCGAGAACCCATTTGTCGGTGGAGGTGGCGGAGGTGGCCGCCGGTAACGGCTGCGGGGAGGGAAGAAGATCGGAGACGGGCCGCGCGGGAGAGGGATCTCAGTAGAACCATCTTTTCTTCTCCTGGGAGATTTCTCTCTCTTTGGTGAGATGACAGAAAAAAATGCCTGGTTCTTTTATTTATTTTGTGTCTATTTCAATTTGGCACAGTTTATGGATTATTTGAAAAAATAAATAATAATATGACAATTAAAGTAGAAAGGTTTTTTTAGAATATAGTCAGCTATTTGTGCTGATTTTATAAATTTTGATGCGGCATAATAATTTTATCATAATTTGAGAAACACATCAATAAATTATACCAAATTTGGTACATCTATGATCCAATATATATATATGGGCATTTGAAAAATTAAATAGAGAAATAAAAGAAGCTCAAAATTCCCTCTCCATCACGAAGTTCATAAAATGGCATTCAAAAAATCCATAAAAATTCGACATACGCTCCTAAACTTATTCAGGTCATTCATCAAAGTTTATCACAAAATTTTCAAAACAGTTAACCATAACATTACCTAAGCCAACATCATCCAATCGATCTTCACGATCATCATCTCAACCATCTACCAACAGTGAAGCCAATCTGAATACTTTCTCACTCACAAACTATTCTTTTTTTTTCTTTCGAAAACATTAGGAAGTGGGAGCAGTATAAAGAATATCTAAAAAAATTAAATTAAATTTTGTAAGTTGATTAATTTTTTATTGTGTTGATTTTAAATTTCAGCAGAGACACATTAACCAAATTGGGATAATTGTCCCCACAAGGTTTAATGTGCCATTGCAGCCAAATCTTTATTTCTCCCCGGTTGGCATCATGTACCATTAAATATCACCAAACCTCAATTGTATGATCGCTCAAAGAAAAAATTCACCACCATGGACAGATGAGCATATCCTTGTTAACAAACAAATAAAAAGTCAAGTGCAAAATATTGAAACAGGCAATGAATATATATATATATATATATTCCGATGGAAATGGGCCGGATCCCTGGTTTTAACTTGATATTTCCTTCTGTCTGTCTGTTTGATACCCAAGACGAGTTTCACTTGAAAGATTTGGGCTCTAAGAGGCCCAATACCTTTCGAAAAAAGGCCCAATACTCGATCAGGCGTTTGGCTGCTTCGAGATTAAATAATAATTATTTCGATAGATTTTGTAAGAAATTTGTTTTTTAAAATTGATTTCAAATTTGTACCGACTTATTAAGTTAAACTCTTATTGGACCAGAAAGTTATAATTAAGTTTCCCGACCGCGTACCCATTTTAGAATTTTCAATGCTTTTCTGGTTAGTATTTTTTCAAGTCCTCTCTATGCATCACTGCATCATACAAATTCATATCAATACCCTGAATTAACGAGGTTTTTGTAAATTAAAAAAAGTCAACGTTAACAACGTGCAATACTTTCATACCATACATGCGGGACAAATGTCTGATCAATATTTTACTAGTAGAAACTTGCTGGCTAAACCTTGTTATTTGTCAACTGCCAATTTCTAGGACAATTAAGAAGACGTGATACGATATAAAATCTTAATGTCAAGTACTTCAATTTAAAAGGCTTTACTTATACTGGATAATAAACCCACTCAACTTCCAAGACAGCGGGATTGAGAAAGACATATGTTGACCTAATTTGTCGTCGAAATTAGCTAATTTGAGTTAATTAAAATGGCACAATTTTAAAGTATTCGAAAAAGTTTTAGATTTAATTAATATATCAGTCACTATTACAATAAGATCAGTGATTTAATCGAGTCTAAGTATTAGATTGAAAAAAAAAACCTTCAGAAATTGCAGAGGGGGAGTACACAATTCCTAAGGTCAATCCTTCTATAGATTTATTACTATTCCAGCCACGTGATTCACGACTTACATAATTATATTCCCACAAATGTCTTAACTTCTTTTTACTGATTAACAACTATCTCAGCATTTACCCATTAATCTAAATTTAAACAATTTTATAACAATTGCGAACATGTTCGTGCGTTGCTATTTCATAAAAGGACGGTGTTCGTGTAGACTTTTGGTGTAAACAAATTAATGTTGATCGGTCACTGCTTCTTTCATTGCCATGGAAAGTCATTTGCTGATATAAGTAGGCGATTAGGGGCAAGCCAGCTATCCACTAGCTGCTAGTATAAACGTAGGTACTTTCGTCCATGCTTGTCAAAAGTCAGCAATTAATTAATATGTTCAAACTTCCAATTGGGGTGAATAAATCGGGTTTAATATTTTACTTAAATCTAAATTAATCAAAATAATAATAGAAACTAATACTGGGGTAGCATGCTTGAACACTCCTTTTGTCTACATTAAATTTTCGAATAGATTTTATCACGATAGAATTTTAACCAGACATAATACAACCTCATAAACATTATTATTGTCCAACCGTCCACCGAAAAACTGCCTACGTTGCCACAGGACAATTATTGATCTGTCTCCTACTTCAACGGGCAAGCATTAGTGGCAAGCCCTTTCCCTTACAATATATATATATAGATCATTCATCCTCCTATTAATTCTGACCAACCCAACTCGTATGCCAGAACTCTCCCTCCATTGTTTACCACTTCGTTCCACTTCTTGTCTCTTACACTCCTCCATTGGTTATGGATCCAAGCAAAGAAGTGACCCTTGACGTGTTCCCATACCTTAGGGTCTACAAAGATGGAAGAATTGAGAGGCTCGCTGGCACGGGGACTGTCCCGCCGGGGCTCGATCCCGAGACCGGTATCGTGTCCAAAGACATAGTGGTCGTGCCCGAGACAGGAGTCTCGGCCAGGCTATACCGTCCTGGCTGGTTAAAACCCGGCGAGAAGCTTCCTCTAGTGGTATACTACCATGGAGGTGGCTTTTTCCTGTCATCAACAGCTGATCCCAACTACCACAACTGCCTGAACAAGGTTGTTGCGGAGGCCAACGTCGTTCTTCTCTCGGTGGACTACAGGTTGGCCCCAGAGCATCCACTTCCTACGGCCTATGAGGACTCGTGGGCCGCTCTGAAGTGGGTGGCTGCGCATATTAAGGAAGGAGGAGGCGGCGAGGAGGCTTGGATACAAGATCATGCTGACTTTGGCAGGGTGTTTCTGGCGGGAGACAGTTGCGGTGCTGGCATGTCTCATCACTTTGCCTTGAAGCTCAAGGAATCTGAACTTGGGAAGACACTAAAACTTCAAGGGATTGCTATGATCCACCCTTACTTCTGGGGGAAGCAACCTATCGGAGTCGAGGTAACTGATCATTTCCGGAGGACAATGGTGGACAACTGGTGGTTGTTCGTCTGCCCGTCGGATAAAGGGTGTGACGATCCTCTCATCAACCCGTTTACCGACGGTTCTCCTAGCTTGAAGGACATGGCTTGCGAGAAGATCCTTATCATTGTTGCAGAGAAGGACATCTTGCGGGACAGAGGAAGACTTTACCATGAAAAATTGGTCAGCAGCGGCTGGAAAGGGAAGGCAGAGATCGTAGAGATCATAGGAGAAGATCACATCTTCCATATAATTGACCCTAATTGTGATAATGCCAAGACAATGTTTAAGAATTTGTCGTCGTTCTTCAACATGTAGATTTTTTTTTGTGAAATCCTCTGCTGTGAAAACCCATACGGTTTTTTTCTTGTAACACATCTCTACTTGGAATATATTACGATACTTGTGTCGAAAAAAATCACTGAATTTAAGTATCAAATGGCTTTGTGAGTCATCAACAGAGAATAATCCGGAATGATACTACAGGGAAGAGAAGCAAAACACCACCGTGAATACAATCCGTAGTGATCCTATTTGGGAGATGCAACAGAGAATTACAAAGTAATGCAGAACTCCTAGAACACAACGGTGTCGAGCATGGTACCCAAGGTCTGGACTATGTTTGAAGACATCAAGTTAGAGACATGCTCTTCGAGGTGCTTTTTTGCATCCTGTCTTCCCACGTTTGCAATTGCAAGCTTCTCAGGTGGCAACTCATCTTCCTCTTGCACTGCCTTGTTGTATTTCACGGCCAAGCTCAGCATCTCCTGCAAATTCCAAGTTCAAGCCAGTCGCTCAATCAACCACTTAAGGTAGAGAGAATGTCGGTGAGAATTTAGCTCGAACACTCAAACTACAATTGGGCAGGTCTGTCTTAGAAAAGGCCAAACACTAAAACAAACAGATGCAAGATTGTGCCTTGGAGCGCAGCACTCAAGTTTTTTTCTACTCTTGTAAATTGATCAGAAAATTAACATTTTAAACATCAGAATGGACATAGAGAACTTTGGTTTGAGATGAACAATTGAAATCGGCACTACTTCCACACAAAGGAGTTTTAGAGTTGTCACATATATCACACTTTCAAAAAAAACCAAACTCCAGAACCAGTGCATTCCAGCTTATCATATTTGGCCATCTTGTCTACAATACAAAGAAACTGGCCTGCTAACATGTGGAAATCAGATGCTCTAATTTTCGATTGTAAATTATTGAAAACTCAGGAGCTTATATATCCCGTTGATTCCTAAAGCACAGATGCTATGGCAATGTATGATTACAAGTGTTGTATCAGGCCAATAAGAAAACTGCATCTCTGGTTTAAATGGATAAGCAAAAGACTAAATACAGCACATACCTGAACTGTCTGCTCATTAGTTTTTGAATGAGTATCGAATCGTCGAAGCGTTAACCCATCTGTCCACTTCTTCTTATGCAGGTTAAGAAGCATCTTTTCCTCAAGCTCATTCTTTCTGTAGTTTATGGCTATCGAGTAATAATGTCTGTTCAAACCATGTATCAAAGCCTGAAATAGAATTGCCATGTAAGAAACAACAAATATCGGACCATATCAATCAGAAAATAACAAATTAATAACTTCACACCCACTTGAATTGATGGCTTATTCAGATGCCCCAGATTGGAAGTTGTCTGTCTCGGTTCTTGGCCAAGCATCATTGTTTGCGGGTTAATCAGGCGGAAGGCATCTATGACCACCTTGCCTTTCACACTCTGAATTGGATCCACCACCACCGCTACTGCTCTTTGATTCAATGCTTCAAAGCTCTGTCAAAACAACAAAAGAAGAAAACACATTTGAACCACCACCAAAAGCAAAACTGAAAGGAAGAGACATTCCAAAAGTAGAAATCAAATGCAAAGAATGAGACAAAAGCTGGATTCCAAAAAGATATCAAACCTGCTGTGTGTTTATATCCACTCCCGAGAGCCAGCAGCCAAACCCAGGATGTGAGTGGTACCAACCCACAACCATTTCCGGCCTGATAACAAAAAATCTACTTGAGCAACCATCATAGCAGAACAAAAACAAAAACAAAAAGATACAGAAACAATGATTTTCTTGTCAAAAGTAAATGAAAGAGTTCCACTAGAGGCAATCTTCTAATCATTCAACCAAACGATGGCCGTTTCACACCAATATCAAAACCACAATGAATTTCACCCTACTTGGATCTTCCATGATACCTCAATAAGAAGGATGCCTCGCAATACCACAGAATGAAATAGAGCAAACAAATATGGGACTAACTCAACACAAATAAAGGTCACAACCAACTCAACACAATGGTCTGATTCCTCAGATAGAAAGACGGGAAGCATCAAGATGAGAAACACAATCAGAACTGGAAGCAGAAGCAAAAAACAAGTCAATGCAATAAGTATCCACAAACGAGAACTCAGGTCCTATGCAAAGAACAACCAACAGTAACAGAAGATTACCTGCCAGTCTGCTTAAGCATATCAAGCATGTTGGTCTGGAAAACATGATCAACCGCCTCAACACTAACACCAGTACCGCTCTGCGGCATAGCAAATACATCGACAACCCGAACCGTGTACTCATCGACAAACTCCCCAAGCATCAGCCCCATCACTTCCATAGGCACACCAGCTCTCCCTACATAAAAAAAAGTCCAAAACTAAAACAACTGAAAGAAAGGTCAATAAACCAACCTTAAAAGCTCCCTCGGGTTCTAGTACAACCAAGAGATTTGAGCAAATCGCAACACAAACAATAATGAACCCTAAATCCTCCAAATTCGAAGCAGAAAAAAAAACCCCAACCAAACGGAAACTAAATCCGCCTGAATTTTTTTTTCCATAAACCCTAAAAGTTCCATTATATTCTATTAAAAGGAATAGATTGAAGCAAATCGCAACACACACACAATAAAACAAAACCCTCACTCCTCCAAAGCGGAGCAGGAAAATCGAAAACCTAGGAGGAGGAGGGGGATACCGTGCTTGAGCATCTTGAGGAGGGCGAGAGAAGAGATGTAGACTTGCTCGGAGGAGTCGAGAGTCGGGGAGTCCGGCGGCGGGTGGCCCAACGCGCCGCCGGCTCCGGCGAACATCCTCTGTAGCCTCTCCATCCCCGACATTTACCCCTTCTTCTGATTTCTTCCTTTTTTTTCTTCGTTTTTTGTATTTTTATGTCTCACTTTTCTTTGTGAACAAGACAGAGATGAATGCAGGATGGGACTGTGTGGATGACCTGTCGTCTTGGGAAACAGTGTATGTAAATGGGCCGTCGAAAGAACAAACCCTTATAAAAGCCCACATACATAAATTAGGGTAAATTATATTTGACCCCTCTAATTTGATATATTTAACGCTCGTCCTTTTGTCCTTCGCAAATCGATCAAAAACCTCTTGCAGTTTGACAAATTTATACGATTCAGCTCCTTACGTCAGAACCGATGTATTTCTCCAATGAGGAGACACGTGGAATGACACATATACCCTTCTATTAAAAAATAGGGAAATCCGGGACAAAAATCAGGAAATGAAGAGGAGGAGGATGAGGAGGAAAGTGGAGGAGGAGGGCGGAGGAGGAGAGGGGAGGAGGAGGGAAGGGAGGAGGAGAAACAGGAACTTCGGAGGAAGAGCGAGGGGGGAGGAGGAGAAGAGGAAAAAATCCAAAAATAGAGAGGAGGAGTGTTATGACCCTAGTGATCAGGCTGCTAGGTCCGAAGACTCTCAACCTTTGGTTGTTTCGGTTGCGGTTGATTTTAGGAATGTTTAGGCTTTGTTCGTTGACCTTTCGTAAAATAGGCATAACTTTCTTATATGAACTCCGAATCAGGTAATTTTAAGATGAGTAGATCCGTAAGACCTAGATCTATAACTTTTTTGATTTGAGTTTTGTGATTTACAGTGGAATCAGCATCCTCTGGGTACCCCCAGCTTTCATTGGGGGTATAGAAAAGTTTGGATCGAAGACCCAACATCCGCTAGACCCCCCCAGCGCCCGTTGGGCTACCTGAGAAATCCTATTTTTGGACTATTTTGCCCCCTCCACTCAGTGGAACTTATTCAAATACCTTCCTCATTTAGAAAGTCTTATCCAAAGTTATTCTTAACAAATATCTAACTAAGAAAAAAGGGAAGAAAAGTGAAAAGAAGAAGGAGGGGGAAAGGGAGAAAAATCAATACCTTGGAAATTTAGGTAAGTGTTTTGTAAGGTTTTACTTAACTTAAGTTAAGAACCTTTCCTTGTCTTGAAGAAGAAGTTGTATGTGATGGATTTGAACAAGTTTGTGGATTTGATGGTGGAATTTAAGTAGATTTGGAGGTAGGATTGAAGTTATGTAAAGGATAGATTAAGAACTAAGCTTGGAGGGAGTGTTTTGTGGATTTTTGCATATTGTAGGGGTTGCATTATAAGAATCCGCATTTAGGGACTTTTAAGACAAGTTTTTAAGTTTCCTATATATTAGAGAGGTTGGTAATGATAGTGGGTTTACTCTTTTGATTAGTTGATCGATGATTTGACCCTGAGAGCCGAGAGGCATGAAGTGAAGCACGTGATTTCTCTTTGTGTGATTTGCACAACTTGTGATCCGTAAGTGGATATTCTTTGTAACATATGTTTGAGCTAAACCATAAGTACTTATATGATGATTTGATATATTTGAATTGACTTGAAGTGTGCTTTATATTTGGATCTTTGCCTATGTGTCTTTTGATGTTATTCTTGGAATACTTGTCGATTTTGTGATTATGTGTCCACTATTATATGAGACATTTTGGTATAAGTTTACATATCTGGCTAATAAGTTTTGGTCAATATGTATGTCTAGTGAGTCATTTGTGAGATGGCGGATGATGATGTCTACTCGTGACCAACCAGGGATATTAACATATGTGCACATATACTGAGAATATGTTGGATTTGATATGATCTATTTGGCTGACAGGGTTGTTCTGATGGGACCTTTAAGATTTGGTATCCTCGTGTCGGTATGGGAGTGACACAGTCTAGACCTATCTGAAGCTCATCTGTTTACGTATCTGATTGTGTATATCTGAAGTTTATTTGCGTTGATTCGTGTACTTTGTTGATCTTATTTGTGATTTGTTACTTTAATTTCTGAATGCATGCAATAATGTTTGTGCATGATAATATTGACAAGTTGGTTTAATACATTTTACTTATAATATTCTCTTGCTAAGTATTCCAAAATACTTATCCCTTACCCCTCCCCAGGTGACGAAGTTTAGATATTGGTCGATATCTAGAGAGAGTCTTTTGTCCATGCATCCGAGTTTAATCTGTTGTCCTCATTCCGAGTTATTTTTAAAGTCTCAAGATGGTATATCTTCTTATATTTTAGGTCGTTTTATTGTACATAGTTGTGATTTCGGACCTATAACTTTAGAACTATATTTATTTGTATTATATATATATATAAGTTATATCACGCTTCTAAAATGGTGTTCGTAATGTGGTAGGTTCGGACTTATTAGATTATGATTATTTGAGGTAGGTAAGCATAATCTAGTACCGGTTAGCAATCCCAGATTTGGGTCATAACAGAGTTAGTATCAGAGCACTAGTTTTATCAGAGCCTTAAGTTAGGGGTTTAAATTATGTGTTATGTATAATGGAACATAGGATTTATCATGTCCTTGTCCTGTTTCATGTGTCAACCATTAGTATGTCTAATTTTGACTCATTAGTATAGAAGGATATGACATATATGCCTAGTGATTCTGAGATGGCTAGGGCGAATGGCGAAAGCTCCCAAAGTCGGAGAGAGGAAGTGGCATCTGAGATTTTGCCACAAGTTGGGGTAATTAGAGATAAGATCACACTGCCTGTTGCTAATGTTCTTATCTTTAAGATGGAGAGGCAAGGTGGGGATAGTGTAGATAAAGTCATGAGAGCAATGAAGAAATTCATCGCTACTTAGCAAAGACAGATAGAGCAGAACGTTATGCTAGCTGCCAAGGATGACTCTTTGGGTGAGTTTTTGAGATTGAAACCACCGATGTTTTTTGGCATAAGCTGTGATCCCCAAGTATTTATTGATGAGATAGAGAAGAGAAAAAGGATTATAAGGTGTAAGAAGGAGCGAATGATGGAGCTAGCTTCGTTCTAGTTAGTATGTGAGGCTAGAATTTTGTTCTAGAATGAAGGCTCATATTCTTAGACATGGGAGGTCTTTTGCAAGGCCTTGTTGGATCAATTCTTACTAGAGAGTTTGAAGAAAACTCGAGCTTTTGAGTTTAAGCACTTGGTGAAGACTCTAGAGATGACAATAGCTCAGTATGATGAGAGGTTGGTTCAACTATCTATCACGGTATGCTAAGCACTTAGTTTCCGATGAGGAAATGAAAGTGAAGAGGTTCGTCTGTGGACTTGATGACTCCATATTTAAGGTCATGATGCCTCATGATTTTGAGACATATGCTACTGCAGTGAATTACGCTCGAATGTTAGAGATGCGAGACGATGAATGTCAAGTGACTCCAAGCTAGTCAAAATTTTAGAAGTTTGATAAGCAACCACAACAAAGTGTGAATCAAGGATTTTGGCAACAAGAGAGGTGGGCAAGTAATCAGTCAATGTCATCAAGAGGAGGACCAATTAGCAGATTCAAAAGAGGAAATAATTTTTTGGGAAAGATTCAATCTGAATCAATCCAATAATTCAAGAAGATGTCCAAGTTATGATAAATAATATCCTGAAGATGTTTGTTATAAGAGGATATGAGTATATTTCTGTTGTGGTAAAGTAGGCTACCTGGTCAAAGATTGTCCTATGCTTGGATAGCATAGGCAAGTGGCAAGTTTGATAGCCACATTGTCAATACAAGAGTATCCTCGACCACAAGATCAAAGAGAAGTAATTTCAAGAATCGAAGGACCTAGGTCTGATGGCAGAGGAAGCAAAGCATAATCTTGAGTACATGCTCCAACGAGGAGAGATGCTGAGACTAGTAATAAGGTTACAATAGGTACCCTTTTTATTAGATCCTCTAATGTGCATATTTTATTTGATTCGAGATCTACGTACTCTTTTGTGTCTTCTCGATACGTTCAATTCTTAGATGCTTTGCCTATATGCGTGGATGAATCTATGATTGTTGCCATTCCTTCAAGTGGATATGTGTATGTTTGTGAGGTGGTTAGATCATGCAATATCCCAATCAGTGGTCATAAGTTGTCGGCTAATTTATGTGTATTAGATATGGGCAACTTTGACATTATAGTGGAAATAGATTTATTGTCCACTTACCATGCACTTGTTAGTTTTCTAATTATGTGTCCACTGTGGTATGAGACATTTTGGTATAAGTTTGTATATATGGCCAATAAGTCTTGGTCAATATATGTGTCTAGTGAGTCATTTCTGAGATGGCGGATGATGAGGTCTACCCGTGACCAACCAGGGATGTGGCATATGTGCACATATATTGAGGATACGTTGGATTTGATATGATATGTTTGGCCGACGGGGTTGTTCTGATGGTATCTTAAGATTTGGTATCCTCATGTTGGTGTAGGAGTGACACAGTCTAGATCTATCTGAAACTCATTCATTTACATGACGTATCTGGTTGTGTATATCTGAATAGGGACGGAGATACATGGCCTTATGTGGGGGCAATTGCCCCTACCAAAAAAAATATAGGTATATATTTAAGAGAAAAAAAAATTTGTCCCCATTAATATTGACTAATTTGCCCCCACTACGATTTATTTTATCAATTGAATCAAGTACATAAATATTTTGCCCCCATTATATAAATTTTCTGGATCCGTCCCTGTATCTGAAGTTTGTTTATATTGATACGTGTATTTTGTTGATCTTATTTGTGATTTGTAACTTCGATATCTCAATGCATGCGAACAATGTTTGTGCATGATAATATTGACTAGTTAGTTAAATACATGTTACTTATAATATTCCATTGCTAAGTATTCTAAAATACTTATCCCCCTCCCCGGGTAACGGAGTTTAGATGTTGGTCAATATATGGAGAGAGTGTCTTTTGTCCGTGCATCCGGGTCTAACATGTTGTCCTCATCCCGGGTTACTTTTAAAGTCTCCAGATAGTATATCTTCTTGCATTTTAGGTCGCTCCATTGTATATAGTTGTGATCTTGGACCAATAACTTTAGAACTATGTTTATTTGTATTATATATATGTAAGTTATGTTACGCTTCCAAAATGGTGTTCATAATATGGTAGGTTCGAGGTTTGCTAGATTATGATTATTCGAGGTCGAGCATAATCTAGTGCCGGTTAGCGATCCCGAGTTTGGGTCGTGACAAGGAGGGAGGAGGAGGAAAGTGGAGGAGGAGGGTGGAGGAGGAGGAGGGAAGAAGATGAGGAGGAAGGTGGAGGAGGAGGGCGGAGGAGGAGGAGGGTGGAGGAGGAAGGGAGGAGGAGGAGGAGGAGGAGGAGGAAGGGAGGAGAAGGAGGAAGGAAAAAGAGGAAGAGGAAGAAGAGGGAGGAAAAAGAGTATTTTTTAGACCAAGGGTATTTTTGTCAATTCGCGTGGCATTGCGCCAGAGAAGTACGTCAGTTCCGACGACAAGGACTGAATAGTATAAATTCTCCAAAGTAAGGAATTTTTTTAATCGATTTGCGAATTAAGGGAAGCCAACGTTAAATATACCAAACTAGAGGGGATCAGATGTAATTTATGTTAATAAGCCTATGAATTGTAATTTCGCAAGATGCATTTTAGTTTTTTTTAGGCGGATATATTTGATTTTTAACAATCTCTTTTGAAACAGAAGTGGAGATTTTATAAATTACTAATGAATATGTTTCGCCAAGTCATATAAACTGGATTGGTCAAACATATCATCTTATACAACAATTTGATATATGAAGAAAAATGTGATGTTTGAATTTTCCATACTGCAAATACAGATCGAAGATTCGTTTATAAAAATGTTGATATAATAAAAAAACAATAGAACAAAATTGTAAGAAATAATTCTATTAAACACATAATGAAAGGACGGTGTTTGTGTAGACTTTTGGTGTAAACAAAGAGAAAAGTATAAAATAAGTCCTGCGGTTTCGCGCTTTTTTGACATATGATCCTGTACTTCAAAAACGACTAAAAAAGTCCTGACGTTAGCTTCGGAGTATCACTTTTAGTCCTCCGAACCTAAATTCGTCCCAAACCTATGGAAAATTACTTTTTCATCCTATTGTTTTTTACATTTTAGTCTCAAATCCCAAATTTGTTTTCAATTATATTTATTATATCAAAGTAGTATTAAGTTTGGGGTCCACTACTTCCGAATTTCACCAAACGCTCAATATCAAAGTCGTAGATCTAGGTCTCACGGATCCTCTCATTTTGGAATCGCTCGAATCGGAGTACGTATGCAGAAGTTGTGATTTTTCTACCAAAATGCGACGAACTAAGCCTATCAATCGCAACTCTCCCGAAACTCACCGATAAACCCAGAAACGCTAACTCAAACCACGATTTGGACCACGATTTTGTATGGAAGAATAGGTGTAACTTTTTTGTGTAGACCTCGATTTGGATGATTCCAAATAGTGTTTGTCTGCGACACGATTGCGTACGACTTTGTTGTTATGTGTTTTGTGGTTTGAGTTAGCGTTTCTGGGTTTTTGGGTGAGTTTCGAGAGAGTTGCGATTGATAGGCTTAGTTCGTCGTATTTTGGTAGAAAAATCATAACTTTCGCATACTTACTCTGAATCGAGCGATTCTAAAATGAGAGTATCCGTGAGACCTAGATCTACGACTTTGATGTTAAGCATTTGGTGAAATTCGGAAATAGTGGACCCCAAACTTAATACTACTTTGATATAATAAATATAATTGAAAAAGAATTTGGGATTTGGGACTAAAATGTAAAAAAAAATGGGATGAAAAAGTAATTTTCCATAGTTTCAGGAGGAATTTAGGTTCGGATGACTTAAAATTGATACTCCGAAGCTAACGTCAGGACTTTTTTAGTCGTTTTTGAAGTACAGGATCATATGTCAAAAAGCGCGAAACCACATGACTTATTTTGTACTTTTCCCGTAAACAAATTAATGTTGATCGGTCACTGCTTCTTTCATTGCCATGGAAAGTCATTTGCTGATATAAGTACGCGATTAGGGGCAAGCCAGCTATCCACTAGCTGCTAGTATAAACGTAGGTACTTTCGTCCATGCTTGTCAAAAGTCAGCAATTAATTAATATGTTTGTTGTGGGGAAAATGTAACAAGGTATCAAGGACGATCTCTTGACGGCTTGAAGGCTCATCTCAAGGTCGGCGCCCAATGAAAACAAATGTGATCAAACGACCACAATTATCTAACCGAGCTAAGCTCCTCTAACCAGGCTCAAATGCCCGGCCAACTATCAGGCTCTAATGCCCGACCTCCTAACCAAGCGCTAATGTCCGGCTTAAGAACTAAATAGAAGCTTAAAGCTTGATGAAGATTTTGTGTGGTTGATGTTGGATGCCTCTCTCCCGTCCTTAAGCATTCCTTATATACGCGAAAGAATCTGTGTCCTCCTTGCACTAGGACTCCGACTCCTCCTCGTACTAGGACTCCGTCTCCTCTTTGCATTCGGACTCTTCTTATGCTTATCTTCGTAGATGCTCATCCTTACCTGCACGGAGTAGTTATCTTCAATTCACTAGGAATTATCCCTTTCGATTTACTCGGAACCCGGCTTTATCATCTCCTCTCTTAGAAGACCGACCGCGCCTGGTCTCTTATCACCTTGCCTGTCCGTTGCACTTCTTCCTTCGAAGGGCAAAACCTCCGAGAAGGTAAATGGGTCTTTCTACCCCTCTCCTTCAAAAAAGGAAAGTGCTTCTCTACACCCGTCTTTCCGAAAAAGAAAGTGCCTCTCTACACCTCTTTCCGAAAAGCAAAGTGACTCTTCGCACCCTTCCTTCCGAAAGGGAAAATGCCTCTCTACACCCTTCCTTCTGAAGGAAAAATGACTCTTCACACCCCTCCTTCCGAAAAGGAGAATGCCTCTCTATACCCTTCTTTCCGAATGCCTCTCTACACCCTTCCTTCCGAAAAGGGAAGAGGGTTCTCACACCCCTCTTTCCGAAAGAGGAAGAGGGTTCTCACACCCCTCCTTCCGAAAGGGAAAATGGTCTTCACATCCCTCTCCTTCCGAAAGGGAGAAAGGGTCCTCACACCCCTCATTCTGAAAGAGGAAGAGGGTTCTCACACCCCTCCTTCCGAAAGGGAAAAGGATCTTCGCTCCCCTCTCCTTCCGAAAGGGAGAAAGGGTCCTCACATCCCTCCTTCTGAAAGAGGAAGAGGGTCTCCACTCCCCTCCTTCCGAAAGGAGAGAATCAGCCAACTATTCCTTTAGAACGGGTGGCCGCACGTAATCCTCTTTGTAGAGGGCGAAGTATGAGCTCTTTCAAGAGCAAATATCATCGGCCAAGTCATACTTAGAAGGGCAAATATCCGCGAGAAACCTTTCAAGGAGGGTAAACTTTATCGGGGAGATCCCTCTTAGAAGGATAAATATCCGCGAGAGTTCCTTTCAGGAGGGTAAACCTTATCAGAGAGATCCCTCTTGGAAGGGCAAATATTCGCGAGGGTTCCTTTAAGGAAAAGATCCCTCTTGGAAGGGCAAATATCCGCGAGGGTTTCTTTAAGGGGGTAAACTTTATCCGAGAAGTCCCTCTTGGAAGGACAAATATCCGCGAGGGTCTGTCCAAGGAGGATAAATATCTGCGAGGGTTCCTTCAAGGAGGACAAATATCCTTTTTAACCCTTTCGAAAGGGAGTTTTTATTTTTGACTCTAACAATGCCCCCCACATGGTGATGTTTTGAACCATTCGGATGAGAAGGGTCACCATGTAGCTTCAAATTTACCTTTTCCCTCTCTTGTCACATTTCAAATTTCTTCAAAGTATATAGGGAGCCGTTCACTGATGAATATGGGTCGGCTTCCTTTCTCTGAGTAGAGTAATACCTCTTTTAAGGGATCCCTCACTTTGGCCTTAGCATTGTCCAATTTGCTCGGGGTCGGATGGAGGTTATTCATCTTTAGTGTCTCCATGGGGTCTTGGCCATTGTCTTCAAAGACAAATTCGGCCACTTCATACTGCGATAAGGTGTAGACCTCCGACCACCTTGTCCATTCTTCTTCTCTTCCTTTAGTCTCGAAAGGTAAGCCTAAGGGCTTGCTTTTTGGGTATGACTTCTGAGGGTCAATCGGGTAAGGTGATCCCTCGTTCGATTGAGCTTGCATAGCCAACAACCTGCTCCTCTTCATGGCACCATGCCAGGGTGGTTGGCATAATGGATCCATCATAAAAGGCAGCCTCAACACAGTTGGTAGCCACTTGAAATGGATTTTCATTCGCAGCTACTACCTCCACCTTTCCTTCTGGTGTCCATTGGATTAGGAACTGGTGAAGAGAGAATGGGATGACTTGACTTGAGTGGATACAGTCCCTTCCAAAGAGGCCATTATAGGACGTCTTAGCCTCGATCACATAGAAGGGGACTTCATGAGTCATAGATCCAACTGTAACTTTGGCAACGAACATTCCTAATGGCTGAATGGCTTTGTCTGCGAAGTTGGTCATCATCATGTCTGTCGAGCCTACTTTCTCATTTTGCTTCCCCAGCTTCTTCAGTAGTGTATATGGGATGATGTTCATGACTACCCCATTGTCAACGAGGATCCTATTGATAGGCTTATCGAAGATATGAGATGAGATGTATATCGGCTTAAAGTGTTCATACATCTTCTTGGTTGGCCTAGCTATTGTCATGGTGTCGTTGAACTCTTCCACTGCTGGGACTGCCAATGCCTTGTTTCCAATCTCTAACTCTACGAAGTGCTCCTCGATCACATCCCCATCAAGGTAGCTAGGTTGTCCCTCTTTTGGATCAAATTTGGCCAGCAAGGTGAAGACCATGTTGATCTCCAAGTCTTGCTCTTCTTCACTTAGATTGGCTTCACTCACTTTGAGTGCCGACCTCTCCTCTTCTTGATCTTCTTCTATGTATGCCCTTATTTGCATCCTCATGTACTCTTCTTCAGTGAGGGTAGCATCATATAAGTCTTCCTTACTTTCCTCATATAGACTAGGTAGACTTATCTTGTCTTCCTCGGCCATCTCGGGGAAAGTATGTAGTCTCAACTTCTGGGAGTCTCCTATCTTAAGTGTGTATCTTGGAACTACCTTCTTCTCACCTTTCTCCAAGGGTAGCTCTTCAATTGGTTTTACTTCAGAGGGACTATTGGCCTTGTTTTTAGGTATCCATCTCTTTATGCTCTTCGGATCTCTGTGTCGATCCTCTCTTCTAATAGGATCTCTCTTGTCAGACTCCTTGTGTTGGTCGTCTCTTGTAGGAGGCTCTCTTTTATCCATCTCCTTGGGATAATCCCCTCTTACAGGAGGTCTTCTCTTGTCTGTCCCTTTAGTTGGTGTCTTTTTAGCATCAGGGTCTGTCACCTTGCCTCTATCAAGGTCTAGGACATCACCTTGAGTTGGCCGACCTTGGTTAATGGCCGTGCTATGTCGTACCACAGGCAAGCTCAAGAGAGTCTCTTGCTCTCGGAGTCGAGCCTTGTGGTCTTCTAGCAGCCTTTCAAGGTCCTCAGTGATCTACCTCTGTGCTTGGACCTTCCTTTCCAGTCGTCTCTTTTGAGTCTTCGTGAGGATTTCTGGTAGGAAAGGCTCTAACAAGGGTCTCTTTTCTTCTAGCCTGCTGAAGAAACTTCGCCTCGCGCTTGTGCCTTCTTGGAGATCGGTCTTAACATGGAGGTGAGACCTTCATTTACCTTCTATAAGACACCGATGAGACTTTAAATGCATACTCTACCTCTCGGGTATCTCCTTTATATCTTCAACAACCTCTTGCCCCCCGAGTTTAGATGATGGTCTCTTCTCTCCTAATCGTCCGAAGACACTCCGTCTCATATTCGTGCCTTCCTTGAGGTCAATCTTTATATGAGGATGAGACCTCCATCTATCCTCCATAGGGTGCCTAGGTGATTTGGAGGGACTCATTTGCCCCCCGGGTACCTTCTTTAGATCTTTAACGACCTCTTGCCCTTTGAGTTTGGACGAGGGTCTCTTTTCTCCTAGTCGATCGAAGACACTTTGCCTTACATTCGTGCCTTCTCAGAGATCAACCTTAACATAAGGGTGAGACATCCATCTACCCTCTGAAGGATGTCTAAGTGACTTGGAGCGACTCTTCTACCTTCCGGACACCTCCCTTAAGCCTTCAGGAGCCTATTGTAACCTATTTGAACATCTGGAGGTACTCTTCTCTTCAAGCACCTCCATTAGATCCTCTTGTTTCCCCTTTCTAAGGATGTCTCTCATGCCTCTCCTTGTCTGAAGAGAGTCTAGTAGGTTTTCTTGGGGTGGCCTACTTTGACCTTGCTTATCAGCTTCCTTATCCTCTTTTAGGCTCACCATTGTAATTAGAGCAACATATGAGGTTGTCTGTGGTTCTTCTTTATGTTTTTGATCTTCTTGGATAG
>SOPF01028312.1:0-138019 GCA_012979155.1 Hypericum perforatum | reverse complement strand
ACATCAAATATCTTCTTGTATATTTTGCATTGTTCGAGGACCATATATTCAAGTCTTCTGCTCCTCATGCTCGGCATGGATGTAGCTTCCCCAACACTTCCAAACACTCCACTATTCATCCTCAGCATCATATAAGCGCTCTCCGACACCAATCCACAACCAATAACTATACTGCAACCACTAACTAATCAACGGATTTTAATTATGAAGGAAATGCTGGCTTTAACTTCTTCAACTTTGCTGCACTATTGCTTTCTGACTGTTGCTCTTTCTTAAGTATGAATCTTTACCATACATCCACCTCTATTTATAGAGTGAGTAATGGATGATGATGCTCTTGAGATTGCGACAAGTGTTACGATGGTTCATTTCTCAAGTACGACTTGTTATGTTACTTAGTCATTATAATTTTTTTCAAGTGATAACTTCGTTGTTGACCTTACATGGTTCAATTTCTCTCTTCTAAGTTTTAACCAAAAAATTGATATGAAAAGACCACCAAAAAATTACCCATAAATCTGTTTATATTTCATTACCATGGTATAGGCGCACCCGCGCATGGATTTGACATTTCAAAGTTAGAAATTTACTAATCTATTAGAAATTTACTGATCTACACCTGTTTGGTGATTAAACGTTCGCTAATCGAAAGTTACCAAGGCAACCAGGCAAGTAGATTTTTCTTTCAGGGGAATAATAGGGTTGGTAGGTAGATTGGGTTATCTCTAAAATTTTAGCTAATAACCATTATTATTTTTCTTACGTTATCGATCAGATTTTTCTACTGCATATGTCCAGTTGCTGATGAGTTTGTTGCACTTTCTTCTGTTTGCTTGCTCGTCGTCAGGAGGAGGATGAGGATGAGGATGAGGATGCCAAAAACTAGAGAGTCTACAGAAGGGGGTAATTGAATTAGGAAGAGCATCGACCTATCTTCTATCTTCAATTTGACGTTTACCTTGTACTTAATAAATAGCAGCAGATGCCTTTCACTATCCCGACTTTGTATTTTGCTATGCTGAAATTTCCTGGCTTTTCAACTTCGGTAGAGCTAATCATCATTACACGATGAGGTTAGCAAGAACTTTCTGTTTCCTGGAAGTGGTTTGTGTGGATTCTTTTTTAAAAGTTAATGCAGAATATTTGCACCCCAGCATCTAAATTCTTGAATTATGATGCAATGCAACAAATACTGTTCCGGTTCGATTAGGATTTTGCTGAGGAATTTTATGTTAAAAGGGTAAAGTTTTACCGAGAGGAGCATTTACATAACTTGTTATATTTATCATGTAGTCATTTCTGTAGGTTCCATTTTAGCGTCATTTTGGTGTTTGATGATGAACGATTAGTCTTAAAGCATATGTTTTATGCCTTCGGACCAATTCGATGGTCACAAAACAGGTAAAGAATGTGTGAAGCTATTTTCCTAACAAACTTCTGTGTGTTTTTTGTGTTTCTTGCTTCAACACTAATATTTAGCCTAATGTATGTAATATGGCATCATTGAAGTGTAAATATAGCTCTTAGTACGATATATGTCGTATCATATCAAATTGATGAATACAAGTTGGATTGAGTAGGTTTTTTTTTTGTTTATATCGCATTTACAAAATAGATTACAGCTACAGATTATTCAAAAACTTTTAACTCATACTAAAACGCCAAAAATAAAAGAAAATTACCCCACCATATGGTGGGTTTTTATAAATTTGGAGCTTAATTATGAAACAATAGTATTTTGTTAATTTTACATTGTAATTTAACTGAGTTTGAATTCTTTAAATTTAGGGACTGGTTTACTAAGAACTTCCTAGTATATTATACCAAAAAATTGGACACTTGTGCGATTTTTTCCATTATGTAAACATTGCAGTGAGTGTTGCAACTTGCAAGTACTATCATATTGTTGTAGTTAATATTCTAAAACGGTCGTGTAAAGGTAGATTGAAGGCTTCTCTTTCGTAGAAAAACGATTCCTTGGCCAATTATCTGTACAAATACAATTGATCCATCAGCACACATATGAAGCCAAAAAGATGGACATGTTGATGTATTTGGTTTAACACAAATGACAGACATTATCACTTGGATTAAAATACATAGGAACAATTTGTTAAACAATTAAATCAAACAGAAAATAGAACATGAATGCCGTCTCTATCAATTCCGGTCATTGTTTTCATCTAAATTCGGACAATAATTTAGTCAGTGGTCATTAACATCTAAATTGTCAAGAATTTTTTATTATTATGTGAATACAATTGGAAAGTACAATAATAATTAAATTACATGTGCTCAATAATTAGCAGAAAAATGTGAAGATCTTTAATAAGAGTTTATTTTACTATATTCTGAATTCTATATGTAATTTTTTTTATTTCTTGAGGCATCTAATTAGTTAGACGTGACACGCAACAACCGATTGGCCAATTGTTTGTGCCCACTTGTCTCTGCCCACCACTTGTGGACACGCTCCTCTTAAAGTGGATACTTGTACAAAATTGACAAAAAAAATTATAACATTTTATAAAGTAAATTTTTAAGACTTAGTCACTTGATACTTTACAATTTGAACAATTGTATGTACTAAATCATATATTTTAAATATGTGGTTATTTTTCCTCCTTTGGTGGAAAATATATTTTGAGGATATATTTTTAGTTACCAAATTCATTTGTTGGTGAAAGTTCATGTTTTTTGATCTCACATAATATCCCAACTGTATTTGTCTTCTAAATTAAATTTCTAATGGGTAACATTTTGTTGATAATTACTTCTTGGTACAGCAAGTTTGACACGTGTTAGAGACGTTTTAAGATTGGAACTTAACAGTCTCTGAATGATTAACGAGTAATACGCATGTATTATGAATGTCATCACATTCTATTCATATCATTCATTCTCGAGTGATTGGTCGCCATGATTTGCATCAAGGCTAAGCCAAAGTTTGGTTGAGTAATTTTATGATGATTTATATATACACACATATATACACACACACATATATATATATATATATATATATATATATATATATATATATATATATGAAGTGACAATGTTTGGATATAGCTTTTTTTTATATTAAAATTTAGGAGAAAAAGTGAAGTTATTTAGTCTACGACTATTCTAAAAAAAAAAGTTTCAATCATCAATTGTACCAAATTATACTTGTGAAATCACTACTGTAAGCTTTTTGGATCTTGTTCGCTAACTTTTTTTTTTGCATTAATTGCTAATTAATCAGCTGGTACGTGTGGGGTGGCTCAAGTGGACTGGATGGTCTAGATGATGTTATTGTGGACGATGGCAAAAAGCGTAGGTGAAATTATTTTTTTTAGGTGAAAGTAATGGAGGTTGATAGTTTTCCTCGGGCGGGTGTAACATATATAAAAAATATATACTGGAAGAAAATAGCGGTGAAAATAAAATAGAAAAAGTTGGTACATGGACAAATACATTATGATTCACTCAAAATCTTAAGAATATAAAACTACTGTAGAAAAACTCGTTCATATACATTACTCCACTTTAAATCAGACCAAAAAAAAAAATAGAACAAGAAAAGGTTGAAGGAATTAAAAGCGTATGAGAGGAGACTTTTACAGGAGCAAGTGGGCCAGTAAGTCACCTGTTCAAAGTGAGCATCTGAGGTGGGATATGCCGTTGCCGACACCTTATCCAAACTTCAACTCCCAAATTTAATAGAGCTCGTCAATTCCACCGTCCACACAAAAATCTCATATGTATCTCTTTACCTTGCTGTTTTTCCGTAAAAAAATTGAATTTGAACGTTAATTTGGTACAGATTCTTATTAGTAGGATAAAATATAACAAAGATTGATAAATTTTGGGATCTTTAATTTTTGTTGGGATCAATTTCTTTGGGTTTATTCATGTCAATTTTATATGATGTTATAAAAGAAATAATTATTTTTGATATAAAAATAATTAAGAGATAAGTGGGGAAGTTTTTTTTATCTTATACCAAATTCTAATCTAAATAAGTAAGCAAGCTCAATAGGTAATCTAATGTTGGTTGATTTTGTAATTAAAAAAAAAGGTTGGACATGCACACACATTTAAGTATCTTTTTGGAAAAAAGAGAGAAAAATAAGCCAAATTTTGAATTTAGAGGAATGAAAGAGTAGCCCTAAAGCGATATCACATCTTAATAACGCAATTAAGCATATCACCGATTTCTGTACGTGGGGTACAATTAGAGCATCACCTTCGATCATCACCGAATATATAAAATCTCTATAAGGATAGCATCTTGTCCATGGAACCAACGACAGAATAAAAAGGTTAACACGGTTGATTTCACATGTAAAGCAATTAATGTCAATTTAAATTTAAAAAAATATTCGTTTTTATGTAAAGAGAAATGGTTACATAATAATTGTAGGATGTCTACAATAAAAATTGAATATTAACAAGAAGAATTAAAATAAATAACTACATATAGTGAAATACAATCTTTTTATTTATAATTAGTAATCACTTGTATCGATTAACGACATAAAATATTAAGATCAATTCACAATCTTTTGTACTATTCCAACTTCCAATTAAAAGTCTCATATTTTAACCGGGAAAATACAATAATAACAATATTTAGTATGAAGACTTTGTCTACTTTAACTTAAAAAATCGAGTTTTAGTTGTGTCAATGCAACCATGCAAAGATTTAATAAATTGAACTTTCTAATTAGTTTCGTTCAAATTTAAACTTAATCAATCTAATGAATATGAGATTACTTTGACAAAAAAATCAGTCTCAATTGTAAGTAAAATATCCTTAAATGGACACTTCTGACCAAATATATTTTCATCTTTTTAAAATTTTATATGTAATTATATTCAATTCATGTTATTTGTGTGACTGATATTTGTGTATGTGATGTCAAATCACATTAGCATCCGAAGCATTTAACTGTGTCTGTAATAACATTTTCATAGTATCAATGTGTCCAGATGCAAGCAGCTTCAAACACACTCAACGCCTCCAAAATCATATCCAATATCTATGTCAAATCATATCCAACTAAATGATCCAAGGGCCACACGATCCCAACCGTCGGTCCATTCACAACATCTAATTTTATCCATCTTATTATTTGAGTAAAAAAAAAAACTATTCTATAGTAAAAAATTAAAAAATATCTGTCACCTTTTATGTGTATCACTCTATAAATAGGTTCTCATCCTCATGATCTATTCCACCATAAGCAATCACAATTATTAAAACCTTTTGTAAGAAGAAAAAAAAAAGCTTTTAGTTTCTTTGCCAAATTGTGAAAATGTCTGAAGAGAGACACCACCGTGGCTTGTTCCACCACCACAAGGAGGAGGACAGGCCGCCAGTGGACGACACCAACTACGGTCAGACGAATGAGTACTCCCAGTCCGGTGGATACGGAGCTCCCCCGCCGGACTCCTACTCCGGTGGCTACGACGCTCCCCGGAAGGAGTCCTACGGCGATGGATACGACGCTCCCCGGCAGGAGTCCTATGGTGATGGATACGACGCTCCCCGGAAGGAGTCCTACGGCGGTGGATACGATGCTCCCCGGCAGGAGTCCTACGGCGGCGGTGGATACGATGCTCCCCGGCAGGAGTCCTACGGCGGCGGTGGATACGGCGCTCCCCAGCAGGAGTCCTACGGTGGTGGATACGGAGCTTCCCAGCCGGATTCCTACTCGGAACGTCCATCGGAGCCCGACTACGAGAGGGAGGAGAAGCAGCACAAGCACCGTGAACGTGCCGGAGAGCTCGGTACTGCGGCTGCCGGAGCTTTTGCTCTGGTAAATTTTTATTTTCACCTTAGTTCCGTTCTTTTGTCTGGACTTTATTTTCTAACGTAAACATGCACCAAACAAACTTATAAATCATTTTTGGCTTTAGACCAAAAAATGATAATTAAATCTTACCCACCAAGATCGGTTTATTTATTTATTTTCGGAGTTACAGTCTATTTAGTAATTTCGTGAATTCAAATATGGCTAAATAAGTAGAGAACTTTTATGTTCAGAAATAGATTAGTAAATTTTGGACAATAGTCAATTCTAGTACTGACTTTTGTCTTCCTTATTAATGTACGTAGTATGAGAAGCATGAGAAAAAGAAGGACCCAGAGCATGCCAATAGGCACAAGATCGAGGAGGAGATCGCGGCGGCCGCGGCCGTCGGCTCCGGCGGTTATGCGTTCCATGAGAAACATGAGAAGAAGGAAGCCGAGGAAGAAGATGAGGAGGCTCATGGAAAGAAGAAGCACCACTTTTTTTAAATAGTTTTTATTTACGGTTTATTATCGGCTATGATTTGGGATCTTTGGTATTATAAGAACCCTCAATAATATTTGGATGTACAAGTTTGTGTGTGTGTGTGTGTGTATTTTGTATTCCACGTTTTTTCCCAGTCTGTATGTTATGTTATGATTATAATAAAGAGTTATTTCTTCTAATGCATGATGTCAGTTTTGTAGATATTAATGTGTTTGTATTATGGTGGAAAGAAATAAGAGAGAATAATATAAATTAAATGAACTTGATCAAAAAGTTAAGATCATAATTTGATTTTAAGAAAGTTGTCGGTCAAATTGGGTTGGAGACGTGGTTGGTTGTTGGTCACACAGACATAGCACATGATCAAAATTAAAATTTATGTAAACTTAAACCTAATTAGTTTCAATTACAAAGGAATAGATATTATTACTTGACTAGTAATGAAAATGGCGACGATAATTACGAAGCGGCAAAATTAGGTAACCATCGTCGTCGACCTGCTAGTCAACTTAATTATTAACTTCTAGACTACACATAATAAAAGAATCTGGCTCTCCGGTCATAACCAATATTTTCAAGTGCGGGGTGGACCAATTATATGGATACCTCATCTTCTATCGTGATATTTATGTGCGTACCTTTTTTTCTGGCCTGGATATTTACGCTACTTCAAAGTTTTAGCCACCGCCCACTTTATCTGTTAGATGGCAATTCTAGCATTAGATCCGCTCACTTTTTTTTAGGAGTCATGTTTTGCCATGATGACCAATTCACACCGTAAAAAATAATAAAATTTTACAATTAATGTCATTTTTTGTTTATTTAGAATCTGTCTTCCAGAAGATTGAATAACTTATTTTGAATTTAGATCACTTTATAAGAAGGTTCAATTTTATATATCGATGGATGGTCTAACTTTGGACTTGATCAAATCAACTTTAAAGGTTAAAAAATGCATAGCTACTTGGTCAAATTTTACCTTGTTACTGCATTTTTTATCAAGTAACTTGTAAATCCAAGAACCTTATTAAAAAAGTAACTTGTAAATTTTGAACGTATAAAAAGAATAGCAAACATTTTGTAGTTTAATACTTTAGTGACATCTGCTCAAGTATTTATTTCTCGGTTTCCATGTTTTCTTTGCGGGGTACAAGTGTGTTGATTCTTAGGTACAAATACATTTGTTTTTTTTAGAATTTTAATTATTGCTTTGCTTGTATATTAATGGAATAACATGTCCACTTTCTGTAAATAATTAATTTGGGTTGTAGAAAATATTAAATCTAATAGCATTAGACGAATCCAATAAAGTCGGGCCAGAGGCAATTTGGGCAGGAAGGCCCATAAGCATCAATTGTATAAATCTCGTCAAAAGTATTAAGATTTTTCTGATTGTTCCAAATCGTAATTTAATTATCCGAATTTGAAATATTAATTTGATCCAAAATATAAATTTATGATAATTTGGATTCAGATACAAAATTATCATAATCTAAAATAAATGCTCCAAATTGTTGCCATATGATGCTATTTAATGGAAGGAAATGAGTACGAGAATAATCGCGCTATTTAACTGATAGTCACTCTTGAGAAAAATTGTTGCCCTTTCATAGGATACGATTCGGTATTTACTCAAGAATAGTATATTACACTACTCATGATCCATATTGTGATTAACAATGGTATAATAACTGACAAATTATTGTACAATTGTGTTAAACGATGGCACAATACGTGACAGGCAATGTCACAACATATCATAAACAATGATACAATTTTAGCGATACACCATTTTTACGTACAAAATTACAAAAATCATTTATGTAATTTCTGATACTATCATCGCGTCAAATATGTCTCGTGCGTGTCCCCTCCTAATCCAACAACCTACAATTCAAATCAGATGGTGTTATTCACAATATTTCAGTAGCACCCAATCTAATAACCTACGATTTAAATCGGATAGTGATACTAATAATATGCCAACAACACTCAATTTAACATTTATTTCATATCGGATAATTAGAATAGTCGTACTATATTTTTTAATTGTCATTAGGTACTTTAGGATGTTTAAAAATATATTAAAAAAAATCAACAACATTTAATACTATTAAATTCAAAAATCAAGATCTTGGTTGATTGTACTTACAAATAAAAAGAACAAAAACTAGAATGTAGTTTTTTTTTTAATTTTGTGAAAAACTAGAATGTAGTTTTTTTTGAGATCCTATTCTATTACAAATTATGCTTAACCCAATATTTGAATCTTGGACCTCCACTAACTCAACGTCTCCTTATACCACTAGGCTACTAGGCAACGGATAAAAACTAGAATGTAGTTGAACGGAAGAGTTGGATGATCAAGATTGAACGGGACCCACAGAAAAACAATGTAGATAATGGTCCCCACCAAACCACTTTAACGCAAGAAGAGGCGATAGACAGATTGGAATGAAAGTGGATAGGACGAACTATAGCTCCTGCACTATACATTACAGGGTAACTTTGTGTTTCTTAACCGATTTTTATTTCAACAATTATTTATTTAGGTCATTGACTTTAGTAACATTTTGGCTGACCTTCGTTTTGCCTATGCAACTTTCTCATCTGCGGGTCAATTTTTTTTTAAAAAAATTAGACTATCTGGACTCTTGTCTCAATGCATTTTCCTTCATGCACCCAGTGTTTTTATGCACTACATACGTCCCTGTTACATTCTTTACTCTTATGTTCATGTCAATTTTGTTTTTTAATACACATAATTAATTTAAATTTAAGTATAATTACGAATTAACTAAAAAATTAACATTCATTTCAAATTAACAAAAGTAATGATTCTGATAAATAAAAATTATATATAAAAATTTGAATTACTAATACGAAAGATTCAAATTATATAATTAATTATGAAATTGCAAAATTTATATATAATTATAAATTATATAAGTAATTATGACTACCAAATTAGTAACAATATAAAAAAAAAATTGTTTGGATAGAATGATGCAAAATGGAGCTAAGAATTTTGAAAAAAAATTAATTTTTTCTAGAATTTTTTGTTTAAAAAAAAAACAAAACAAAAACGAAGTTAGACTGCATGGCGTTTGTATAAGGATGTGGGATATATCACATGAAAACCCTCTTTGATAGTAGAATAGAGCACAGTGAAAATAGATTTTGACCTCAACCTCATCACAACCACTAGGAAGGAGACCTTGGCCTTCGAAAGATGAAAAGGAAGGAGGTTGTTGATAGAGATATCGAGGTTGTTTTTAACTAGAGATAGCTGAAATAAGGGTATTCTCAGATAAACAAAATTGTCTTCTGTATGATTTGATATAATGAATTGTTGTGTCTGATAAAACTATTGAATCACAATAAACAAAATTATTGAATCACAACAAAAAAAATTATCGAATCACAATACATCGAATTATTGACATCATCATAACAAATAATGAAATCACAAAAGACCAAATAAATAAATCATATGTGAATAATTTATTGAATTACAATAGACATAATTGTTGAATCATAGCAAACCATTGAATCACAAGAGAGCTTGAAGCACAATATAACAAATTAATGAATAATAATATCATTGAATAACAACATATCAAACTATTGAATGACATTGTAGCAAATTATTGATCACAATAGTACAAATTAACGAAGAACAAAAGTGCAAACCATTACATATCACTACCGAAGATCATTTAATCATAGCATACCAAACTATTGAATAACAACAGATTAAACCATTGAATCACAATATGATAAATCATTGAATCACAACAGATAAAACCATTGAATCATAATAATTATTAACCATGAAAATTCTTTAATGATTTGGGAATGAAATAGTTTCGTAGAGATAATTTTTGACTTCCATAATCATTGCCTAATTTTTCTCTTTGGTGACATACAATGGCCACGTTTGTGAAATATTTTCACAGAAAAAATAAAAAAATATATTGTATCAAATTAATCAATCTATTTTATAAAACAGAACAATTGAGTGAATCAATATCGAAAGCCATGTAAATGATCGATGTCCCCGCATTTGTAATACCGTGCTCTACATAAACAGTGCCAAATCGGAACTCCCGTTTTGTTCCCAAACGAAACCTATCTCTTCCTTTCCCTCCGCCTCTCGTTCTTTCCCAATCCAATCTCTCAGCTCCCAATTGAAAACCACACTCGACCCTCGCCCCGATCCCCCTTTCAATCGTCACCCAACACCCTATCTCTCTCTCTCTCTCTCTCTCTCTCTCTCTCTCTCTCTCTCTAAGGCGGCGAAGCTTCTTCCCCGTTTCCCCCCCTTTCGGTAGGTTTCGAATGCGATTCTTTCGGCCCCTGTTAGGGCTTCTGGTGCTCCGTAATTGATTCTGTGATTCTGTTCTAGGGTTTCATTATACTCGTGTAATTAGAAAGTAGTTTGTGAGAAGGAAGGGGGAAATAAAATGAAAAGATGCGGGATTGGTTATTTGGTGTGATTTCGTTCGTGTTTGGATTTTGTAGGTAGGCGGAGTTCTGACGATGGCCGAACCCTCCAAGGTTATCCACGTGCGGAATGTCGGTCATGAGATATCCGAAGTACTTCCCCTATCCTTTCTCGTTAGCTTTCTTGATCCTAAAGCGGAGAGTTCTTGCTGTGTTTTGGTTCAACAAGTGCAAAAACAATTGAATCTTTGGAAGAGTTCTTTATGTAGACATCTAAACGCTACCTTTTGTTTGGTTGGAAGACTGAAGAAGTGGAATGTGGTTGAGAATTTACCGTCTGGTGTTTGCGTATTCTTCAACATGAAGTAGAAAATGGTGTTAGGTGCTTTTGGGATATTTTGACAAATAGGAATACCACCATAAGTCAGGGAAGCTTTTCGTGAATGTATTGGTGGAATTTTTTTTGGAGAGGTGTTGGTGGGATCAGGTTTCCCTCGCTAACTTGAATTCTTGCTGTTTGGGGGGAAACTAAGAAGAAAACAAGTTTAGCAAAGATTAGGTCTTCCTTTCTAATCATTTTCCAACCTAAAATGAGCTTAAAATGTGGATTTTTTGGATGGTTCAGCTAGCTGTTAATGGTCGACTTGGTTACCTTTGAAAATATGTGCCACCTCAAAATTCTAGGTCCGGCCATCTTATTCTTTCTTTGAATGTATTCTAGTGCTTGCACTTCCTCACTTTTGTCTTAAAACCAGTGCCTTTCAATATGTACTTGAAACCATATGATTTTATTTAGTCCCAAGAAACTATTTCAAGACTCTAATTCAAAGCAATTAATAATGGCGCCATTATCTTGTGCTGCCCTCTTGTCTTTTTTCTCATGCTTTGGATGCTTTTATATGCAGAATGATTTACTTCAGCTATTCCAGCCTTTTGGAGTCATAACAAAGCTTGTTATGCTTCGCGCAAAAAACCAGGTATCTCTTCGTGTAAAATCTTATATGTGCCTGCTCTTTTTATTATACTTGGCTGATATAAATTTTTAAAGATGCCTATTTTCCTTTACATTGGGTACAGGCTCTGCTCCAGATGCAAGATGTTTCATCAGCCATCAGTGCTCTGCAATATTACACAAATCTTCAACCAACTATAAGGTACACTTAGTTTTCTGAGCAGACCAACTATAAGGCATATATTCAGTTAGTTCATGTCATCAAAATTTTGAGATACATAATAATGGTAACCGTTATATCATCAATTTTGGGATATATAATAGTTGTAACCATTCTTTCTCTGTGCTCGGCTTAAACTATCCTGGGTCCTCGAGTTATGGGAGTAGCCCTTCTTATGTGCTTCTGTTATTCAAGTTTTATTTAGCTTCAACTGCTCCATTACCTTTGCTGTTTTCTGGTTCTGTTAGGGGAAGGAATGTTTATATCCAATTCTCATCGCATCAAGAGCTTACAACTATGGAACAAAATGCTCAAGGGCGAGGTGACGAGGTTAGTTCCTTTGAGCATTACTATAGAACTCTTTGAATTGAGATGGAAGAGCCGAAGAGCCACGTTTTGGTTAAGATTAAGCCAACTTTAGTGACCTTGAAAGCTTATTGTATCATCTGATACATCAAGAATAATTGAGGGCTCACCCTGTTTATATCAATTTGAAGTTATAAGTTAATTTTCCATGTACTAATTTATACAATAAATCTTATTTATATTAAACAGTTGAGAGAATGAAACTGATTTATAGTGGAAAATATTTAATTATTGTTTGATCTATTAACACCTAATTATTATTACTATCGACAATGAGAAAACCAGATCAGACCCACTCTGAAATACTGGAATTGGCTGAGATTCTATTTTAGCGAACCTGCCAACCATTTCACTTGAAAGGGACCAAACCATGCACGATTTCATTCTACCTTGAGCCTTTTTACATTGTTGTGGAATGTTGGCTGGACTGCCTATCCTTATCTTTGACATTCAGCCAATACCTTTTTCACCATATAACTGCCAAGAAGCTTGCTGTAGCATCAGGCGCAGGCAATGCTCAATTTATGGGAATCATCTTTTCCAGACCATAGTAATAACTCAGTTCTAACCTGACCAAACGTGTTTGGGTGCTTCTACTCAGATGCTAGGATTCCACTTTCTCATCTTATTGCCTTCTTTGCAAATTATCTTTTACACCTACCCCAAGAAAATGTCTAGAGACTAAAAAGTTGTGTGAAATAAAAAAAAAATTGAGACATTTGAGTAACGAGTAACAACTTATGGCCTTTCAAAATTATAAAAAAAAAATAATTAAAAATGGGGGTGATCTGCTAGTCTCTACCTGGGCATGCACCACTTGACCAGTTATTTTTTTAAATCAAAATGTTTGTAAGGTGACAAGTTGGTGCTCTGGTGTCCGAATGAGGAATTTTTCCCAATTTGTATAACTTTTCGAGCTCTGCACGATGAGCTAGAAAATTTTTGCGAAATAAAAAATTAAACTGCGACACCGGAGCAATAACTTATTGCTGTTTAAAGATTTTGATAAAATGAAAAATGTGGCAGCCTCCGAGGGTTAGGTTGCCTCTCCTATTATTGTTTTTCCTTCTTAAAACCCTACCCATTTAAGGCATTTGGGTAAATTTTCTACCCAGAAAGTAAAAATCACGTATGATAGTACTACTGCTGCTATAATTTTGTTATTGCTACAATAGATTGAAGAGAACCTACTCTTCTCATCTTTGTTTGCCATATTTTTCTTGTTATCAGTATCTTGCATCTTGTCTTATTTGGATTGGAATGTTTCAATGAGGGAAATATCCGATGTGCAGTAGATAAAGTACACAATGACATGAATCTGACGTGTTATGCTTTTCTACTCTGGTTATGTTTTTTGATGTGGTGATTGCTTTCACTGTATCTTTTCCACTTCTTGCATGTTTATTGTCCAAGGACTAATCTTTTCTGCCTTCTACATTAACTGTGAAATAAATGCTCTCTCTATTTCTTCTTCTCGCTGCCTTTACTTCTCTATTTATTCTCTTCTCTCTCCTGTCTATGCTGGTCTGCTGTTCGACACTCTCGGGATGCACAGCCAAATCGTATTCTATTAGTTACAGTCCATCACATGCTATATCCTATAACAGTGGAAGTGCTGCACCAAGTTTTTTCTCCCTATGGATATGTTGAGAAGATCGTCACATTTCAGAAGTCAGCTGGTCAGCTCCTTGAAGTCTTCTCCTCTTTCTCTGTCTAAAGTTTGAGTCTCTTGGGTTGGATCTGACATTCATTTTGTGATATGGGATGTATATCCTGGATCTGTTTGCTTCTCTTGCATCAAATTATCTCATTATTGTGAGTTTTCTCAATAGCTATAAGCATAGAGAAAATTGACGGGCTTTGTACTTATTGTGAGTTACAAAATGATGTGCTTTGAGCAGAAAAGTGTATACAACTCTAATTTTCTGAACTTTCTTCTTTTCACCATATTTTTTTTATTTTATCAGGATTCCAGGCCCTTATACAGTACCAATCTAGACAGAATGCAGTTTCAGCCCGGACATCTCTGCAGGTTTCTCATAATCTTTGAGTCTTATCTACTGGATTTTTTGATTGATGAAGATGTCAATTATACTTGATTTCTGAAGGGAATTCTTTGTTGGTTTTCAGGGACGCAATATTTATGATGGTTGCTGTCAGCTTGATATTCAATTCTCAAAGTGGGTACTAACAAGTTTCTACTGTGGTTTTATTGCGTTTTATCTATTTGCATTCATTTGGATTAGTCATTTGAGAATGTTACCCAATGTCTGCAGTTTCAAATTTTTTATTAAGATTGATTTCTAACACTTGCACTGAATTCTTCTAAACTTCAAATGCATGATCCAGCTTGGATGAGTTGCAAGTGAACTACAATAATGACAGATCAAGGTCTGTGTTATCCATAACTTTTTCGTGGTCTAAATATCTTCCCGATGCTGTTTTTAAGCACCAGGCTTATCGTTTTTTGCAGGGATTTTACTAACCCCAATCTGCCATCTGAGCTGAAAGGCAGATCTTCGCATGTTAGTTTCCATCTTTTGTTTATGTTCATTTACCTTCTTACCTATTCAGCTGGTAATATCAATTCCTAATCCGTTTGTATTGATTTGTTCTTCCTCTTTTGTGGCAAAACAGACTCCATATGGAGATGTAGGAGGTATGCATCTCTTTTTTACTATTTCTAATCCAGTGGAATTAGATGTTGGCATCCACTTCTGGCATTCATGAAATTTCCGAGCATATGGTGATCCTCTTTTTTCTTTGGTTTTCTATGTTGCAGTTGCTTATCCACAGGTGGGTGTTCCTGGAAAGTCGAAATATGTCATTGTGCTGTTTATCCTGCGTAACATTTTCATACCATCTGTTCAACTAGGTGTTAGCCTGACCTTTCGGTATGTTTACTGGTTGTTTTCCCATGGTTGCTCAGGTATTACCTGGTAATAGTTTCTTGTGCTGTCAACTTTCGCGCTAGCCTATTGCTAAGTAACTCCTAGCACCTGTGTCTGTGTGAAGGGTAAATGAACTCCTTTGAATTATTGTTGGAATGAGGCATGCCATTGTTTCAAGTGGAAGCTCAAAGGTTGGATAAAAGACGATATGCCTACTGATACTGCTTTGTTGTCATTCTGCCATTCTTCAGAAAATGGAATTGAAGTACTTTGTATTGTACCTCTTCAGGAATGTGCAATGTCTTGTGCTTTTTACATTACTGTTGTATAGTGAAATGTGACTGCAGAAAGGATGCTAAATATAGCTATGCCTCACTAACATTGGCTTTGTGATTCTATTTTTTGAAATTGCTGTTCTGTTTGATTGCCCTCTTTCTCCTGTTTGAATTCCTGTCAGCTGTTGGTTTTTTGCCACCAAAGCATCCCTCATAGATGGTTGCATTGGCATTATCAACCATTGCCTATCGGTTCCTTGTTGTCGTTCCTTAATGGTCATGCCTTTCGTGACTTCGATCTGACTGGGGCATGTAATTGATATGTTTTGTTATGTTCTGGGATGCTAGATGGCCAATTCTGCTGCAATAGCTGCTGCTTTCAGTGGAGGCTTGCCTCCTGGGGTTACTGGGACAAATGAGAGGTGTACAGTCTTGGCCTCCAACTTGAATCCTGATGTTAGTTAACTGCAGTCCCTGTGATACCTTTGGATTTAATGTGTTTGTGTATACTATTCTCCTATATTAATCCATAAAATTGTGTATCAGAGAGTAGATGAAGATAAGCTTTTCAACATATTTTCCCTGTATGGAAACATTGTGAGAATCAAGCTTCTTCACAACAAACCTGATCATGCACTCATTCAGTTGGCAGATGGTTTTCAAGCTGAGTTAGCCGTGCATTTTCTTAAGGTTAGTAAAAGATTAGCTTCTCTTAGGACACGACAATGGCTACGGGACCCAAGAGTGCTTGGTAATGCTGCTATGTTATCTGCTTTTTCTTAAAGTTGATTCCAAAATATGTTCAGGAACTATAGTTGAGCTATCGGAGTCAGTGTGATCTTCGCTATTTCTTCTAGAAACTAACTGATGGAATGATTATCAATTGATTGTATTTGTGAGATGGAAGATCTCCTTTATTTTTTCTGTCTTTGAGAATAAATAAAAGTTACGATAGTCTTACTAATATATCTTATAATGTGTGGATCAGGGAGCTACACTGTTTGGAAAGCGGATGGAAGTGAATTTTTCCAAGTATCCGAACATAACTCAAGGCGCTGACACACACGAGTACACCAACTCGAATCTCAATCGATTCAACCGCAATGCTGCAAAGAACTACCGGTACTGCTGCTCACCTACAAAGATGATACACATTTCTTCTCTCCCGCATGACATAACAGAAGAGGAAATAGTTCAGCATCTTGAGGAACATGGCACCATAGTCAACACTAAACTATTCGAGATGAATGGCAAGAAGCAGGCCCACGTTTTATTTGAAACGGAGGAGGAGGCCACTGAAGCCCTTGTCTCCAAACATGCAACCACTCTAGCTGGATCAATAATACGGATATCCTTCTCGCAGCTGCAGACGATGAGGGAAACCTCATAGTGTTTGACAATGCATGGGATGCATGATCGAACTGGCTAGTAGGGTTTGTGCTGCAGTATGTGTGTGATAAGGTCCTTTCAAGTTAACATATTCCCTTCCCTGCTCCTTGTTGCTTGTGTCCACTCATGTAACAATTATCTCCTGGGTTCACTGAACCTCCGAAACATATTTCAGTTCTTGTACTCCTAACTCCTGCTGCAATTACCTCCTGTATTTGTCTTCTTCTTTTTCATTTGGGAAGTAATGCAACTGTGTTTTGTTTCATTTATTGAATTTAGGCAACTCACTGAACGACTAAGGTGACGAATCAACGTTAAGATTATCGATAAGAATTGGTCGACAAGAATTGGTCGACGAATATTGTGGTTAAGCTCATGATGTTTCTTCATCTGGTTGTCTTAATCTGCAGCTAATAACCTATTGAATGAATTCACCAAAAAAAAAAAAACCTATTGTATGAGGCGGAGCTGCAACTAACAAAATTATAGCATGACTCGCTCTTGCTGCATGATCTCGGTCGGCTAGAACAGAGATGACACCACCTTCGATGAGTCAGCGTATGAGACAGTTGAAGCGGTTGAGTCCCGGGGCTTGGGAGTCGATAGAGGCTGTTCAAAGGAGGCCGGAAATGGCCCCGGGGGTCTGGAAATGGGCAATCAGGAAGCGGGTATGGGTCCTCACATGGAAGCCTATAACCAGAACCTGGCACAGAAGCCCCATCCACGTTTCAGTGATTCTGGACTTGCATGATTTGTTTTGTGTGTTTCTTGGATAGTGAATGTCGGTTGGTATCATTTCGATTCGGGTGCTATGGAGTCTTATTCAAGATGTGATTTATTCGAGACTCGATTTAGATTGATTTGGACAAAGAAATTATTCAAATATTACTGAACAAACTATTTAAATATATATAAATAATGAAACTATTTAAACATGTATAAACAAATCATTTTAACGTCCGCATTCATCCGAGTAAAACTGTTCAAATATATATGACCAAAACATTTCGAACTTTTTAAATATATATAAGGAGATCGATCATTCATTATAATCTAGTAAAATCATTTTAATACACTGAATAAAACCATTTTAATGTCAAAAATAGTCTTTTACAAAAAATATATGTATGTAACCAAATTTAGTTTTGATTTATCCAATAATATATTTGATATATGTAAAGTGAAACTATAATGATTTTTTTAAAATATCTAACTTTTTATTAGTTGGAACAATTTTTATTGGTGGAGGTGTTTTGGGAGGCGGAATGCGTGAGGGTGAACTCATATATGCCCCAAACGCAAGAGGTTAGCGATGTTCGCTTAAAATTTTGTATGATAATTTTGTTAGAAGTTGAATTTGTTACATATTCTTAAACTGATTTAATAAAATTTTATAAAAGTCAAAATTCAAAATTTTAACTTTTTAAATATTTATTTTTCATGTGACGTTAAACTATGAACCCGTTGGATTAAACTAATTTTATTTGCCGATTCGTAACGTTCAAAACAGAGAATAAGGATAGGCAATCAGTTATAGCATCGTAAACTAAAAAAATGAGTTAATCAAGAATAGTCATAATTTTTTATCATTTAGTCATCGGATAAATTAACTAATTTCAGCTTAAAGCATAATAAAAATTTGGTGAAAGAACTCATATGTCCTTATGTTTTGACACAATGTACAAGAAGGTCCAGTTCATAGTGATTTTGTCCCTAAAGTTTGAAAATTTTAAACTCATCAATCCTTACTAGTAAAAATAAACAAAAGTAAATCAACTCTCGCGTCCCGTCGTTTCTCTGTGAGCTTGAGCTTCGGAGTTTAAGTCATTGTTTGGGTTTTCCGTACGAAACGGATAGTTAATATTAGCTGTTAATTAGTTCAAAGGGCATTATTGTAACTGCATATGACTCTTTTCATCAAGCAATAGAATTAGGGACTATCGAGTTTGATTTCTAAGATTTTAAGGACTAATTAGTTATGATCTCGACAAATATGTCAAACTGTAAGAACTTGTGAGTTTTTCCCCAAAATTTTTGGAAATTGATAAATATAAAAATAATTTCATTTCTAAGTAGGGGTTGATTTTGTGTTGAATAATTTGTTTCCCATCAGTACACACTAAAGAATATGCATGAGTTTTTTTAGCAAAAATTTAAAAACTATGTGACCAGAGTGAAAAAACTCACATTGACCAATATTGCATGAAAAAAATAATATTCCCGCAAAAATAAAAAAATAAAAAATATAACTATTATTATCACATGAAAAAATGTCAGTATCATATGAATAAAATATTATTCTCGCAAAAATAAAAAAACACAAAAATATATCTATCATTATCACATAAAAAATACAAGATCATGAAGAAAATGTCAATATCACAGCAAGAAAATATCAGCGCAATTCATCTTAATTTTATATCGTAAATACTGAATTGCGAATAATATAATTTTTATCTTTTTTTTTTTTTGTTGTTGTTGAAATAATATGATTTTTATTTGAACGTGTGGTGGACAGTATATAGGGAAAGCGCGTGATTGCCCATACCAAGGAGGCAAGGACACTGCAACTATTTGGTTAGCACTTGGTAATCTGCAAAGGGCGATATCAATTTTGTATGATTGGTTTTCCCAGAAAATGGTCAATGCACAAAATTCGAGGTAGCTTCCACGTCATTCTGTATCTATCCGGCAACTATTCCACTCCAAGCGAATCTCAATCACTTTTATTGTGGGCCCACTTGGAATACGCATTGTCTTTTTTTGGGAAATAATACTACTCATCAAGTCCGATGAGCTAATAGTTGAGTTACATAAATGAAAGCAAATACATAGAAAAAAAATAAAACAGGGAGAGAATAATAAGGGGCGAATAAATTGTCTAACGTCTTTGTATTTTTTATCTGGATATAATTAATTTTGATATATTTTTTAAAAAATAATACAACTTTTACTTATAAAAAAATACTGCTCATTAGTCGTTACGCCTGGATGTGTCGGTCGCTTGACGCTTACACTAAAGAAATATGTGCACAGAAAATGCAGCTTGAATACGTGTACTGTGTACATATCATGGTTTTGATATGCTGTGCGATATTTTCTCTGATTATTGAAGTTTGTAAAGTTACAAACTAGTTTTTTTTTTAATACCTAGCTATCTGGCTCCGCCTATTATGGACTTTCAACGGGACCGACTATTCCTGTTCGAGACGGGTCCCTGGGTTAAGATTTTAAATCTCTCTCAACGCCGTTGCGGGGAATCGAACCTTGGTTCGCCATTCCAAATGCAGTCCCTGACACTACTGCACCAATTGCGCGTTGGTAAGTTACAAACTAGTTAAACAACTTCAAAGTTTCCGAACTGAAACGGCAACAGTAAGATAAAAGCATGTCCTTGTGCCACCTCAATAATAAAATGATTTTGTTTAACAATATTTAATTAGGAGGCAATCGTTTTGCAACCTAATCCAAAATAATTGATTTTTTCCATAATTATTTTTTCTAGTCATTTTATTTAGTTAGTTTCACAAATTTATTTGAAACTTAATAACAAATAGTTAAATTTATTATGAAGATCCTAATTTTAATTAAATTTGGAGATCAATTTTTTTTAATATAACAATGTCAAATATTTGTTGATAAATTTTTTCACATTTTGAAATGACCATGACCCAAATCTACATTAATCAATATAATGCTGTAATTGAGTGGTATAAAATAGTGGATAATATCTAATATATGTCGGTATGTACACTGAGCCAGAAATAGCCTCCTCTTATTAACGAATGGTTCTATTTTAATATCAACTAATAAATATTCAGTGATTTCTAAAAGTAACACATGGCGATTATATTGGAAAAGAAAATTGGACCGTGATGTCTATATACTCAAAAATAAAAAAGTTTTTACAGTAATTGAAAATATATTATTATTAAAAAGAATTTGCCATATGATCCACTCTAATTGGGATTAGCAGGTTAATTTTTCTTCTCCCTATAAATAAGGCAACCCCTAAACTAGCGTCCCGCTAATCTTTGTAAGAATCCCACCTCCCTTTCCCATTTGAGGCCTCTGAGATCTAAACTTGACCTTGTTTTCTCCCGCATTTAGCTTTTAGAGAAGAAGAAGAAGAAGAAGAAGAAGAAGAAGGAGGGACGATGGAGGATGTTGGAACGGCGCCGTTGCAGGTGAATGGGAAGGACGGGTTCGATCTGGCGGAGGCGGAACCGCTTCCCCCGGAGGAGGTGGCGGCGGCGGCGGTTGAGAGGGAGATCGTGCTGGGGAGGAACATCCACACGACGTGCCTGGAGGTGACGGAGCCGGAAGCCAATGACGACTCCACCGGCGACAAGGAAGCTTACATGGCCGGCGTCCTCGCCCGTTACCGAAAGACCTTGTTGGAGCGCACCAAGTACCACCTAGGTAACTACCCCATTCATCATATTTATTTCTAACCAATGCACCTTAACTCGAAACGTATCTTGTTCGAATCTGAATTAGTCGGGAATTGTGACTATATAGAGGTAGACACGTTTCCTTACAAAATAAAAATATGATCTGTTTGTTGATAATAGCTGTCATTTTTTCATGGAAATAGAAGGACAAGTCCTGGTATATAAATAAGAAAAATTAATTACATCCTAGATAAAGATTCCTCTGGCACATCATTATTTTGATAGTTATTGGCCAAGAATTGAATCCAATTTGTCGATTGTTAATAATTCGATTTGATTTTCTTTTTTAATAATAGTAGACCTGGTCAGGTCTACTATTACCACTTGGTGCGGGATTCTCTTTTTTAAGGTTGGTCTCAGTAAAATTCTCCCGTGACGACCTTGACGTTGATACCGTTGTAAATCATTTAAGTATTGACATTTTGTGAGGGCTGGGTAATTTTTTGGATTTTTTTTTTCATTGCATTTGCTTTATGAGTATTCGAGATGGAGATAGTTGTTAGAGCCAATTATGTATTAATCAGGGAGTTTGTTTTGGTGCGTTGAATAGGTTATCCCTATAACCTGGACTTCGACTATGGAGCTTTGGGGCAGTTGCAGCATTTCTCTATCAATAATCTCGGTGACCCGTTCATCGAGAGCAACTACGGTGTCCATTCCAGGCAGTTTGAAGTTGGTGTTCTGGATTGGTTTGCTCGTCTGTGGGAGATAGAGAAGAGTGATTACTGGGGTTACATCACCAACTGTGGTACAGAAGGTAACCTCCACGGGATATTAGTCGGGTAAGTGGCTTTCAAATCTTTGTTTGTGATGTTTGGGTTCAACACTTCAACTGTGTGAAATTGTTGGAAACAACTGACATGTCGGTGTTTCTTAATTGTGCAGGAGGGAAGTATTTCCTGATGGCATTCTGTATGCCTCCCGGGAATCACACTATTCGGTTTTCAAAGCAGCTCGTATGTATCGAATGGAGTGCGTGAAGGTCAATTGTCTGATTTCGGGTGAGATTGATTGTACCGACTTTCAAGAAAAGCTGCTTGCCAACAAGGACAAACCAGCAATCATCAACGTGAACATTGGTATGACTGTGTTGTCTAAGTTATTTATGCACAAATTTGTTTTCCATTTGTCGCTGATTTGTCATTATTGTATCATCTTTGTCCAGGCACGACCGTGAAAGGTGCTGTTGATGATCTTGATCTTGTGATAAAGACTCTTGAAGATTGTGGCTTTAACCATGATCGTTTCTACATTCATTGTGATGGTGCTCTCTTTGGACTCATGATGCCTTTCGTCAAACGGGTAAGTTACTCCTTTTTGGATACTGCCGCTTTCAGGAGACACCATGTTAAGCGTTTCTCTGAATCCTAAGTAATTCAAAAATTGGCAATTGTTTTTGCAATGAAGCTAATCCTAAGTTACTGTTTGTTTTTATGACAGGCACCAAAAGTATCTTTCAAGAAGCCCATTGGAAGTGTGAGTGTGTCTGGCCACAAGTTTGTCGGATGTCCGATGCCATGTGGTGTCCAGATAACTAGACTGGAGCACATCAATGCTCTCTCAAGAAACGTCGAGTACCTCGCCTCAAGGGATGCCACCATCATGGGAAGCCGCAACGGTCATGCTCCCATATTCCTTTGGTACACACTCAACAGAAAAGGGTACAAAGGATTCCAGAAGGAAGTGCAGAAGTGTCTCAGAAATGCTCACTACTTGAAGGACCGCCTCCGCGACGCTGGCATTGGTGTGATGCTGAACGAACTTAGCAGCACGGTTGTCTTCGAGCGACCGTTGGATGAGGAATTCGTTCGCAGGTGGCAGCTGGCGTGTCAGGGAAATATCGCGCATGTTGTGGTGATGCCCAATGTGACGATCGATAAGCTTGACGACTTCTTGAACGAGCTGATTGAGAAGCGCTTGACTTGGTACAAGGATGCTAATGTTCAGCCTCCTTGTATTGCTGCAGACGTAGGGAATGATAACTGCATTTGTGCTCTGCACAAGTGAACAACTAGTGATCGATTTTTGGCGGATTTTGTAGTTCGATGTTGTAAGAGGATTTCAATTATTCCATAATCTGAAATTTATTTCCTCAATTTGTTTGTTTCTCTTGAATGTCCCCCAAGAGTGTCATTCTTGATTGTCCCCCAAGAGTGTCATTTGTCTGCGAGGGAGGTTAGTTAAATTCAAATTAGTCCCTGTTGAAGTGCTGATATAAAAAATTACTTTATAAATTTAGGTAGAAAATCTCCCTTTGATCTAGTTTATTCTTGTAATGAAGTATACTTAAATGAAGTACGGGGTTAATATATCCTTTGGATTAATGATGTAATTGATGAATTTATTACAAGAAGATTTTCCTGAGACCGATAATCATTGCAATCTCAATCTCAATCTCAAAAAATTAATTTCACACGACGCATTAGCTATCACAATGATAAGCTAGTAGGATCTTTGCTCAGGAGGTTGATAGGAGATAGATTTATGGATAGGACGTTTGTTTATAGTGTAACTACATTTAATTTCGTATTTGGAACTAACCCTCCATTTTCATCATTATAAAAAGGTAGAAAATCTCCCAGACATAATCACCGGCTAACATAATTCTTAATATAACATATTTAAATCAATTCTACAACAGTGACCCGTCAGTTTAAAGCATGTCTGAAGCAACATTACATTGTACAAGTGTTACGAATCCATAAATTATGACAATCATACCCTTGGTTATAAAACAGAGAAGCTCTCTTACAACGTGCTGCAACATGTTCCTATCTTTAATTCTGTTCATGTAGTGTAATTAGTAATTAGCAGGGGCTAAGCGTTGCCATGTCGAAGACAAGGCAATGCTGTTCCCCACCCATTTATGAGCAACACATATACAGCACATAATATACAAAGGTGATAAACTTTTGTAGTCAACTTCTATTCTGCTGATTTTCTAATCCCAGCAACCGATACGTCTCCGTTACAACACTAAATCATCTGGCTGAAGTTTGAGAAGCTTTTCGGAGGATGTCCTTGTTGGGTTTGATTGCTAGTCGATGACTGAGGCATGCGAAGCTGCTGCTGTTGTAGCTGCAGATTTGGATGACCGCCAAAGGGATGCATTGGAGGTTGGTGGCCTGAATATTGCGGAGGCAGGCTACGGTTGAAAGGATTTCCGTTTGAAGCTGGAATTTGCCCCGTGGCTATCTTAAGGCGCTGTACTTCTTCCCTTAAAGCTTCATTGAGAGCTGCAGTCCACACATACCCAGAGCAAGAAAACCAATTATTCGCTCACACCAAATGCATCAAAGAAGAACATTTCAACAAAGAGAAACCGAATGACAGCATGGAGTACCAATTATCTTGGTGATTCTAGTTAATGACGAAGTAATCAAATACCAGAGATTAAATTCTTGTGTTCACGGTTTTGAAAATCAAGATGTGTTAGAATCTCCATCCGATCTAAAGAACTTCTCAGGACACTGAATCATGTGCTTCTCTAAATTAATAATGCTTAACATCTTTCACTGTTGCTAAGTGACTGCCTGGTATCCAACTTAAATCTTTGTTCAATCACCCTTTCCTGCAATTTCATGGCATGACTTATTAACATGCTGCCTACATAATTTGGCAATGTTGTTAGTCCATTAAAACTGGAACGAAAATTGTTTTCTTCTCCTTTTATCAAACTCTCTATTTTCCTCGATTTTTAGAAAGAAGGTAGTAATTCATTTTATCTGTGGTCCCCTAGGAGCTACCACACTTCAATTCAAGTGCCATCCAATCCAACAACCTTCCCATTTCACACTCATTTTAGAGCCACTTCAACCTTGAACCTATAGTAATAATAAGGGTTCCTTAAATTCTCCACATCTATCCAAATCGTTCTTATTTCCATTTCCAAACAACTGTTTCTAGTAATACTCTCACCTTTCCTTGAACAGCAGATCATCAATAAGGAGTTTATTGTTGATAAGGGATTTGAGACATCAAAACAGCCTCTGAAAAATACAAGGGGAAAAGGCATACTAACAGGCAACATCCCATTTCCATGCTTTCACCAACCGAAGTGCAACTGCACCCTGAGAATGCGCTTTCTCCAGGTGTCTTACTGTCTTTTCTTCCTTCATTGTCTACACGGTTCTACACTATACCCAATTTTAATAAACGCAATAACTTCTAATAGCTTGGCTTAATTGACACGGTTCTAGTAAGTCGACTTATGCTAATGCCATAAGTTATCCATCAATAACCTTAGAAATGAGGCCACTAAATACTGACAATTTTTTTCTTCCGGCCTTTGCATTGAGCCTTTCTAGCATTTCACACCATTCGGCTCTTAGTGCCTTTTCAACTCTGGTGTATATTCAGGAAGCAATACCCTTCACGCAATTCACTTAAAGTGCAGTAATAGATATAACAATAATCAAGAAAGAAATAGAACATGCATGTGTCTTATGCATACCATCTCTAAGTTGTGCTTGCTGCTCCATAGCCTGTAATCGCAGTTTCAATTCCTTGTTCTCAACAGTTAACCCAGACGTATCTCTCTGCATCCAAGAAAAAGGAACACAACATTCATCTACCATAGGTCCAGTTGATACCCAACAATGATGGAATCAATTGGTACAATCTGAAATTGGAGCATAACAATAACATTGTGACAGGGAAGCACAGACTAACAAGCACCATTCAAAGAAAATTCATAAAACTTCAAGACACTCACATCACTGATAAGTTCAGATGTTGGCAACCAATGCAAGGGAAGAAAAGTTATGATGTGCAATGAGTAGAAGTCGAATCTGAAAGTGATTCAAAATATAAGTAGCATATATCTTTCATAAACTATGAAACAAAGTTTCATTTATGACAATTACCTTGAGATGATCTTATGCCAATAAATAGAACAATGAGAAGACAAAAGCCGGCAGCCAGACTGGATAATGAGCAAAGATATTGGATCTAGATCTTGAAAATAAAGAGAACCAAGGTAGAGCTAATGACGGTTATGCATTTCTATGAACCCAGTGATAAGGAGATCTTGCATTCTCGTTGCCGCTTCTAATCATCCTTCTACTTTTTTGAGCTCAAGTAGCCAGTTGGCTCTACCAAATAAATTCAAAACTGATAAAATAAACTTACACTAAGGATAAAGAAAAACGTTGAGTCCTTAATGCACCGTGTATGACGCAATAGCATGCAATGGCCAGATATCAATTATTTCAGAAAGATTTCTTTTACACACTAATGCAAGCTTTTCTGCATCAGTGGCATCAACCTTGGACATGAAGACGTCCATTTTCAAGCTATAGGGCTATCTGCAATTCTGCATATCATTTGGTAACAGAGTTTATTGTGGTTCAAATATCAAGGTCTTAGTTTGACTTTTCACGTTGGAATGAGCTGCAATCAAGGCATGCAACATTTTTCACGTTACTGCTTAAGAAGTTGCAGCATAGGAAATTAAATTGGAGTATCAATTGATTGAGGTCCAAAACACCAGCAAATTTTGATATTAAAAAAAATCAAATGGTCAATGCGGCTGCGTGTTACCCATGTGTAAAAGAACAAGCAGTTATTGGATAGAGCTCCTACAATGTACCTTGGGACTTGGTCATTAGACTAGAAGAGAAAACTGGTGTAAATCCAGCACAAGCTTATAGCACGAGGGTAACGTATAATATCATGGAAGTCAAAGATGAAGATAAACTTCATAAAATTGCATGTGCGTCATGCCACAGCAAACCAGACCAATATCAAATGCAGCTACATGTTATCCACGAGTATAAAGAGCTGGCAGTTACCGAGTAGAACTCCTAAATGTACTTCAGGAGCTGGTCATTATCATCGAATTGAAAACTGGAGTAAATCAGCACAAGCTTTTAGCAGGAGGCTACAGTATAGTGTCGTGAAATTGGGTCAAAATAAATTTCATAAAATTGCATATGTTGCTTGCCACAGCAAAGCAGAGCGACAGTTACAATAGATGAGACATTGAGCACCAGTTATCTTCTCTGAATTAAATCTATGAATGGTGACATATTTCAACACTATGATTATGAAAAATTTTGGGTGGCTGTGTCGCATAACCAGAGAAGAGAAAAGAGAACATCTATCTGTCAGTTGAATGACTAAATCCTTCAAGAGCACTAAATATGCTCCAAATAAAATTCTAAAGATGACTTGAAGCCCTTTAGTGGATGGAATTACAAATCTTTGTCTGATGAGCCCTTTAGAATAAGAATAAGATGCTAAAAAAGAACCTTTGACTAAGCCCACAGCTTCCTTCAGCAAAAGATTTTATAAAAAGCCGCTTCCTAACAATTTTTCACGAATTCATAAAGTTCAGAGAAAATAAACTGGTAGTACTACGAAACCCAATAACCTAATCTTTGAGATGTGGCTATACGGTTATTTTCCAAATAAAGAAACAAATTGTTTGATACAGCTTCCAGATACAATGCATGCTATTTCCATTGATTTAGACCAATGGCTGGATTCAGTAGCAGAATCTAAAGCATGTTAGAAAGTTTTAGCTTGAGAGAGTGAAGTGTATTAGTTCGTTAAGTTATTCTTTTCCATTGTTAGTTGGTTCAAAACTGACCACCCCGCCCCCACTTCTCTCATGCTACCTCTCAACTGGATCTGCTCAAGGAAATTGCTAGAAAGCCAAACAATGGACTCTTGCTGGCTTAACACTTCTAGACAGTTATTAAGCCATTGGATTCTTCTTCTTGGAGGGTTTGAGTTGGCATGTTGTGCCATATGCAGGACAGAGCAAATAGCTTGCTATACAAGAAAATGTAAGATCATTCACCGAGAGTCTTCACTGGTCATAAGTCATAACTCTTTAAAACTATGAACGGAACTCGGAGTCATACTGAATACCACATTGGTGGCACCTAGGCTTTATGTGGCATGGGCCACTTAACTTCTAACACTCCTTGATCAAGAAATGAAGTTGATAGTTCAACAATTCCTAATCCATTGCACCAAGTACGTGCATTCTAGCACCTGATGGTAAACAGTTTATTTTTCAAAGAGTAACAAGAGGGGAGACTAGGGACAGGTAGCAAGGGTTAGACATGACACATTACCTAGTTTTGAAGAATAGTTTTCCAGAAACCAGTATACGATAATACAATGAATATTAAATCATCCTATCAAACTGGCAATCATTAAAACTTCCAGTAGCACACATAGCAAAGAAAGAAACAGGCCTCTTATGGAACTCGCTGAAAATCATAGACGCTTTTCAACAAACTTTCAGACATACCCTAGCACATGGAGTGCATAGACCAATAAGGACTAATCAAACAATTGATTTGATCAAATCATCAGAATTTTCATAGCAAGAGAAACTAGGAGCATCGGATGTTCGAGTTGCAGATGCAGCAAAATCTCAAGTGCTTAACCAAAAAAACTAATTTCTAATTCTTCAACCTACACGTTGATTTCAATATCAATAACATAATCTGTGTATTTAAGGCATAAGACCCAACCGTTAAGTTCACCAACTTTAACTGGTTCAGTCAAAAGGTAGAATGTGATACTCACATATCGAACCAAATAATATTACTATTACGATGCCATCAAAATCTAACAACACTAGGGAAGTTCACTGGACAATATCTACTTCTTCATCTCATACATTACCACTCTTTCCACGGATGCAATTGTTACGGCAATGTCCATTACATAATATATCTAATTATCTACTACATAACAGGATAATCAAAACGGAAAAGCAATAATAATATCTAGACATCTAATAACACAGGTAATTTTCACAAAGTAAAGGGAAACCCAAAACAAACCTGCAACATAGTGACTTGGGCAGACAAGGTAGTTGCTTCCGTCTGAAGTGTCTGCACCTTCCTCTCCAGCTCACCCGTGTATCGAGTTTTCCGCTCCTTTGACCTCGCAGCCGATTGCCTATTGGCCAGAATCCTGACCACAAGAAAAACAAAACACAACTCATTACCCGATAACTCGAAATGCTTTACCCTAAAGGGGGCAGAAAAGTCAAAACCTTTTAGCTCTCTTAGGATCGATCAAGGCGAGCTCAGCGAGCCTCTCGGGAGCCATAGCCTTCTTGATCCCGTCGACCAAACCCGACGGGTCCATATCAAAGGACTCGGACCCATCCATGGAGCTGCTGTGCCTGTGGAATCCCCCGGGCCTCTTCTCGGGAGCCGCGGCGGGTCCCAAGTTGAGCCCATCGAAGAAGTCGGAGTCAACAGACAAGCTCCGGAAGTGGTTCATCGGGGGCCTCGGGCGAGGCGGGGCGGCCGAGGAGGACGAATCGTCGGAGTCCGCAGCAGCCGAGATGGGGGGAAGCGGGCCAGGGGGGAGGTCGGCGACGAGGGAGGAGAGGTCGAGGTCGGAGGGGTCGAAGAGGAGGAGGTCGTTGTCGGCGTCGTAGAAGGAGGTGTCGGAGTGGGCCCTACGGTGGTGGGGTCCCCTACGTTGGGGAGTCTCCGGCATCTTCTCGAGCATCCCGTCGAGGCCCCGCTTCTTAGGTGTGGGGTCCATCTCAACAACCCCACTCCTTTAGGGTTAGGGTTTTTTTTTTTATTTTTATTTGGTGAAGGGATCTGTTTTTTTTTAGTTAATAGCGGTGGTGGTGGGATGGGATTGGGGAAGAAGGTGTTAAGTAACCACCAATTCAATTATTGAGGTTAGTTGGTTGGATTCACTCACTCACTGTATTAATGAATAAAGATGGGATGGATCAGTTTTGTTGCTTTAGTTAACTTTTTTTTGGTTTACAACGAATTTTAACTAATTCATGTTCGAGTTGGTTTACATCTAAAATACAATAAACTTCTCAACGAATAATTAAGATCGCTATGTTTATAATAACTTGAATCGAGGACACCATAGAGTAAAAAACTCCTTAAAATATTTATAGAAATGTTTGATTATCTAAATAACAAGTGCTACTAGATATATAATATCTATTAATTTACACCAATTTACTTTTACAAAGTTAGCGCCACTCCACCCCTACTAATGATGGGAAATGCGATTCGATTAGTGTGTTAATGATGCTTGCATTGACTCAAGCTGGTAATGATGTTTCTTTATTATATGTCAATATAATACTTAACGTTGTTTGGTAAGGATTAATACCATCCACAGCATGGAGCCTCTAAACTCCTCCTGTGTTTTGCTATCTTGCTAATCTAGAGGTCGAGCCTCTAAACTCCTGTGTTTTCTCCGTCTACAAGTATCGTACTTTACACTCAGTTGGCTCGTCCCTCCTTCGGACCCTTCCGTCATCATCTGTCTCAACGGGCACTTTTCCGATGTGCAAATCCACGCCACTATAACGCCCAAGGTCGTCACTATATCATCACCGGGGAATGGATTTGGAGGGGACTAGTTATTAGTCCGCATATGGGGACTAAAGGAAGGGAGTTAATAAAAAAGGGTGATTTGGTAAAATTTTATTGATTTCTTTCTCTCTCCATAATCTCTGTAACTACCATCCTATTTTGAATTAATTGATATGTTTCTCCAATTAATTAACCTTCCACCTAATTAACAATTAGTAATTTTCCACATAATTAGAAATTTATTTCTCCCATCAATTAACTCCCACAAAAATCCTAATTAATAGTCGTCATTATTTTAATTACTAAACAATTCTTTCTACGTTTTCTACATATTCTTTATACTGATTTACTGGTTTATTGGTTTATTGATTTACTGGTTTATTGGTTTACTGTTTATTTGTTTATTGATTTACTGATTTACTGGTTTATTGGTTTACTATATATTGGTTTATTGGTTTATTGGTTTACTGGTTTAATGATTTGCTGGTTTATTGGTTTACTGTTTATTTGTTTGTTGATTTACTGATTTACATTTACTGGTTTATTGATTTACTGGTTTATTGGTTTACTGGTTTATTGGTTTACTGTTATTTGTTTATTGATTTACTAGTTTACTGGTTTATTGATTTACTGGTTTATTGGTTTTCTGAATTATTGGTTTTCTGGTTTACTGGTTTATTGATTTATTGGTTTACTAGTTTTCTGAACTATTGATTTACTGGTTTATTGGTTTTCTGGCTTATTGGTTTATTGATTTACTGGTTTACTGATTTACTGGTTTACTGGTTTTCTGATTTACTGATTTACTGGTTTACTGGTTCTTGGTGGCGGGAGAAAAAAATTAAAAAAAAAATCGGTTCCTATGGATAAATTATTTGTTATGGGATGGACGAAAGAAGTCTGAAGGTCTGTAACAATTTAATTGTTTAAATTTTAAATTCCTAAAAAGTAGCAATTATTTATGATGATGGGATTGATAATGGGGCTACAATTAAGGGAGGCATTAACTATCCACCTTTTTCAGTTTTGGTAAAAGACTATATTATCCTTGAGCATTTTAAACCATCAGATCCCAAAAATTTAAAATTAAGGTCAATCTAACGATCAAGACGCTTGTCCCCATATGGGGACACCCTCTATGAAGTCCCCATAGAATCCAATTTCACGTCCTAGAAAACTTTTTCAAATGTGGATTAATGGGCTGGGCCTGACATTATCATGGTCCAAGCTCATGGTATACGCAGTGTCAGAGTCGGACTTCTCAAATGGGCTTATATTCTTCGAAATAATGGACGATTGGACCAGCAGCATGGGCCACGCTCACTACCATAGAATTAGGCCCTGACATGAGCTGTCGGTACACCGGCTTTTAATAAAAACTGGTTAGTTTTGTTCATAATTAAAGTACTATAACCCATCACGTCAATTTTTTTTAATACATTACATTAACATTGTCATAAATACTAATTATTATTTTAACATGTATAAAGATATTCAACAATCCAATAAAATGACCAGATAAGTGACAACTTTGCCTTTAGCTCCTTTCTTCTGACTTTTGCTCCATTAGACCCATTTTTCTCCTCCCTCCCTCCCTCTTCAGGATATAAGCCAACAGAATTTTTGAGAATCCTCCTCATCCTGCGTGTATTCGAATCGTGGTCTTTGATAATGCTTATCGCATATAAACTCCTTATTTATACGAGTTATATTTATCATATAATCAATTGATAATAATTAAATCAACCGAAATTATTCTAATTTGATAAAGAAACTTTAAATTCAAATTCATAAAAATATTGCGGGATTCACATTTTGGTTCATCGTGAGATTTGGTTTTCTTTGTGGGAGAATTTTTTGTCATTGCATGTAGCGATTCATTTGATTAATGGACTTGGCCACGTGGCCTTGTGGATTAGTCTAAATACACCAGGTTATTATATGATTTTGTGTGGTAGGATTTGGACCAACATAAAATATATCCTTTCTGAACAAGCACGTTCCCATACATTTGCTAATATGTTGCTTTTGTAAAAGCAATATGAGAATCGTATGAATAAGCCGCCTTTATTTACGAGAATTTTGATGTTAATTCCTACGTATCAAATCATTTGCTTTTAGGTTAGTGGATTGCTTTGATGATTTGATATCTCCGGATTAATTTCCATGGGTGGCATGTCAACAAGTGGACCATTATATTAGCTAATCGGTATTACGGATAATCACGGAATATAATCTTGTCGTTTGATCGACCTCATACCGCATTTTAAAAATATATGACTTAAGTGACGTAGATTTTTTTCTGTTACATTCCGTTATTTGAATAATATTTGTGATAAAATACCCCCAAGTATCGTTGCATTTATGGTATAATTAATTATTGATATGTGCTTATAAAAATCAACACGATCTATAACTTCTTACAACTATTAATGATAATTTAGAATAGTATTTGTATAGTTATGATTCATATATATTATTACATTATTAATTACCGTATCTTGTGTAAAAAAAGATATAAGGTACATTTTTAGAAATAATAGGAAGTAACTAACTTAAATTTCGTATTTATTCTGTTTGACATTTTATTTTTAAAAAAGTTATTTCAATTTTTTCACCCGATTGTTCTTTTGTCTTAGTAATCTCCAAAATATTTTCACGTCTATTAGATGACTTTTGGAAAAAATGAAAAATTGAAATTCTTACCCCTTGTAAAAAATAAACTATAGAAAAAACAACCAAAACTATTAAAAAGTAAAAACGGAAGCATAAAAATGATAAAACTAAAACCATAAAACGAATTATGATATTTACTTTACAGTCTTCCCCGATCTCCATAAGTTCGCCGCCGACCTTTTGCCTGCCTGTGAGTATGCGCCGGTGGTTGACTCTAGGCTTGGCCTTGGTTTGACCTAGGAGTATTGTACAATAATAAATTCAAAATTTTACCGTCAAGAAAAAGTGCAGATAATGTTTTCTACCCGGATTCACTATCTAGACAATCCATTTATTTCAACAAAATTAAACATCATTTTACTATGAGTATAATATATTCATGACTTAATGAAAATATAGGTTCAAACTCTAGCAGTGTAATATGAGTGTAAGAAATTTATCTTTCAAAAATAATTTATTTTGACAAATACAATCATGATCACTAATATACAAATATCACTGTAAAAAACTTATTCCGACAGATAATGAGTCATGAGATTAAACATGGGTACTATTGCGTTTGCGTTTTGGGATGAGATGTTTTATGTCTATGTGTTACTGTTGGGTAAAGATGGACATGTTGTTGGTTTCAATGGTCTTAGGGTTTTTAATGAGACAAGACAGCCCGATGGATTTTAGTGAAATATTACTTGAGAAAACACCGAGATGTTTACATGCACCGCAAGAGCAATCCAAACTTTATGCAAAATTTACTTTTATCTCTATATCATTCTTTTCCCGATGAACAGATTGATTTGAGTGAAAAAGCAATTCTATGCCGACCTTATTCATGAAATTGTTTTTTTTTACATGTTGAATGAAATAGGCGCACTTTGTTTGTTTTCTTCATCCCTCTCACGAAATCGGTCCGTGTACGTAGAAATTAACCCGATTATTGCATCCGATGAACTATTATTAGGCGCTATTAACGAATTTGACTTACCAATCACGTTTTCTTTTCGAAACAATTCTTTTTACATCTAAACAACTAAGAATAACTAGTTTATATTCGAGTATACCGTACTCAAAACATATTTATTAAATTTGAAGTCAATGAACCCATCCATTGCTCAAAGACTAGCATTATAGCTAACACCATCCATATAAATTAATTAATGGAAAGAAGCTCAATCCCCGGAGTAACATGGAAGACAAAATCATGGCGACTGTTTGTTTCTTTTGGTTTTAAAATCTGTTATTCAAATTTTTATCGAGTCAACTAATTTAAATTTGAATTTATTTGAGTTTTTTAATATAGAATAATTTTTTTTAACAATTATTTAACATCACATTATTTCAAAAAGTAAAAATTCAATAATTATTAATTAAACTACAATAACGCTCTCATTCGTTAATTAATCTAGTTAGTCATCGGTGGCAACTACTATATGAATTGGAGAGGATGGTGGAGAGGAAGGCAACACCGGCGGCCTAGATTGACAGGACACTAAAAGTAATGGGAAATGGGTGGTATTCGTGTGGAAAGCACACTCCTTCGTATTTAAGTAAGATAAAATAAAGTGATGGAAATGGTGGCATTCGTGTGTAAAGCACACTCCTCTGTTGCTAAAATAAGATTATCTCTTTCCCATATTCTTCTCTCAACTGCCGAGTGCTGTCCGATTCATCAGCCATTTTTAAGTGGGTTTCGGAAATGGAATCTTGGATCCAACTAATTAGGTACGCATGAGTAAATGTTTTGTTAGAAAATTGTTAAAGATAAATTTTTGTGTAAATAATTATTCCTACGAAGGATGGATCCTATACTCCGGTCAATTACTATTAAATATTATGTTATTTAGTCAAATGCTCTTTGAACACAGATATCAAACTCGAAACTAGTTCATACCGAGTTTCAACGTAAACTTTTACTAATAACCTAAAATTGTACATACCGGGTTTTAACATATCTATGTTTTTAAGTAACATAATTATGTGTTCAGATATCAAACTCGGAATTTATGGTAAACTATAATAATTTTTCAATACTTTGATCTTCGTTTCTAAGATTTGTAATCCAATAATCTTTCCCATATCAATGGTAAATAGAATAAAATCTGCCAAAAAAAGTTGACTCAAAATTCCTTTATGTTCATGGATATGGTGACAGATCTTACATATTACAAAAGATCAGTTTTATAAGGAATAATCTACTTGAATTCACCTCATATTCATTTGATAAATGTTTTTTTCAAAACTATTTGTATACTCACTTTTTTTTAAACAAACATTTAACATTCCAATTTTTTTGTTTCTCTAATAATTTTAAAGATGTATTACAACAATTATACTAACTGATGAAATATTTGTGTGTTTATACATAGCTATTTAACGATCTCATTATTCAATTGCAGTTTATGATTAAAAACTAGTTAAGCTTTCTGTTCAACCACTTACTACTCTTAACTAACAACTAATTAGAGACTAATACATACTACTCTAACTATAGGTTTCTAAATAAGGAAGCATGAAGGAAACTTACCACCAACATCGCTCAATAGGCATAAACTTCCGAAGCCATTAACAATCAAAACGCGTAAAATTTATGCGCTTTCATCTCCAAAATATATTTTAATGTGAATAATTCCACCGTGACGGGGATTCATAATGATAAAGATGTTTTCCGTCCTTGTTACACTTTTTATAGCTAGTATACTACATTTTCGGTCTATTAGATTAATATGATATAAAGTCTGTTACAGACTTGATAAACGTCCACAGTAATAACGTGAATGCTGGAAATTCAACACGCTTTCACAAAATAATTCGACTTCTAACAATTTGGTCGTGACCGACTCATATAGTTAGCCGACCAAGCAGTAACTTTTATATTTTCTGTTAGGGATTGCAAATAATTATCGCAAGCGGCTTATGATGCGGGAATTATGGCCACTTTAATGCCTACAGGGAAAATACGTGGCTAAGGCGTTACTATTTTTGTTACTGGAGTTTGGCCATCAAAATTTATTTTGTACATTGATTCACTCATATATATTAAATCTTTTATTTGCATATTATTGTGAATGCACTACAGCTATTTTCTTGCTAATTGGGTGTAATCTTATGGCGTTATAAATATAAACTTCTATAGGTAAAATTTATTGCTTAATAACTAGTTATACCAAAAGTGCAATAAAACACCAAACTCCTGCAGCAAGTATGCAATTAAACAATATCTCCCACACAAAATATCAAAAGATATTATCATTATCTATATAACAATATGCTAATTACGTGGAGGTTATCTTCTAAAATTTCTAAAATAAACTCACAGGGTGCCTCCCGCATCCACGAGTCGCGGACCATGCAAGTTGGACATGAAGTGGTGTTTCCAGTGGAAGACATTTTTTTTTGAAGCATCCAGTGGAAGACAGTTGAATAATGCGTAAGACCTGCACTTAAGAATAAAACAATAGCTGGAAACTACTGCTAATACCTTGTAGACCGAGGAGCAAAAGGAAGAATTCGCCTGAGGATAAATTTGCATTTGATTAGCAAGTTGGTTATGCAATAACTTACCAAAATAATTATTAGTAACTGGTCCGAGACATTTTCTCTATCTTTTCTTACCCTGCCCTAAAAAAAATGAAGGACTCTTTGTCCCTATATCCTTGAACTCAAAACCATATCTAAATTTAGTTTTATCCGTCCGTCGGGACTAAGGAAGAATAATACAGAAATATTCACGTCTATTGAGTATCAACTTCCCGCAATATTTTAAAGATATTTGTTTTTTTTTTTTCTGGCCTTCATGCTTGTAGCGTGAACAACGCTGGGATCGTTTCCTTATTTGTCATTAAATGCATTTTCAATACCCAACCTAGAAAACAGAATTCATTTTTTTTAACCTGGAAATAGCGTGATTTACACGATTTCGCTCCTTTAATACATCTGCATGTGACTGGAAGCATCAAAATTTATTCAATTATTTTAATCTTTGTTATCAATACTAATTATTTTGAACAGTATTTAGATAATAAATCTAAAACGTGGCGAATTATTAAATACTGATGATCCAAAACAAATAGTGAATTGTTGTAGTTGAATTTCTTTTACATGTTACTTCCCTTTTTTCGGATCTTATTTCAATTTCATCTTGAATGGTCATATTATAAAGTGTTGACGTTCTTGTTGTGCGATAAATCTGAGCTATTAAAAGTATCATGGTTTGCCACTTTGATATGTGCTTATCTAATATATATATATATTTAGGAGATTTGTACATAGTAGTACACTTGGTGTAATTATTGTATTATAGTCATATAAATTTGACGTATCACAAAAAATTACACTTATTTAGTGGAGATCTTGCCTGGAATATGGTACAATTTTCAATAATTGCAATAGTTAATAGATCCAAGAAATGATTTGGTTTCATGAGTGGAACAAACTTAAGAATTAGCTCGATGCTGGACTACCCATACATAGGAATGGTCCGGACGGAGGTAAATTTACGCCATCTTTGATGCTACAAAGGTCCAAACCATCGCTACTATGCATAAGATAGTATCGGGAATATCTTACTTAAACACGTTAAACACGACAGTACTTTGAAAATTGAGATTTTCGTTAGAAAAAGACAAATTCATCCTATCAGTTGGTATCAGACGTATAGAAATAGTGGAGGGAAACAAACATAAAAGGATGACAATCAATATGCAACAAACGGCAAAGAGAAATGCATTTACAAGCATCATACTAGTTATAGTTAATGATCATCCCACTACAACTTTCCCATTTCGACTTTTCTCTGAACCCACTGCAGTAAAATTCTCATTTAATTTAATAGTTGATAAATTAATATTTTTGAATTTTTTTCTTTTGTCTTAACATAATGCACTACCACCAATCACTTAAATCAGTTTGAGAATGATGTAATTATATCTTAAATAGATTTCGACCGTAAATAATTAAAAAAAACAATAATGTTAAATTTTATTAGTATATCCTGATTACTTTTCAAATTTTTTGTACGACTTCAACATGAATTAAACATATGAGATGTTGGAGGTATTTGACCAATATGAACGACCATTAAAAGTACTCGGTCAATGATTTCTCGATTTAAGAACTTGTAGAACCGGAAAGTGGCACAGGTGACTCCAAAATAAACGTACACTAATAGGTACTAAAAAGCACCTAAAATGCAATCTGCCTATTTCGAATACAATCGTCTTCATTTAACATTTACCACTGTCCATTGTTTCGTATACCAGACTACTACTTGAAGCTAGAGGTGGTTCTTCCATATTTGTGTACTTTGAATATTTTTTTTAAGGCGAATTTAAATCTAACATATTATCAAATATCATTTTATACCGGAATCGGATTGCAAATTGTCTATATGCGCTAAAAACATGATATGACCGCACTTATTTTTTTGGTTTTGGTGGAATTCACGATTGGCACGATACGCATAGTACCTTACGCCATTATACGGATTTCTTTTCCTCTTGGAAAAGCAAACCCAGAAATCGATTCTTTAGAATAAAACTAACCAACAAACAATTATATCAACTTAATTAATTTAATAATTTTCTAATTTGAGTCATTTACGTTTGATATATATTTATCTAAAAAACTATACCATATTTTAAAACTTTATCCAACTCAAATTTGAATTAATTGATCCAATAATACGAATAGCAATAATATAAAACAATAAAAAAATTGGTAATAACGCTCCTGTCTGAAGCAAAAAGGTCCCAACTCCCTCCATAAATACCCTCGTTGATGGCGTGTGTTCTCCACACTTCTCCCAACCTCCTCTCCCATATTACTACTAATATCGCCACCTTTATTACCTCGCATCAAAATATGTCAAGAACCCAACCAACTTGCGACCATTCAGACAACGAACAGCCACCTCCGGAGCTCCTCCAAATCACCAAGAATGACGACGACTTCGACTACTCCAAGAGGGCTCAATGGCTGAGAGCCGCTGTCCTCGGGGCCAATGACGGCCTCGTCTCCACCGCGTCGCTGATGATGGGCGTTGGAGCTGTCAAAACGGACATAAAGCTCATGATCCTCACCGGCTTCGCGGGTTTAATCGCGGGTGCTTGCAGTATGGCCATAGGCGAGTTCGTGTCCGTGTACTCGCAGCTCGACATCGAACTGGCCCAGATGAAGAGGGACAAGGAAAGAGTTGGTGTCGAAGAAGAGAAGGAGAGCTTGCCGAATCCGCTACAAGCGGCTTCGGCCTCGGCTCTTGCCTTCTCGGTTGGTGCATTAGTACCATTGTTAGCCGCATCGTTTATAAGGGAGTACAGGGTGAGGCTTGCAGTGATTGTGGCTACAGTTAGCTTGGCCCTGGTTATATTTGGTTGGCTAGGTGCCGTGTTTGGGAAGGCACCAGTTGTTAGGTCATCCATTAGGGTTCTTATTGGAGGATGGGTGGCAATGGCTGTTACATTTGGGTTAACTAAGTTGATTGGTTCTAGTGGGCTGTGAAGAATTTGGTGCAGTTCTTGAAGGATCGTCTTTTTATCTGAACCAGTTGTGGACCCTATTCACCTTTTTGTTGTTTCAGTTTAATTTATCTTTCATGAGGTGAAACATGAGTGTCCTGTAATCTATATTACGATGCTTGTTTCTATGCTTTTAAAGTTTCATGTCTAATTTTATGAAGCTGTTGTATCTTAATTAAGATATTTTGTTTAATTTTTTAACAACATAATAATAATAAATATTTGTAAAATGAAATGTTCGTATAGATTAAATTTTTTAACTAACTCGAATTATGATTAGTCGAGTGATCATTATTATAAATAAACTTTCTTTTTTTGCGCATGGTTCGAACGAATCGTAAAATTTCTGTAGCTTAGAATGGAGGTCGAGAGGAGAAGGTGTGAGAGGTCTTAATATTCTTCACGTTTCAAAACATGGCAAGGCATGCACATAGTGTGTTCAGAATTTCATTAATTGATCTTTGCTATACACGTTTTTCTTTCTTAAAATAAAGTCCATCCCATTAAATAACATACCGGGCAAGTACATTTTTCAACACAAGTAATTCTACATTATTAACAAAACTAATATATGTAAAAAATCCCAAGTAATAATAACACTGGCGAGGATAACAGGTCCGAAACTGGCGCAAAACGGCGGTGGAATAGGAGAAGATAATAAGTCAACGCATTCTTTTCTTTGATCCAAGATTATGTATGTCCTAATCTATATTGTAATTCTCGTTCTAGTATCCATCATCATTGGCCTCATCTGAATTTAACTTTTAGAATTTTTGACAGATTTTAGTTTCATATGGTAATGTAGAATTTTAAATAATTTCTACATGTTGCATAAGTGGTTGTCCATTTGACACCAATTGGAAAAAAATAAATATGATTATAGTTTATCAACAAAATAGTCAAATTAGAGTCAAAATGCTAACAGCTGATAGGAAATCTAAACAAACCCAGACCTATTCAGAGGTAAAATTCTAAATTGAAAAAAAAAACAATTGAATGAAAATAAATGATTAGGAAATACGAGTAACTAATCAAGTCTCCAAAGTCCTAACACATAACACTTAGGCAATATCATTCGCAACAGGCCATTGGAGCAGTTGAGATGTTCTAACCATGTCCTTCACTTGCTTACTAAATCTTGAAAAGGGTCTGCAGCTTTTTAACCAAGCTCCGGTCCTCTTTTGAAAGGTCCTCCTGCACATAATAAACTGATGGTAAGTAGTGCTCAAGATACTGTCAAAAGTCCCAACAGGGTTAATCAGAATTCAAAATCACATACTCGATAGTATTCGTCAAGAACATCAATCGACGTTCTGGAAATGCGACTGACAAGTTCGTCTTCCATATCGAAGTGTCTGCCAAATATTCTTTGTTGCCCCTCTGGATTGGAGCCAACAATCTACAAAAAGAAAAAAAAAAGAAATCAGTGAGCAAGAAGAGCTCAATTAATATTTTGGTTGCAAAGAAATGGTGGCATCAACTTAGATCAGAATCTTATGCATGTCCAAGGTTCAGCTTGCTGCAACCATACCTTGATAGCCACCTTCTGACCTTTCTTTGCATAGTCAACAGGTTTTTCGTTGGTCTGGATTGATGCGATTCGACCAATGTCAATAAAGTCTCTCTGAGGAATGCATATTGGAGTTCCAATCTGTTTATAGAACATGGAAGAAAATGTTAGGAGAGCTAAATTTCCTTCTGCAAGTAGTAAATGATGCATATCATCCAAAGACCACTTGCTTTGGTTGCTTATGACAGGTTCAAATTCTGACAACGACAAAAGTTTATCTTTTATGTCTACAATATCAACTGGATTAAGCGGAAAAGAAAGACAACAGTCATAAGTAAGTAACCAATAAGACTGGCACCAAGAAGAAGGAACAAGACAATTCATTAGAAGTTAAAGTTTCACAAACATTACCTTGGCTATGCCCTCAAGAACATCAACTCCCAAAATAATGGGATTCTTTTTATTGAAAACACTGTTTGGCTGAATCTTCAGTATGCATGGGAAAACTGCATCATTTCCAGCTTCCTTCTTCCTCTCCTCCTTAATATTGTCCACATAAGACTTGAACTGGTCACATAGACGATATATAATATCTTCCATGAAAATGGCCACACCCTGTACATGTGCAAGCTCACTGGCCTCGGGTGTCACTTTCACATCAAATGCCAAGATAGCAGCATATTCCTTCTTCTTCTTCTTCTCGAGCATTATACTGGCCTTCATGACATCCTTTTTGTGTACAGGACCAATGCCTATTCCACTCACAGGGATGTTTACTTCCGGGGTCTTGAGAAACTCGAGTAATGCCTCCAATGATCCAAGGGTCGACGCTTGCACATAAACACCCTCGCCACTCGTGTCGATTTGGCTCATGACTGATTTCATGTCTTCCATGGCTAATTCCTTGACATCCTCCAAATCATCATCAGGACCAACCACATGGAGACTGGTGCCAGCAATGGCATGCTCCAGTCCCTGCAAATAACCATAAAAAACAATCTAACTCATGGGTTCCTAGAACCAGATTCCAGTGAGAAGTTTAGAGGAATTAAAACATTCTTATCACATAGACCCACCTGCGCACTGATCTTGATACCCTGTGCTGCCTTGATTTCTTTGTGGTGCAAATAAGTTCCCTGTTTAGAGAAACAACAGTGTAAAACTATTTATGAGAATTCATACTTTTTTGTATCACAAAAACAACTAGGAGCAGTTTCTATCCATACCTTGATTCGAAGTTCTTTCATGGGATGGGGAGTCAACAAAGCTCGGATTGTTGTAATGATAGGTCCCTGTGACATGCATAGTTCCATCAGTAAACCGATAATACCATATCATAAGAAAGTATAAAGCAAGAGTCAAGTTTTTAAACTTGCCTGCAAGCCACAGACAACAATTTGATCTCCTTCATGAAGCACACCATTGATCAACACAACATCAATCGTTGTCCCATGACCTTCAATGACCTTGACTTCCAAGACAGTACACTGTCCCATAGGAAAAAAGGGATTCTCAGTTTGCATCAATCTCAAAACAGAAAAAAATTTCTTTTACCAGGGAACAGGACTAAAAGTAAAGCTTACCTGCACTTTACTACTGAATGTAAGTTTTTCAGCCATAGTTTTCTGAGTCCAATATACTAGCAACAATAGAAGATCTGGAATACCCTCTCCACTATAAGAAAAGAAATGGATGTTAGTACCTGACTGAAGAAAACATGTCCAGAAAGACAATACCAGACGCCATACGATAAGAAACATAATTTATGCCAAAATGCTGCATATACCTTATTGCACTTGTGGGCACGATGCTAAAAGTTTCTTTCATTTCCTTGTTACTAATATTATAGTACAATTCGGTATTCAATCCTTGTTCTTTAAACTGAGTCACGATCTGCAATCAGATAAAAAGAAATAAGACAGCTAAACAACAGCATGTTAACTAGAAAGAAAGGTTCGAATCATTATTAAGTGGCACGGACCTTGACGAGTCTCCTGTTAAATTCATTTTTCACATCTTTGTTTTGTTTCTCCATAGCCTTCTTAATTGGTGCATTCCGACAGGGTTTCCACCCGTATAGTCTGTCTACCTGGAAGTTTCACAGTTAAGTAAAAAGATCAAATAAAAGATTCAGACAATGGAGATTCGGATACGGAAAAAAGGCTTACCTTATTCAGAGCAACAATGAACTCTGTATTTCTCCTTTTCAACAGATTAAGGGATTCTATTGTCTGTGGCTTCAACCTATCATCCGTGATGTCCACAACGAGAATAGCAATGTCGCACAACCCTGACCCCCTCGATCTCAGATTAGTAAATGACTCGTGGCCAGGAGTATCGATAACCAGTAGCCCGGGAACCTTTAGTGTTGCATCTGCCTTTAATTCCTTGGTCCTCCCTCGAATGTTCTCGGCAGGGAAGTAAGTTGCACCAATCTGTTGAGTAATGCCACCAGCCTCACCTCCCTGAACATTAGTGCCACGGATACAATCCAAAAGCTTGGTTTTACCAGCATCAACATGGCCCATGATACAGCATATTGGAGAACGTAGATCCTCGGGTTGTTTTGGTACCTCTGAAGCAGCTTGCTGTTGTTTTTTTGGTGTAAAAGCAGCTTGCTGTTGTTTGACAAGCTTCTTAGTTGCAACTGTTGGCTTAGCAGGCTCCGAACTACAAACAACATAATGGATACCTTTAGTGACCAAAGGAGGCTTGACCTCTTTCTTCACAACCGTTTCGGGTCCAGAATCAATTTCTTCATCATCAAATGCACCCTTAACTTTGATATTAACATCATCCCAACTTTTTGCATCCCAATCCTCATCATCATCATCCTCCATTACATTTTCCTCGATACCGTTGGAAACTTCTGATTTTTCTTCAGTAGTTACTGATTCTAACTCTTCTAACTGGTTCACTTCCACAGACTCCAACTCAGCAACAATGCCTTGTTGTTCAGGCTCCTTGTTCTTAGCTTCAACATTTTCCTCTGCCTTTACAGCATTGATCTGCTGTTGAGGTTGTTTCGACTTTTTCGTCTCGTACGTGGGACGCTTTGATGATGCGCCATCTTTATCTGCAGCGGGCACGTTTGGTCCTGAATTGGCCAGATATTGGTTCCTCCTAGCCTCCAATCGCTTTTGCTCTTCTTTCTGCTTTCCAGTCAAAAGTTTACCTTCTTGTTTCTTCTTCAAAAGCTTTTCCTTTTCCCTTTCCTTCTTCCTACGCCTAGCCTCTTCCGCTTGCCTCTCAAGTTCTTCTTGCCTCAGCCTTTCCTCTTCTTCCTTCCTCCTCTTTTCCTCTTCCTCCCGAGCCTTCTTTTCTTCCATCTCTTTTCGCCTGGCCAGTTCTTCCTGCATCTCTCTCACGTGCTTGGGAACCTTCTTATCATCTGTCTTAGATTCACATTCAACCTCGGGTTCTTCAACTTTTTCTGCTGCAGCTGCCTTCTTCTCTTTTTTCTTCTCCTTCTTTTTCTTCTTCTTCTTCGCAGCTGATTCTTCCTTCTCCTCTTCACCATCCTTATCACCCTCAGCTTCTGTTGGCACAATTGGCTCAGGACCAAGGTTTACTTTCTCATCTTGTGAGGGAACAACCACGGGTTTAGAAACCGGAGGTGCCTCACCAAACTCTGCAAGAATTTTGTCCAAGTCATCATCTTCTTGAGCAGTTTGACCACTCTTTTTCTTCTTCTTCTTCTTCTTCTTCTTCTTAGAAGAAGTATCAGCCATCTCTTCAGTTATACTTTCCTTATCCTCACCAAGATGTGAAATAGTACTAGTCGGTTCAGGTTCAACTGTCTCATCTGCAGTGTTGACAGATCCAGATACAGAAGGGACCTCATTGTTCTCCTCTTCCTGCAATGCCGCACTAAACTTATCGCGACTTTTGTCAGACGATTTGGATTTTGATTTTGATTTCTTCTTCCTACCAGAGAAAGAGATCACAGGTTCTTCCCAATCCTCTGCCTCATTGTCGTCCTCCTGATTATTATCCCCGTAGTCATCATCATTCCCCAACAAACCGAAATTAGATGATGCAAACACGCCATCACCACCCGTTCCCTTCTTCTTTCCGGTGATCGCGTCTTGCGACGCATACTCCTCCGACAACTCATTGCTGATCGAATACATGTCGTCATCTTCGATCATTACAGCCTTCTTCTTCAACTTCCCCACTGTGACACCACCTCCCTGAGAGGCGGCGGGCAGGGTCTCGTCGTCCCCACGTGCCGTTGGCTTCTTCCTACCCATCGATGACTATCTCCCACGTTTACACTCAACAAATTGAGGGAAATAAACACACCAGAGAATCTCCTCAACACGAAACCTAAACAAAATTAATTAATCAGAACTATTAAATCAAGAAAGACTGAATTAAAAATTTTTTTATCGAAGGAAACTAACATACCAAAAATTCGCATAAGGGAAGGCGTTGGGTTTAGGGTTTAGGGTAACTGAAGCTTGGAATGCAAGAAACAGATTCTGGAAATGGGCTTTTGGGAGGAAAAGCTATGGGCTCCTTCTCCGACAGGGAGAGGAAAAGGAGTTGGTGTTAGTTATGTGGGCTAACTAAACCGCGGAAGCGGAAAAGCCCATCAAATCTGTCTGGTTTCTTATTAGGAAAATATATGGTATCAACCTAAATAATTTATTTTCTCTCTTAAGACTTTTTAAATTGAAATTAAATTTCTAATTATGGTTTCTGTTACTAATTTTGATGGGCTGATGAAAAAACGGAAAAAGCAAAATTGGAGTTATCAGTGTGCTCCAACGCAAAGAATGCCTCTCGACACGCGCGTGAAGTTACATACTCGTCTATGATGACGTAAGAGTTGAGATGCATGTAATTTGTGGGACTAACTAAATTAAATAGCTAAAACAAATATTTATGAAAATAAAATTGTCATTAGTGTGTATTTTATTTCTATTAAATAGGGACACAATTTGTTTTGTTTTTGTTCTGTTTGAGAAACTAAAATGATAACAAGATACTCTGACTTAAAAAAAGAAGAAGATAGTCTGGCAAAATATTCCCTGCGTTACTCATTCATGATTTGATTCTGTTTAGCATGAATAGGATATTTGCTTAGGAAGTTTGATTGATTTTGTTTCCTCAACTATTGATTCTGGTGATTTAATTTAGTGTCTCACATATCCACTCATATCTCTCCTTTATTGAAAGGAGAAACGTGTCCTTTAACATCTTATGGCATCTCATTTTAGATTTTGAGATGTCATTAAAATTTAAAAATTGATTTCACTAATTTTTTTTAAATTGATAATTTGATTCCCTAATATAATGAGAATATATTTTACAAATTGTATAAATTGATTTATACAATTCAAAATTTGAGTTGAACTATTATGACATTTTTTTTCATGCAATATCAGAATTTTTTTATGTGATAATGACATATATTTTTGTATTTTTTATTTTTTAGAGAATTACATTTTCTAATACTGATCTATATTTTTTTTTATTTGTTCCTCCAAATTTTGATTTTTGTAAAACAAAAATTAACATATACATTTTTGTTTTTTTTATTTTTGTGGAAGAATAATAATTTTTTCATGCGACATTGATACTATAATTTTTGAATTTTTGTAAAAAAAAAAAAATTCTATCGTTTAAAACTATATAATTCCTATAGGACAATTGCAAGTTAAGATGGACTCAAAACACTACCAAGACTAGGTGGCGGAACGTGGCAAGTGAGTGCAGTTGATGATGATGATGTGTAATCTAGAAAATTACTTTGTTAGCTAAAAGAATATGACTCTTGAACTCAAACTCAAATAACAAGAAACACGAATTTCCTACAAGTCTACCGGCAACGAAGCTCGAACAAAAATGAAAATGATTTCATCAGTAAGCAAAAGACCAATCACGAGAAACCATTTGCCTTTGGATGCATTTCATCTAGGGGCTAGAGGAGCGAGGAGGCTACGTTGTTCAGCTCCCTCTTCATATGTACAAGAAACAAGTGCAGTTCTTGTAGGGGCTGGCATGGGCTCAGGAAGTCTAGCAGTCACTTCGCCGTGCCACTCTGTATCGATCGGATCATCGGAACAGAGCAGCATACGAATAATGGCTTGTTAAAGTCGCCTTCGAAGAAACGATTTCTCCATATGGGACCTCGACTCGTGGAAAACATGGTGCACGAATTAAATTGCATGGTGATAACATCTTAATAGAGACCCTAAACATGTTTGATCGGGCTAATTCTTTACGATAAAGTAGAAGTACATGGTGCAGTACTAAAAAACAGCTGCCCCAGAGTAGATTTGAATCCATTAGTACATGGCCTAGATTTTGGGTTATGGCATGAACTTGTAGCTCACAATCACATAGATGTAGATGAACTTACCTTCCAGAGGTTCCAAAATACAGATAAAATGAAATAAGCCAGCTAAGGTGATAGTAGTTGGCCATTGCGTGCTTTGTCAACGTCATCTTCCGACTACGCGGTCCTCAGAGGTGGAGAAACTAAAATGACACCATCTCCTCTTACAAAAAGAAACGGTACCATGCGCTTGGTTGTCTGAGATGCATTCAAATTAAGAAAGATTAACGAAGGCACAATTCAGAGACATTCACAGCAATCAAACGAAGAAAGTTATTAGTTTCCGTCTGATTCTTTCATTCTAAAACTGTGTACATATTCTCACTTGTGAACTCTTAACAGCGACTTCTTGTACTTTTGTTTTCAGACTTCTTTCTACTCCGTTCAATATTCCATGCCATTAATGCATCAAAACTTAAGCCGTACTGTCGGGAACGTGTGGGAAATTTGTTTAATGTGAGAGCAAATTGTAAATCATACACTAATCCGATCACATTTAATGAATGCAAATCATGTATAAGACTGAAGTGATTTACAACCACTATTTTCTGGTAATAAGCGTGCATTCCATTCAAACACTTGTCTAACAGAGTCTGACGGATAATTTGGAAGCACAGAAGTACTTCCAATTACATATAGTTCAGATATTCTGTCAGAAGTTGACTAGTACAAGTAGATAGGCTGATGACTTTTAATGAAACAAAGTATGACGGGGAACAACGATATTCTGAGATGTATATATGCTGCTTCAAAGGATGTCTCAGTGTAGCCCGTCCAAAAGTATTGTAAAACTACACGAGTGGTGCAAGCTCCTGATGCGGTCCGGCAAACTTAACCAATGAAGCAAAGATAAAATTTGAAAACTGTAAGATGGCGCTACATAGTACATACCCGAACTATCTCTTCATAAGTTTCATCATCAATTTCCACAGTAGTAACTATCTCTTCAACATCTCCGAGAATCATATTCAGATGCTGATCATAAGCCTGCAAAAGCAAAACCCAATAGCCATGGCACATGTGAACTCGGTATTGTATTCAATTTCCAACACGTGATGTACATTAAGCTGGAATAGCCTGCTGTACTAGCTTATTTTTTAACATCACAGAAGTTTACAGTCATTTGGGTTCAATAATACAGCAAAGCTAACCCCACTAAACGAAAGAGTAGCACTTGTAAAACTAACTCGGGGAATGATTCGCTAACCCAGGCACCACTAACAAGAGCAAAAAGCCGGGCATGTTTGCATTGCCTATTGGATTTCGACTCGCATTTTGCAGAAAATCATCCCAACAATTGCTTGCATCAACTATATCAGCCATAACAAACATCACTAAAAACACTTTGCAGAGCGAAACACGAGCACTTAGAATAAAAAACAAGGCCCGTCTTGCACTAAACGACCAAGCTGTAAAACTTTCCCGACCAATAGGGCAGCATAAGGAACCCTAATACTCTTACCACTCGGCTCGGTCGTCAAGGGCAACCCATTAACCAATTCGAACCGAGGAATTGAAAAATGCACAATTAGCCAAGTGGGTGGGGTACCCACAGACAGTGAAGACACGGAAACGAGTGCAAAGAGTGGGGGAAGGGAAGGGGGGGCTTACGTGGAGTTTGCCACGGAGTTCGCGGTCGGAGCGGAGCTTGACGTAAATGCGCTCATCGAGGCTGAGCCTGATGAGATCCAGAGGCTCCTTCACCGTACTCTCTTCCTCGCTCGCCATTCTTCTCTCTTTCTCTTCTCGCCGGAGTGGCTTCCTTTTCTGTGAGACAAGTAGCAATAAGGGTTTAGTGTTGAGCCGCTTGACCCCTAAATCGAATTTAGACCTTTTACTTTACCACCTTCAAATTTATTTTCAGTCAAAAAAAGAAAAAAGAAAAAAATAACATATATATATATATATATATACAACAAAATTATTTGTCATTTTATATTTTTTTCTGAGAATATCTATCTATAAATTAATTAAACAAGTACATTTGTGAACAACAACGTGTTTTGGTAGTCCATAGAAGATGGATGGGGGTCACAATTTTTTTTAATTGGGATTACTTTATGAGCATGATTTCAATATTCTTATTTTAAGGTCAGATCGTTTTATTTTTTGTGAAGTCGGTTTGGATTTTCTTATCAAAAGTTAATCAAAATTTGGGGTAGATTAATTGTTAAAAACTTCCAAAGTATTTTTAACAAATATTTGATAAATGTATTATATGAGTTAGTTAAATCAGAATAACTTTTTTGACGTTATTGTTGGTACCGAGTTGTTTGTAACCATTGACTTTATTTTAAAAGGATTAAATTGCCCTTCTTTTTTTTTTTGCCTTCAAGAATTACATTGGCTTTTCAATTCATCTAATCGATTACTTCGTTGGAGAATGAGGAGCCCGCCAAGAATTTGACTCCCCTTAACAAATTGGGTCTGCCCAGCCCAATCAGCATTACTTGATCAATAAAAGAAGTTTAAAGACACTTATATCCTCTGATATTGTAAATAGCCATTTTACCTTTTTTCTATAGAAAATAGAAATATCCAAAAAAGTCACTGAGTTTAAAAAAATAAAACTAACATAGTAGAAAGTCCATTTTGCCCCTGCCTTTCTCTCCCAGAAAAAACCCAGTTTCCTGGTGTTCTCGTCCACGATCTCGTAATGTACGCCGCCGCGACTCCGTCCCGCCTCAACGGCGTAACCCCACCGGACCAGAGGAAATCTCGGCCAAGGCCGAGTTGGCGTCGACCTGGCCGGCGGCGGAGAGCAGCTCGGCCACCCGGTCTCGGCGACCACGACGGGAGTGGTCTCGTGGCCAAAACAGCCAGCGAGGTGACAAAGTGATGAGTTCGTCTCTTGGAGTAACTGAAGGAGCAGAACCATCACGAGCTGCCCGATCGGCTCTTGGAACGTCTCCGACGACGGAGGGAAGGGTGTCGACACCGCCGTGGTGATCTTGAATTGGCGTAACCCTAGAACGAGAAGGGAGAGTTGGAGGTTTCGGATCGCCGGGATGGTGGTCGGCCATTGCAGAAGCTGCGGGGTCGAATGAAACTGGATTTTTTTTGGAGAAGGGACAGGGGCAAAATGGACTTTCCACGTGTTAGTTTTACGTTTTTTTAAAGTGTCTATTGGGCCAATAAAAAATTGATGTTGCCAGGTCCGTGGGCCTTGTCCCCTCGCAATTTCCGAACAGTAGTGAGTGGGCTTAAAATCTCCATAGGTGAAGGATCTTGTTCCAATTGTTGCTCTACATCCCCTCGGGGTAATTAATTGCAAAATAAACTATGATCTAACGATCATAGTTTTGAAAAACGACCCGGAGATCGATCCGATTTGTTGGGCGATTTCCGGTCGGACCAAATTTAATATTTTTTAAAAAAATCTATTTTTTGTGTTTTTTTTAAATATATATAGGTATTTATATAAAAACGTTATGTAATAAATTAATAATAACATATAATAATACCATTTTTTATAAAATATAGTAAATAAAGTATCTATACGAACGGTTAATCTCAAATCAAAAAAAAAATAATTCAGTCAATAGTTCGAGTTGAACCGCTTGGTTTTCAGGTCGGACTGTCAGGTCAGACCGGAAAATCCCAGAAAATGGCCGGTTCATTAGGTAACCGAGCTGATTATGATTTTCTAACCAGTTGGGTGGGCGATTGGTAGTCCGATCGTGGTCGGACCACTGATTTAAAAACTATGCTAACAATGTCATTTGTCATGTTAATAAACTATAATTTCTTTTTTAAACAACGATGAACTAATAATTTGATAAAAAAGCGTTAACATCGCGTGCAATCGAAGCTCATTTCGTTTGTGAATATTAATTTGGTATTATCTATTTTTAAAAATAGATAAGTAGATATTTTGGATCTCTTAATTTTATTGTACGCTGTGATCTTTTGATTTCATCAGCAATATATAACTGATATTTTGGCTATTAGGCATAAAGTACCAACGCAGCGGTCTTATCAAAGTCAATCGCTCAAAATGATAACTACAACTAATGGCTTGTTTTTTTGAAATTTTGTTTTTGACATATTCATTGCACAGTAAAAACGAGAGTTAAAAATAAATTAAAGTTCTTGGTTGACTATATAGACCCAGCTGTCATTGCTCCTAGTATATTTATCAAAGATATAGTAATACGGCAAACTACGTCGATATATTTGTTTTTCACTCTAAAAGGTGAAAACAATGCTCCTTTCTTTTTCACGCCACTTGTTTGCTCGTGCTACAACATGCGTTTGCCCGTCAGGTAGAAAAGAGAAAATTCGGTATGTAGTAATGTGATGACATTCTATAATCTTCTCATTCATACTATAATTTTTTATATCTAGAAATGGTTAAAATAATTGTATTTAGTTTGAGATTTATCGGCCAAGATATCATTTTGTACATTGACTCACTATGGAGATTGAATGTACTAGGACAGTAGTTTAGTCTGCTTTGTTTTGGGGTTCTGCAACTTTGTAAGTCGTTTTTCTATTATTAATTCAATACTTCAATTTATAAAAAATAGTAAAGTTGTGACTTTTCGACGACAACAGACGTATGTGCTAAATCTGGATTATTATACTACTTATAAAAAAGATCTGGATTATTATACTAAGCGATCACTTAGATTAGCAGAAAAAACTAATTTGATAAAATATAAAGTTTCAGTCATTATAATATATCATTATTGGATGAACTTTCCTACTTCATATAATGTCTACCTTTTTCGAACCTAAATTAATCAAGCAAGTAGATATTCAAATACTGCCTCATTTAAAAAAAATATGTAGATAATAAATAAAATGATAGATAATACGAGAAAAGAATCCGGGACACTTTTGTTAGTAGTTACATAGTTAAGTCTAAGAGGTTGTCAGTTATTAGTAGTTGATCCCGTAATTAGGATTACCAAACTCATCACCCAACAACGTGATTTTATTGCAGGAGCGAGTTTAGTACAGTGTCTACCTTTGTGTTTTATTTTATGTCTATAGGTCTATATATTTTATGTGCTGGCATCTTTATACTCTGTATATTCGCAACTTAATTCCGTAATGAAATGTAAAAAAAGGCTATTATTAATTTATTATCCTAAAAAAAGAAAAGAATCTGGGGCGTGGTGGTTGCGTAGCTGGAGCCAGATGAATAATATGTAGAGAGAGAGATTAATCCACATGGTAGACAAGAGATGTAAGTGTACACTCACATCACATGCCCACCCCCCATGTGAACTTAACCTTTTGTCTACTACATGTTACTTTTTTAAACTTTTCTACCCTTATGCCCTTTTTTCCCCCACTTGCCCATTGTTTGTTGAAATTATTCTTTTATAAGTAAAATTTATTATTCCTAAAAAAACTACCAAATGATAATAACACCATCTGCATCATATATTCAACATCCCAATGTAAACACGCATCAGGGTGGCCTATGATAAGTGCCATCTATTTACTAGATCCAAAAGTATCCAAAAAATCCCTCTTTGAAATTATTAATTTTATAAAAGTACAAGACTAAGATTTTTTCAAGAAATATATCGTGTTTACAAACTTTTCAAATAAAATATAAGATTGTTGCTCTATTTATATGGTCGGATGTGCTTGATTATGAAATTAGTAATTTTTTTGATAAATATAACTGAGACATAAACCAAGAAATATTAATTCTCTTTGTCGGCCAAAAAAGTTATTTACGTTGTTTCATCTTTTCCGGTAATAATTATTCCTGTTACCAAAACGGCGAGACCTAAAGCTAAAGTTTCCCAAACTTTTGTTACTGTGGTACTCTGGGATTTGATCATTTGACTATCAGACTTCAAAGACAACCATGACTCTTATTCTTGCTGATATTATTCTAGTTAACGCATATTTATTATTTAATATTGAAATATTTGTAAGATGTGTGACTATGTCACATGCATTGATCATGTTTAATCACCGCTAATTTTGATGCTATAAAGTTGGACCTATCAGTCACGAGTTCGAAGCCAATCACCGAAGGGGACTGCTCATCCTCATCATGCTAGGGCAAATTAGTTAATGTCCCAATTGTGGGTATTGCCTTTCACCAAACTTCTAATTACATATCTTACTTTCTTGGGTAAACAAAGGTAATTTCCTATCTTCTCTGTAACCAGAGAAACTTATTTTCTGGACATTTTGAACCTCAAAAGCCTTACATCAATAATTGTCACAAAAATCGTATCGATATTATATATGAATAAACAGATAATAACCGTGACCATTATAAACGAACATCTGAACTAACTAAAAAATATGTTTCGTAAATACAGGTGAAGTCATAAAAAAAATTGCAACTTATTCATTTTACAGCTTTGCACCTTTGGAGTGAACATTTTAAATGTTCATATTTTTTGTAAGTAAAATTTTATTGTACCTATGTTATTGGACTCTAAATCTATTTTCAAAATCATTTCGTACTTTTAATTTTAGCCTGAGGTCTTCCGGGAAGCATATTGGCGGGTCTAATTCTTTTCTTTTACAAAGCATCATTCTCAAATATAACATATAATAATTTTAGTTTATGTCACCTTAAATTCGGTCAATTAATTCATATTTAAGCTGAATACAATTTTTAAAAAGTAAAATTGTCCCAATAATCACTTTAAGATTATATTGCTAAATAATTTAATTTAAAACATAAGTTCCAAATGTGGTTTAAAAAAACACCATATAAGATGAGGTATAATATGAGTGAACAAGAAGTATATAGCCAACTTGTCATATCACTTTCTTAAAGCTATTCGTGAAGCGCGCGCCCACTTGCTGCCTACTTCTTCAGAATCACGACATTTACAGCGTCCAGACTCCAGTCCGTCTCCGACTGCCATTATTGTGTGCGCCTATAATGATTTAATCATTGCTTTATTTTTTTGACAGACAACATATTGTGAAATATAAGATCCTTTGAACATTACTTTAAAATTTTTAAATTTTTTGAGAAAAAAATATAAATTAAAAAGAGGTGCGGGTCATCTCCCCTTGTTTTTTTTGTAAGACAACCCGGAAACTAGTTCTCCAAATGTTGATGTTTATATAGTTTGCGTCAATATTCGAATTTAACGCACATAGGTACAATTTTTGTGGAAAATAACTTATTTTCAATCACATTCAGCACCAAATTATCACCAATCAAATATTTTGAATTTTTTTATAAAATTAATTAAGGCCGTGCCGGCTCCACCGTAGGCAACTTCGTAGGCCATCTTCTTTTCTTATAAAAGTTACCCACTTTGTTGTAAGTTGTTACTCATTTGTGAAATCTTAATTTTTTTTCTTCAAAACAATGGTATAAACAAAAAAGTAGAGGCATATAGTTGAAGGCATCCAATACATCCATCCTCCATCTCATCTAAACTATTCCTATGTCCTTTCAACAAAAAAATAAAACTATTCTTATGTCATTATACCGTTCCACCTACAGAAAATTCTAGCCAGCGATGCAAAGGACATTAAAAAAACAAAGGAGGTAAAATTAAAATGATATGCCTTGTAGGACAAGCAAATTACATTTGGGTGATACACGTACGATCGCCCACCACGCAAGGCATCCACATGTCCAAAAGAATATTTAATTACAGTTCTATCGAAGATTGACGAACCTGTGGGTGATATTTTTTAGATATGTTATTGTCTTGTGATTATATAAGCGATGAGTGCTTATAATTCCAAGTATAATAAATAATAATTATTAAGTTAAATTTTTTAAATTTAATTTTAGTTTTTAAATTAAATAAAATTCTAGTCGTTATAAAACACTTTGGCCGAAGATTACGGTGTAGATATTTTGCTAGGTGTAAATGTTCCCTACATTATTAACACACTAAATGACAGGTTCCTCAGCCTTAAAATTTGACTTTTAGCCGCAAATTCATAGTCTAATTAGAATAAATTTTGTCCTTCCCTTTTTTCATAGGATTTATCTAAATTTCAACACAATATACATTACTAATTTACTACTACATATAAATTTATATCCTTTTGTTTATGATTATCTCATTACCATATTTACAACTAATCAAATAATTTATGACCATAGTTTAAGATGCCCATAATCCCATTAGAAAGAAGTTGATGTGTGATCTGTAATTATTTCAAAATTTATTGACACACTGATTGGTGGGACCCAGTTGTTACATGGTGTTGGGTAATCTCACCAATTTTTTTAATCCTTTTTTCCTTCAAGGCTCTCAATAATTGAATAACTGAATTTGATTGCATCCTTGAAAATGATTCATCATTGGGTCCACCGCATTTCTCTCTCACCCTCACACAAAACACACACCCACACATTTTTCACACGGAAATTTTCGTCAACAATTTTCTACAAGCAATTTTTTTTTTTTGAGCAATTATGCAACACGGAAATTATTTCAGAATGGATCATTTTGTCCTCTTTCTTTACATCCCGTGCCGTGTTGTAAACAGACAGTGATAGTAAAGTAGTAAATTTTTTGAATTTTTAAAAAGGTTTGGCCATTTATAATTTTGGTCCATCGAATTTTAGTTTGGTAAAAATTTAATAAGAATAAAATTATTAATTTTACAAAATTAGATTCTACACTATTTAAAATGTAAAATTTTAAACTTCAATTTAAGTTTTAGGAATTGAAAAAACATAATATTGAAATTGATTTCATAAATAGGACGATGATGATTATGCAACTTTTCATAAGAAATGTTAGAAAGACTTCATCATTAGTATACAATTCAATAACCCTCTCTATTTATCAAACGGTACGGGAAATTATTCACCAAGTTCTCCCAGAATTGAATTATAAGTTGTTTCAATCGGTAAAATTTTTATTGCATAATTCCATGCATAAAAACCCAGTTCTTCTAGAATTGAATTGTAAGTTATTTTAGTCGGTAAAATTTCAAGCTATTTTAGTCCTCCAGATTACCTAAAACTTAGTAAATTGTATTTATAAAAAAATCTGCCAAAATGACAAGTTAACACGCTTGTGATCGTTACACATGTAAGTGCTTTCCTTTTGATTTGATACTGCATTCAGCTATGAATTTAGATGCGTACATGATTCATATTTTGATTTGAATTATTTCATAATTAACAGCATATGGTGTTCTATGGTACGTATAACGTGATTCTAAATTATAACATATTTTCCATGAACAACGAAATACGTTTAAATTTCTCTCATCATTGCCATATAAAATTTCTCAGATAACGCTTATTTTATGTTTACTTAGATACGTATCTATTTAATATTTTAGGTGTTCGGGATTTATATAGAATGTACAATATGATGTAATTACCATATAATTACATTTGATGATTTTAATATTAATTTTCTTATAAAAAGTTTTTTTTTACTGTCGTGATATAAATAAACACTGCATTATGATTTCGTGATTGGGAATTTGAAACAAGACTGTTATCAGTAGCTAGCAATGCACTTTCCGAAATAATTTGAGCATATGGTTTTCAACTAACTTAATTTATACCTTAGTACGAAGTCATTTTCTAGAGCAAGCGCTTTACGATTAGGTTAATCGAAAGATTTGAGTTCAAAAGCCACTGAAAAAACATCTATGTTTTATTTTATACCTACTGAGAGAACTTTGTCTTCATTATAAAAATACATTTTAATCTAACTACTAAGTGGACCTAATAGGTATACCTGGTAGTATAAAAACTAATATTAAGAAAATGATCAGTCTATAAATATTGTTTTCGTAAGAATGTGCAGGTCCATACAAATTAATGGAGGAGCGTATGGCCACAAGATTAATTTCATTTTATTGGCAGGTATTAGATCGTCATTCAATAAATCACAACCCACAACGGCTAATGGTCCCGGAATTTGGCCGACTTATTTTGGAATCAAAATCGATCATTTTATGTTCATTATCAGTAATCTCCTTTGATCCTATTTATTACGGTAGGTTGCAGCCTAACTGAATTGGCTACCATTTAATTTCAATTCATAAATAGCTTGGTGTAATACCCCAACTTGCATCTTACCTGTTTAATGGAACCCACCGAAGAGAGAATGCGCTATAAAAAAATTCACAATGCTGAAATCATAAATATTAACATTTAGTAAAAGATTTTTCAAGATTTTGTTCGAGTGAAATTTAGATATTAGTTAGTTGTGAATATATATATATATATATATATATATATATATATATATATATATTCACATTACATATGATTATATTTTTATTGTAGATACAAAGACTTTTATTGAAGATTGTGCTATTAAAATTGGTTGAAGAATATCAATTTTCTTAGAATATTAAATTTGATCGTTATCATATGCATGGACCCCACCATTTTCAATACCCAAATGATAGGACCCTTTTGCCCCACAAGCAAGAATAATGTTTTACAGTTGACCCACCAAAGGGTTGAAAACGATTACGGAGTCGGAGACAAACTAAATTTCTACAAAATAGGGGCAATTACGGTAGTTCAAGTGGAAAAGGAATAAATCTTACGGCGACCACCCAGATCATAAATGAGATGGGAGAATTTAAAATAAAAAATTTTAGAAATAAGGTTCAATGATTAAAAAGGTCAATGGGATCTATGTCAGGGTGGTACAGGGTTAAATCAGTAAATTAATGTATCCCTGAAATACATCCAACATCCACTAAATAGCAAAGATGATATATTCATCTTCCTCCATAAAAGAACAACCATAGTTTTCAAAATCGGACTGGAGATCGGACCGGTGGGCTGGCCGATCTCCGGTCAGACCGGTCCGACCGGTCGAATGGCCGGTCGGACCAATTTTTTTTTTAAGAAAAATTCAATTTTTTTATTAAAAAAATTCTTTTTTTTTAAAAAAAAGTTATTTTTTTTTAGAAAATAATATTTTTTTTAAAAAAAATATATTTTTTAATATTTTCCGGTCGAACCGCCCCCGGTTTCCGGTCAGACCGGCCGGTCCGACCGGAAAATCCCAAAAATCGCCCGGTTAGTAAGGTACCCGGTCCGATTATTAGTTTCTGACCGGTTAAGTGGCCGATTCGCGGTCCGACCGGTCGGACCGCCGGTCGGACCGCCGATTTAAAAACAATGAGAACAACCGGAAAGAAAGAGAGGCGATGAGAAAAAAATTTGGGAAAAAAGCTGACCTACGTGGGCCGGCTTTTAGCTAAATTTAGCTGGACAGACCATAAATTAATTAATTATCACTACCGTCTCTTTGCACAGCTGTTGGTAAATTCACTGTAACTTTTATAACAAAATTTTGGGTGAAAAACCACACAAAAGAAAATTTATTTAGAAGAGTATTTTTTAAAATAGGATCTCACAATGTAACAATAAATACTTAAATTAATGTTTAGAGATTTGTTAAGTCCAATTCATTGAGGATGCAAAAAATCAGGATCCAATTCATTGAGGTAGCTATTTGAATAATATATAGTAAAAAAAATCAGGACTCAATGTATGGACTATATTATCAGAGTTTGGGAAAAAATTGTATAATTCCTTGTGTACTGAAAAAATATAACACATTAATTGGTATATAATACGGATACATGATGCGATCACGACGCCCCTAAATAAGGAACTATACTTTGTACGCAATTATTCTTCTTAACGTTCTTGTCACCTTATGAAATACAGTATATTATTCCATCCAGAAACGTAACAAACTTTATCACCAAAACCAGTGGCCTAATATATTTAATACCCTAGAAACGAAAATAACGTTAGTAAACTTCTAAACCATATAATATCTATTTAATTTTTTTTCATTCAGGTTAACTAGAATTTTATAATGCAACGATGAATCTTCATTTTGAATAAATTTATCCGTATCGAAATAATTTTTTACACAGATCATTATTTGATCTTCCAACAGCTATTTAACTCCAGGAATTAAATTTATCTAATCTCCATCAATTATTGAACACAAAACATGTTTTTAATAATTCGAATGTAATGTTAAAATAGAATAAACATAGTTAGTTTTCAATAAATTCCTTCCTAGGGTTATCCCGTACGGTTAAAATAATTAATGGAGAGACTCACGATCAGCCAGCCGCATTGGTTGGTGGGAAATCTTTGGTGACTTTTAACAAAGCATACATCTTTCTGTGCCATGTTATTATTACCGAGACAGAGACCAAATGCCACCGCCACGTCTGTACTTTTAACGACTCTCTCCTGTGTAAAAGAATATAATTTTTTATATTATATGGTATCAAATATTCAATAACAAGATTTTAACTCCATGGTTAACTTGTTAGAATTTTAAGCAAAAGATTCGACATCTAATAGAAAATTTGGAGAGTAAGAAAACGGGAGAAGGCAAGGGCAAATGGGGCAGATCCCCACTTAAATGAATTAATAGAAAAAGGATAGCCCAGAGAGGCAAATGTAAAGTTAAAAATAGGAAAAAAATTCACACACACATAAAAAAAATCTCTCTTTCTCACTACTGTACCTATCCATCCATCAAATCTTCATAAAAACCTCAAAAGAGAATTCACCTCTCTCTCTCTCTTTTTGCTGCTATTGCTTTGATGATGTATTTGTCCTTTCTCCTCTTATATTTCCTCACCAAGAAGAAACCATGCTAGGTGACTCCAACAACACCACTCTCCTTCCTTCCCAAACAACAACAACAACAACAACTACAGGAGCAACACAAGTAGTAGAGCCCCATGAAGGTGGCGGAGGCGGCGGCCGGAGCGAGGATGGAGACGGAGGAGGGAGGGACCCTTTCGACATGGAAGGCGGCGGAGGAGGAGGAGGAGGGGAGAGGGGGTTTGGAGGAAACAGGTGGCCTAGACAAGAGACTTTGGCACTCTTGAAGATAAGGTCTGATATGGATACTGCCTTCAAGGAAGCTAGTGTTAAGGGCCCTTTGTGGGATGAGGTCTCAAGGTGAGGTGATTAAAATTATAATAATACTCCAATACTTAAAACTTATGATGTTATTATTGTGTTTTATGTTCATCATTTTTGCCAAAAAAAAAAAAGAAATTTGTCCTTGTGAGCCTCTTATTTTTTTTGGGATTGAGATCTACTCCTCCCAAGTCCCAAGATATGCTCTCTCTTTCTCAATGTCATGTCTTAAAAGATTCTCCCCCCTCCCTCTCTCCTCTCTCTTTTAGCCCACTTCAGTTTGTTGCTAATAGGATGAAATTATTACAACACTAGAATTTGCACTCTTAAGCATGGTGGCTAGTAAAACTATGGTAATTATTTTTCAAAACCCAATTTTGATACCACCCTTATGAGTTTTCCTCTTATCCATCCATGGAGTAATCAGTCTTCTTAATTTGTCTCTAACACGGATTCCGGATTCGTAATTTTGATGGCGATCTTTCATTAGACTAACATTGTATTATTGCTGAATCCATCTTGGGATACAAACACGGAATCGTAGCTCAATTTTAACTTGTTTCTCTTGAATTAATCTTTGTGCCCAAATTAGGAAGCTAGCGGAGCTTGGTTACCATCGAAATGCCAAAAAGTGTAGGGAGAAGTTCGAGAACGTCTTCAAGTACCACAAGAGAACCAAAGAAGGCCGTACTGGCAAATCCGAAGGCAAGACCTACCGCTTCTTCGACCAACTAGAAGCCTTCGAGGCTGCCCACCCGCAGCCTTTAGCTTTCTCGCAGCCACCTCCACCGCAGCCGCGGATTGTAACTCCGGCAACAAACCATCCTCCTCCTCCGGCGGCCGCGTCGATCAATTTCTCGGTTCCGGGATACCCTCCGGGAAATAACAACCATACGGTTACATCCCAGCAGATACCAACACAGCCGCAACAAGTACAACATCAACCACGACCACCACCAATACAAGTAACAAATGTGATGGGCAGTGGTCCGGCCGAATTCCCGACCTTTTCGCCCGGCTTCATGTCGGATTCGTCCTCCTCCTCCTCCACCTCGTCGGACACGGAGATCCAGGGACGCCATCGGAAGAAGAGAAAGTGGAAGGACTTCTTCGAGAGGATGATGATGGATGTGATCCAAAGGCAAGAGGACATGCAAAGGAGGTTCTTGGAAGCCATACAGAAGAGGGAGCAAGAGAGGATGGCGAGGGAGGAGTCTTGGCGGATGCAGGAGATGGCGAGGATCAATCGGGAGCGAGAGATTTTGTCCCAGGAGCGGTCAATGTCGGCCGCCAAGGACGCTGCGGTGATGGCATTCTTGCAAAAGATATCAGATCAGCAAAATCCACCGGGACAAGCTAACCAATTTATCGTGCCTTCGCTGCCGCAACTGCAGCTTCAGCCTGCTGCCTCACCAGCACTGCAGCAACCTGTACCGGCTGCTGCAACACTGGTGCAACAGCAAACAACAGCGACTACGACAACGACAACGACAGGATCCGTGATAGCACAGCCAGTAATACAGCAGCAGTTGGTGGTTGCGAGATCGGACAGTAATGGCGACAAGAATTTCACGCCAGTGAGCTCGTCGAGGTGGCCGAAGGTGGAGATACAAGCACTGATCGATCTAAGGACCAACCTAGATTCCAAGTACCAAGAGACAGGCCCCAAAGGGCCACTCTGGGAGGAGATCTCATCCGGGATGAAGAGGCTCGGGTACAACCGCAACGCCAAGAGGTGTAAAGAGAAGTGGGAGAATATAAACAAGTACTTCAAGAAGGTGAAGGAAAGCAACAAGAAGAGGCCTCAAGACTCCAAGACCTGCCCCTACTTCCACCAGCTCAACGCCTTGTACAACGAGAGAACCGCCAAGGGGTTCGATGGGTCGGCTTCGGCCTCGAATTCTGCTCCTTTGCTGGTACAACCTGAGCAGCAATGGCCGCCGATCGCGCCTCCCCAACACATGGATGACCTCGAAAGCGAACAAGACGATGACGACAACAACGACGAGGACGACGACGACGAGGGTGCTGCCGCGTACGAGATCAAGGCCAATAGTGGCAGTAAGCCGGCAACCATGAGCACAGGAGAGTGAGGTCAATTCAAGTACTAGTTCTGACGGTGACCCTCGTAGGAAAAGTCAATGGAGGATCCGAGGAAGTGCATTTTACGGACAATTAATGTGGAAGTCATCAGGCTTCGGAGATTCCGGCGGCCGGAAAACTGGGAGTTGGTAGGGAATCTAAAAGAGTTGCAAGAAAAGGACGGGGTTCGGCGAGTGGTGTAAGTCTTTAGGGAATTTTGTGTTTTTTTTTTCTTCCGTTGTTTTCCTTTTTTCCCTAACTTTTAAATATTATTTATTGGATTTTTTTGGCATATTAAATAAGTCTAGTGGAGAGAGAGAAATAAGAAAAGGGTTCGGATCTGGGAAATGAGTGAGGTCTTGTTACAAAATATGAAAAAAGAAAAATTAAGGGACTGGTGCTGTTGTATTCATTTTATTTTCTTTTTCCGTTTTTTTTTTACTTGTTGCGTTTTAAAAAAACTGTTAATGGCAGTGTAAATGTCAGAGATGGTTACCTTTTTATAGCACAAAATACAGACTGTTTTGCAGATCTCTATTCATTTTCAACGACCTCGTGTGAATGTGCTCTTTTCCCAGTAAGTAATACAAATGCAGTTCTCTCCCTTTGGCCTACCATATAAGTTACAGTAAATTCAGATGAATTTGAATTGTGAAATTATAATTTGTATTTAAGTGTCGGAATTCAATTTGTCCTGTTAATTATTTAAATAAGAATCTGTATTTATATAAAACAATTCTAATTTGAATAATTTTTTAAGAAATCAATTCGAATATAAATTAGATTAATTTTATGGTTATGATCACCCCTAATTCCTTGTCAACCATGCACCTCAGCGCTAGATTATGTCAATATTAACGGATAAATATTAAGATTGTATTGATCCTTTCAAAAAGTAAAAATAATTATGAAGGCTATTAAGAATTTATGTTAATTGCTTCTTAAAATCTGATGTAGTCCTTGAATTATGTCAGTTCATCAAGAATCTGATGTAATTCTGAAAGAAAACATTATTTTATTTTGATAAGTAAATTTTAATTTTTTCAAAATTTGATCCCATGGCTCAGAGCACAAACTCAAATTCCAATATACATTTTGCAACTACCGCCAACATCAAAGGTTTCTCTGATCAACAAACTGGTTAAATCATGGAATGTTACGACATAATTTTCAATGTTTATGATTTATTATTCCAAAAATAACATGAAAACAATGAAATAGATTTTCACCCTAGTGATGTTTAATGATGCACATTTTTTTCCTTCTCAAATCCTTAGACCAGGCCCATCCATGTGTTCCAGAAGTCTCCCAGATTTTGAGTGCAAGAGCGTATTGCCATAATTTCGAAGTGAAGGAACAACGTAGGAAGAGGTGATGACTTGTTTCAAGATTTACTCCACTAAAGCAGCAATTCTCCTCGACACAAAAAGATTTCCCGGTTTTAATCTGGGGTTATTCATAGTATTTTGGTTAAGCTTAAATCACAATTTAGGTAGGACAATTATAGTAATGCACAAGTCATAACATTTACTGTTTAGGTACATGAACTGATCAATATTTGATAAGTATAATCAATGTACCAAACATATTAGTGCACGAACCTATGATAAACGAGTCAATCATGACTAAAAATTAGTGAATTTGACGAATTGTGAAGTTCTCACACTGAGTTCATTAGAGTACAAAGTCATGAACAGTACACATAACACATCTTCGGTGGGTATTGTCACGGACTTATTCTCAAGACTCGTGCGGCACTAGCAAGTTTCGCTCAAACTCGTGCTAGTCAGCCTAACTCTAGACAAGGACACCTTGGGTGGAAAACTCTCAAACACTTGTATTATTGCTCAAAGTGTTGGATGATACAAATGAGCCAACCTTGAGGGGTATTTATACTTGTCCACCTCCTCAACGGACGGCTAAGATTGATTTGATCTAACGGCTACAATTTGCCGTCTAGAAAATTCTACACCTCCTTACTATTCATACAAATATCTACTCTTCCTACACACTTCTATACATTTCTACACATTTCTACACAAGTCTAGATTCTTCTCCTAACCTCTAGACTTAGGTGGAGAATCGTAGAAAATTCCGGAGAATTCCGGGCTCGTGACATTCTCCCCCACTCAATCTCACGACGTCCTCGTCGTGGTCGCCTTGTATGCCTCGATCATGTCCTTATAGTTCCATAAGGACAACTCTCGTTCCCAACTTGCATCGCTATCGGGAGCACCCTTCCACTTGACGAAGTACTCCACATATCTCGGATGCGCGCCCCTTCTCGGAATGACTCGATGAGCCAATATCTCTTCGACCTCGCGCTCGGGAACATTTGTGATGGCTGTCGGTGCTCTCTTCGAAACGCCTCTACTCGGATCTTCCTTGTCTTCCTTGTAAGGCTTGAGTAGACTCACGTGGAACACCGGATGTATCTCTAAATGTGAGGGTAGCGTTAAGCGGTAGGCCAATTTACCTACCCGTTTCTCTATCGGAAACGGACCCTCGTACCTTCGCACTAACCCCTTGTGCACCTTAGCGAAGGCATGCTTTTGATGAGAAAGGAGGTTCACCATCACTAAGTCTCCTTCCTCGAACTCCAAGTTTCTTCTCTTAGCGTCGACCCACTTCTTCATCCTTTTCGTGGCCTTGGCTAAGTGTGCTCGAGCCATGTCGGCTTTCTCATGCCAACCTTTCGCAAACTTGAACGCGGATGGACTTGGACCTCTATATCCCACGGCCAAAGAGTGTGGGGTAGTTGGCTGCTGCCCTGTCGCAATCTCGAACAGACTCGCCCCCGTTGATTTGCTCTTCTGTAAGTTATAAGAGAATTGGGCTATGTCGAGTAACTTCGCCCAATCTCGCTGATTTGCGCTCACATAATGCCTTAAGTATAGCTCCAATAAGGCATTGATCCTCTCGGTTTGGCCGTCAGTCTGGGGATGAAAGTTTGTAGAGAAGTTAAGCTCGGACCCCATAATCTTAAAAAGCTCCATCCAAAGCTTTCCCGTGAAACGGGTGTCACGGTCGCTTACTATAGTCTTCGGTATGCCCCAATACTTCACGACATGCTTGAAGAATAAGCGTGCCGCATCTTCCGCATCAAACTTTGTCGGGACGGGGATGAAAACTCCATACTTGCTAAATCGATCCACCACGACCATAATGTTGCCGCATCCTTCCGACTTCGGTAGACAAGTGATGAAGTCCATCAAAATACTCTCCCACGGCTTCTCCGGTGTCGGTAGTGGTTCTAGCAATCCCGCCGACTTTTGCTGGTCCACCTTGTCTTATTGGCATACAAGACAAGTGTTCACGTACAACTCTACTTCTTCCTTCATCCGGGGCCAATAGTAAGCGCGCTCTATTAGTGCCATCGTACGGTTAATTCTGGGGTGCCCGGCCCATCTCGAATCATGGCACTCCTTCATGATCTCTTTCCTCAACCCTTGCCACTTCGGCACATAAACTCGGTCTCCCTTAGTCATGAGCAACCCCTCTCTTAGCCAAAACCGACGAGTCTTCCCTTGCCTCGCTAACTCCATCAAGTTTTTGGCTATTGGGTCGTGCTCCAATCCCTCCTTGACTCGATCCACTAAAGGGAAACTCGGACTTGTGATGGAGGCTAACTCGGCTTTGCGACTCAATGCATCAGCCACAAGGTTTGCCTTCCCCGGCTTGTACTCCATCACGAAATCGAACTCCGCCAAGAAGCTTTGCCACCTCGCTTGCTTTGGCATCAACTTCTTTTGGTTGAGGAAGTAACTCGTTGCCACATTGTCCGTCTTTACGACGAAGTTTGAACCTAGCAAGTAATGCCTCCATATGCACAAGCAATGTACCACCGCGGTCATTTCCTTCTCTTGAACCGTATAGCGGTGCTCGGTATCATTTAGCTTCCGACTCTCATAAGCGATGGGGTGTCCTTCTTGCATCAAGACACCTCCGAGAGCAAAGTCCGAAGCATCGGTATGGATTTCGTAGGGCTTCGTGTAATCGGGGAGTACTAGAACTGGCTCCTCGGTCACAACACGCTTCAACTTCTCGAATGCTTGTTGGCATCTCTCGTCCCAACTCCACGTCACCTTCTTCTTCAAGAGATCCGTGAGAGGAGATGCTATAGAGGAGTAGCCTCGGATGAACCTTCGGTAATAATTTGCGAGTCCAAGAAAGGATCGAAGCTCGGTCACTTTCTTGGGTGGTTCCCAACCACATATCGCTTCGATCTTCACCTTGTCCATTCGGATCTTGCCCCCTCCGACGATGTGCCCAAGGAATGTAACTTCTCGTTGTGTAAAGGCACACTTCTCCTTCTTCACATAGAGCTCATTCTCCCTTAGCTTTTCGAACACTTGTCGCAAATGTTCGATATGCTCGTCTAAGGTCTCGCTATAGACGACTATGTCATCCAAGTAGACCACCACGAATTTGTCCAAGAATGGCTCGAACACTCGGTTCATGAGAGTGCAAAATGTCGCAGGAGCATTTGTAAGTCCGAAAGGCATCACCCGAAATTGGAAGGAACCATACCTCGTCACACAAGTCGTCTTCGGCTCATCTCCTTCCGCGATTCGTACCTGATAGTAGCCCGATCGCAAGTCCAACTTCGAAAACCACTTGGCTCCTCCAAGTTGGTCGAACAAGTCCGCGATGAGTGGGATCGGATACTTGTTCTTCACCGTGATCTTGTTTAGCGCCCTATAGTCGATGCACATACGAAGTGACCCGTCGTGTTTCTTTTGGAACAACACGGGTGTGCCATATGGAGCTTTCGATGGTTGGATATAGCCTGCATCCAACAAGTCCTTCAACTGCTTCTTCATCTCTTCAAGCTCGGGAGGTGCCATTCGGTATGGCACGGCCGTGGGTGGAGTAGACCCGGGGACCAACTCGATCTTATGATCTACTTCACACTTGGGAGGAAGTTTCTTCGGCAACTCGGGTGGCATCACATCCTTGAATTCGACTAGTACCTTCGCAACTCCTTCCGGCATGTCACTAGTTGATACTTGCTCCTCCTTCAAGACCGCTAAATACGTGAGTCGTCGCTTCTTCATGCCCTTAGCGACTTACATGGCGGAAATTTGCTGAGATCGGATCCTCTCTTCTCTCGACAGCTTTACCATGCATGCGTCGCCCTCGCTTAGAATGCACATGGTGTCCGCAAATGGGATCGGTATAGCCTGCACCGAGTCCATGAACTCCATCCCTAGTACGATGGGATAGTCGTCCATAGGTACAACGGAGAAGTCTATCGACCCACTCCAATCACCTAAGCACACCTTCACTCCGCGAGCAACTCCGTATATCGACTTAGGCTGTGAGTTCACAGCTTTCAGCCAACCATGGTCTTCGACATATGGGATGCCCAACTTCTTCGCCTCCTTAACTTCTAGGAAATGTGGGAAGCACCGGTATCGATAAGAGCTTTTGTCATTTGTCCGCGTACCTTGGCTTCCACAAATAAGCGACCCTTCTTCTCAGCCTTCACATCGGCCTTAATTGTGTTAAGGATTCGAAGCGAACCAACTATGGCTTCCTCCTTCTGGCGGTCCCCCCTTTCTTCTACTAAGGCCGAGAGCTTTGCCTTCTTCGGACAATCCCTGGCTTTATGTGGACCCTCACAAAAGAAGCACTTCAAAGATCTCTACTCGAAGCTCTTGGTCTCCTTCGGTCCACTACTCTTTCCATACTGCGAGAAACCTTCGTTGCGTTGACGGTGATCTCCCCCACTCTTTTCCTTGCCTTTATCCTTAATGGACTTAGCCTTTTCGGGCTTTTTAAACTCCACTAAGGACTCGACAATAGCAATGGCAGTGTCGAGATCTTGCGCTCCCCATCTTTGGACCTCGATCTTGGCCCAACTTTGTAAACCATCCGTAAACGCAAAGAAAGCCTCCTTATCGGGATAGTCAGAGATATCGAGCAGTACCTCGGTAAATTCCTTCACATACTCGCGCAAGCTTCCTTTATGTTGGAGACGTCTTAGCCTTGCTCTCGCCTCCTCTTCCGCATTTACCGGGCAGAATTGCCTCTTGAGTTCAGCCTTGAACTCATCCCATTTATCGATCGTGCAGAGACCCTTCTCCCGGTCTCCCACCTTCCTCCTCCACCATAGCATTGCGGTATCCTCCAAGTACATGGTCGTCGTATCGATCTTCTTGGCATCATCCGAGATACCAAGGGCTTTGAAGTATTGCTCCATACTCCAAACAAAGTTCTCGATCTCCTTCGTATTCCTAGCTCCCTTATACGCCTTAGGTCTAGGAACATCAACTCGAGAAGGAGTAGGACTCACCTCGCTAGACGACATACTTCCCCCTTGTACGACCACCTTCTTGCACAGAACGAGTTCTTCCTTGGTCATAGCCAACTCCTTGGTGACCTTCTCCAACTCATCCTTTAACGAAGCAACCATGGTCGTAAACTTCTCCTCTAAGCTCTTGACTTCGGAAAGACACTTGTCGAGAACCACATTGACCGCTCCCTGCATTTCATCTTGGAGCTCATCGCAACTCCTCGCAAGCTCCACGATGCGTAGGTCTATTTCCTCGAACTTGTCTTCTCCCTCGGCAACAGCAAGCTCCACCTTAGCTAGCCGAGTCTCCGCTTCCGTCAAGGCATCTCGGGACTTCGACCTTCCCCTCTTGGTTTGCTTTGCGGCCTCAACGCGAGTGATCTCACTATCCGAACCAGCCATCTTGCTCTACGATACGCAACCTGGCTCTGATACCAACTGTCACGGACTTATTCTCAAGACACGTGCGGCACTAGCAAGTTTCGCTCAAACTCGTGCTAGTCAGCCTAACTCTCGACAAGGACACCTTGGGTGGAAAACTCTCAAACACTTGTATTATTGCTCAAAGTGTTGGATGATACAAATGAGCCAACCTTGAGGGGTATTTATACTTGTCCACCTCCTCAACGGACGGTTAAGATTGATTTGATCTAACGGCTACAATTTGCCGTCTAGAAAATTCTACACCTCCTTACTATTCATACAAATATCTACTATTCCTACACACTTCTATACATTTCTACACATTTCTACACAAGTCTAGATTCTTCTCCTAACTTCTAGACTTAGGTGGAGAATCGTAGAAAATTCCGGAGAATTCCGGGCTCGTGACAGTATGCCTCGAGATTGTCTCAGTATTGGCTATCCTTTATGTTGGTCCCATATGTTACACATTGCAACCAATTGGTGAATCTTATCAACCGAGCTCGGAAGCTCATGGAATGAGAGTGGGAGATGAGGATCCAACACGACATGAACGGTTATTTTATAAAATTGGATTAATAATTAGATATATCCTCGAAATAATTAAAATATTAGATATATTGTCAAAATGTATAGTTTTTTAATATAAGAATATATATATATACACACACACACATACTAGTGGATCACTTCCCTTTGATGCTGCCACATGGCAGTGGCAGGGGTATCTTCATAAAAATGTAATAGGTGGGTAGCCTCCACTTATTTCTTTTAATACATTTTTTTTCAAAGTGTTATAAATTGGTATTAGAATGTGTGAATGAGTTTTTTTCTTCCAATATTTTAAATCAGATCAACTTATTGTGCCCAAGATTGCGTGAAATAAAAAGATTTATTCAAACAACCTAGCACCAATTTGTAAAACTTCATATATATATATATACATATATACATATATATATATATATATAAAGAATATAAAATAATTAGAATAATTGAGTCGAACATGAATGGGTGGACTCCACCTTGTCCTTCAAAGGCTAATAGAAATATGCATTCTTTCCGAGATAATAAAACTGTTCTCGAATATAACAAGACATACGAGAGAGACATAAAATTATAGTTTCTGCCCCACTGAACATGAAATTATCGGCATAGTTGTTTTTGGTAAATTAAATTTTAGTTCAGGTTTGTCTAAATTAGTGATATTTAGACAATATTGAGTTTGTGTTTCTTTCTGACCAATTTTTATTTTTACACGTGGTCGGAATCGACCTATTAATTTTTATTTAACAATATATGATTTGTTGTCACTTTATTTACCGATATTCAAATAATTTGTTATGATATTATCCTTAGCTCAATACTCCAACAACTATATTCTGAAGGCATGAAAACAAAATCGTCGAGAGTCGACATAGTCAGTAGTGCAACAGTCGTCGATGTGTGAAAGGGATGAAAATGTAACACACGATTAAAAGTTTATGTTTGTCAGTCAAATTATCTTAATTTCTTGTACTAACACCTTATTAGTGTTGATTCATGGTGATACTTCTAATACCACTCATAATACTTATAGTATGTTATAGTGGTCCACGTCAGTTCGTATTTTTTTACTCAATTTTTTTCCACAACAATATTTTTGTTATAATACTATGTTCTTGTTCTATGTGAGTTCTACTTTCTTTATCTAATACAACTAATTAGATTAAACCCGAATATGATTTTAAAAATTTTCAAAATATTAAAGTTAATTTTATATTATCAAAAATAATTAATTTTCACAATATAAAATTATTTATAAATAATTTAAACTACAAATATATGAAGCTGTACATTACATAATTAATTAAAAAATTAAAAAATTTATAATTAATTGCACATTACATAAGTAACTATGACTACTAATTTTTTGTCACAGAAGACATGAATTTTTTATGAACGCAAAATGAATTTTAAGAACTCTAAATGCTCTTCTACATCCCTTCTACATCTATCTTAATGTTCAACAAACATTTTCAGCTTTAGGTTTGTTAGAGTTATAACTTACTTAATAAAAGTAGTCAATTATGGATATATTGTATCGGTAAGATAATGTGACAACTCTCTACGTATGCTATTGAAGGTGTTCGCATGCAAAATTTGCATCAGAACATATCATTGTTATATATTGGTGTGTTGAAAAAATAGTCATTCACCAAACGCCATTAGCAACTCCTTGCTCCCTGTTGATAGTACGTATTTGACATAAAGTAAAATGTTCGTGTTCAACATAACTAGCATACTTTTTTCAAAATGGCATTATAAAATGAAAAGATTAGCTTCTATTTAGGCTTGTATTGATACATAAAGTTGACCAAAAAACTATTAAAAACTAGAATCTGAATGTGAACTATAATCAAAATTTAATTCAAAATTTTGGAAAGTAAGATCCATACTTAGAAAAACATAATAAACATGTTTATAGAGAAGTCTTTGTGAATTCGTAAAAAAAATCACATGAGAACGACATATATTTATAGAATTTTGAACTAATTCTTGACCACATAAATTTTACAAAATTTGTGAACAACATCAATTATATTATTGAATACAATTAATTTATAAATTTATTAACAACATTTTTTATTCGGATAAAATAGTAGAAAATAATACAAATAATATTTAAATTTTTCAAAATTTTCTAATTTTTTTAAATGTGGTAAAAATATCAAGTGGACTAATCACGCCATATAACGCAAGCGGAGACGCTAGTATACATGAGAACATGCTATGCTCTAATGAGTAATGACACGCCGTGGCACGAGACCTGTAAGCCAACACGTCTATAGCTGCCTCACAATTGGTCCACGTCTGCAGCGGGAGCGTCACGTCCCCCTATCGTTGCTGTGGGTGTTCTAAGTACTTTGTTCGCATAGCCGTACCGAAATGATAGGCTCTTGCCAATCCAAATTTTTTTGTATGCTGAATTATAAAATAGGCATAAACCCGAGGGCACCTAAAAGACCCTTTTCAAGTCCGGATTTTGATATTGAAATTGTTTTAAATTTGTTCGTAAGAAATTTGTTGCAGTTTATCCATGTTGTTTTAGAGGTACAATTTTATTGAGGCTCGTTAAAATTTTAATTATAGTAAAAAACTATAAAACATAAGGGAAAGGGAAGGGTTTGAAGAGGTGTGTGTATATATTCATATATATATATATATATATATATATAGATCTTCATATATATATAACTAATATATATATATATATTATATATATGATCGGGGCCTGCGTTCCGTCTATCGATTGAAAACCATTTGCCTCAAAATTTGCCACTGGGCAATACCAAATGTCTGTCGATTCATGTGTAATTTTTAAGCAAAATTCCAAAGACGGATTCGATATTTCTCGACGCGGTTGTCTTCGGTCAAGTCCTTGTTTACTAGGGCACCTCGTAACAAATGAACCAAAACAAAAGAACACTTTAATGGGAAATTGTTTAAGAACTTATTTGGTACCATTAAGACGTGTCTTCGTCTTGGTAATTAAAAAATTAATCAATGTTAATCTAGACAAAGCTTATAGCCTAGCAAGGCCAATACATTGGACAAGCTTGAGCTTTGGTATGATCCTTTATGAAGCCAAAATTATTACATTTAAGCCGTGCAAAGACAACTGACTGCGGAAATGACTATACAACGACCTGAAGGGGTAAGAAATGGTCCCTGTCTGCCAAATGTTAAACAAATCACTAGCACTTGTGCAGACTAAAGGCATAGTATAAAAAAACACTGACTGTAACTATTTTTTTCAAAAAAAAAAAATTAACATCTACAATAATTTAGGTAAAAGTGTTCTTTAGTATCTTATGATATCACAGTTTTTTTACTTAGATATCCTATGATTTAAAACACTTAAAACATATCCAGTTTTTTCAATATTTATCACTTAAAGGACTTGAGAATCTGCCCAAATTTTTTATGAAACGTTGTCATTTCGACAGTTGCATAGATTGTCATCTCAACGTTTTAGGATATGTGTTGCACACAAGGATGGTAAATGGGGGTTGCTAATTTCAAAATTGGTGTTCAGAATGTGTTCAGCAAGAGGTGGACTAAAATCCAAAAATTGATATTTTCGTCACTTAATTTTGACTGATTAGTGTTTGCATGACAATGTAACCCAAAAGTTAGTTTTCACATGAAGGTGGAGGTTTTCCACAGAATTGAAATTTAATATGTTGGTTAAAAAATAATTTTAGTTACTCTATCATAGTACACTATTCTAAGAATAAGTTTGGTCATGTTGGAACATATAAAATTGTAACAGGCCTAGGAGATTTAGACATTGTTTTGGTGGGTATTGGAGTGATTTCCTTCAGTATGGTGAACTCTTTATTTTGTGTGCACACTGATTTTCTTTTGTCTTGTTGATTTTTTAGAGTTGAAGATCTAATGTGAGTATATATGTTGCGAGATACTTGTGAAAAATTATATTTAAGATAAAGTTTTCAAAATTGGGACGAATGAAGATACCATGTTTATGATTGAGAAGAAAGTTTATTGGAATCTGCTTATTATGAAGATGGTTTGACTTGTAATATGAGTTATTGAAACTTGATAGGATAATTGGTCTTGAAATTTTGTCTAGGCTGAAAATTGTTAGCATTTGTTCCAAACTATAACTAAATGTAGAACTTTCTTCACAGCATATTTAAGTTGCTAAAGTATGAAACTACAGAATCGAAGCGAGTAACATAATAAATTCTCACCACTGGATAGTAGTGGGTTTCAATTACAACCTTATCCAATCAATGGAGATATTATTACCGGAGGAGGAAAAAGATAGGCCTTTGCTTTATGCCTTATATGCGTGATAGCTACAGCAACTAGTAAAAGTCTGATATGGCAATCTAACTGTATAACAGAATACATAGATCCTGACCACTCGATACCCTGGACCTTACCTACAATTGGGTAATGCCACCAATCTACACTCCCAAGAAATTTGGAAACCCAATCATCAAAATTCAAAGGTCAAGAAGAATTGAAATTGGAAAAGTAAAAAAAATGGCCATAAATGGTTAAATGAGGAATGGGCAAGCAAGTGCACAGAACTGCAGCTTTCGGATGATGATGGGCTGGTTTCTCTTTTTTTCATAGATGTAATTGATGAGCTGGTTGATCAAGAAAAATAATCAGAATAATCATGGCACTATGGAAAGTCAAAATCAAACCAAACTGCATGTATTATTTTAAGAATGCCATGTACATCAAAGCTACAAGTTGATGATAGCTTGGAAGATTCTTTCATGTGGTAGGACCCATCAAGAGTTATATATTCATTTATGATATTTGTAGTCTAAAACTGTTTAAAGTTATTTAGAATTATTCTTTTAATGATATTCACAAAACTTGCACTTTAACATTTTTAATAAATCTATATCTATTACTATTTACAACTAGGGATGTCAAAATATTTATATTCTACAGGTCGGACCTTACCTTTATCCGGTGAATCAAGAGTCTATTGACTTTGACTGAATTTAGAGTAGAGCATGTATATGGATCCACATTTGAAGGTATGGTCTAAGATAGAGTATGAATCTATGATTTTTTATCCTAATTTAGAACATCTCCTAGCTAAACCATAAATATATCCTGATTAAACCCTAATTAAATTTATTATTATTATTTTTTACTTATAAAATATAATAAATTTATTAAATATTCTAAAATATGTTCCACAAAATTGACTTTTTTACTATACTCTTACTCTTTTACCCTAATTTAGACCTTATCCTAACTAAATCATAGATTTGAGGGAAATCAAACAAAGGAAGAGAAATCTTTTTTATGATTTTCACTTCTCGATCCTGACCCTCATTAGATTTATTATTATTATTATTAAATTATAAATTATTATTTATTTCTTAAATATTCTAAAATATGTTTCATGAAATTAACTTTTTAATTATATTTATTGATCTACTAGATATTTCATGATAAATCTTAATATATTCATTATGATCCAGTTAAATTTTATATATAAAATTAAAATTTTATGTTAAAGAGATCTTACATTTAATCCAAAGGTGGAATCGTAGAAAATCCTAGACCCTACATACCGTGAAAATAAAAATATGGATATAGTAATAATTTTTTTTAAGAATTCATGGTAGGAAATAGATTCGACTTTTCAAATTATGGCATGAATAAGATTATACCAATATCCTATCATACCTTACCTATTGCCATCCCGTTTGCAACAATCTATTAGTATTTGCTTAGCTTAGTGTAGTTATCATGGTCATATACCTAATCAAGTGCTGTTGTGCTCTCGTCATAATTTCCTTTTTTAACTAGACATTCTCCATCTTTACTTACTAGCATTCCCAATTTCCCATTTTACAATTAAAAGTGACACGAGATCACAAACACTTCGCTCCATTCTCCTCATCTGCATCCGGCGCACATAAAGAAACACCGACTAGTTAACAACGGCGGATTGTTTCTTTTCATCTCTAATACCTACTGTAATATACAGAAGGCCTATGATCATTATAAAAAATAGTCTTTATTTTATTGATTAATCTTGGTATCTGTATTCTCCCTCTCTCTCTCCTTGTATCGAGCATTAAACAAACGGGGTACATAAAAAGAACTATTAAAATAGTAGATATCCATCCATCCATCCCTACAACTGAATGGAACCCATGTGTATGGATCGGACCCATAATTGAAATCCAACAATTATTGTAGTTGGAAGCAACGGTAATGAGCAAACTCACGATAATCCTTATTAATATCCGAATACTCATCAAATTGACTATTTAATCCGAATATTAATTGTATACCAACCGTGATATATTATTAATCCCCACGGTAAAAAATTGTGCGTGAAAAAAATTAATTAAGCCACGTCGTAATTCCATTTCTCCTTCGCCATGAAAATTTTAATGGCGAAAAGCTTATCTCTACTTGCCTTCCTCTCCATTCCCAGTAATTCCCTTGTTTGGTACCACCACAAAGCCTCCTTCCTCGTCTTCATCTTCGTCTTCCTCACTATCTCCTTCCTCCAACTCTCCACCGTCCTCGAAGGGCTGGTGGGCCTGCACCGGTCCGGGCGGCTGCGGAGGCCATTGCTGCTCCGGCCGGACCGCCAAGGCCTCCGTAGGATTCGGATTCCCGTCATGCTCAATCGTCTTGGTCTTCTCCTTGTGCAAGGCATCAAGAAGGTGGAAGTAGGGACATGTCTTGGAATCCTCGGGCCTCTTCTTGCTGCTCTCTTTCACTTTCTTGAAATACTTGTTTATGTTCTCCCATTTCTCCTTGCACCTCTTCGAGCTTCTGTTATATCCAATCCTCGACATGGCGGCGGATATCTCTTCCCAGAGTGGGCCCTTGGGCCCACTCTGATTGTACTTCACGTCCATGTTTGTCCTAATGGTGATAAGCGCGTGAACTTCTGCTTTTGGCCATCTCGAAGAGCTTCCTCCCACGCTATTATCTCTCCTTGAAACACTCAATTCCATGCTCGGTTGCGGGACAGGCGGTCGTGGAGGTGGTGGTGGTCGTGGCGCTGCCGGAGGTGGCGGAATTGGACTAATATATTGCGTTTGTCCGGTGGCTTCCTGTCCGGACATCTTTTGCAATAATGTGATAATGTGGGCGTCCTTGGCGGCCGCCGCGGATCTCTCCCGGACCAGTAACTCGTGCTCTCTATTGATCCTAGCCATCTCCTGCGCTCGCCAAGCCTCCTCTCGCGAAGTTCTTTCCCTTTCGTGCCTTTCCAACGACTCGAAAAGCTGCCTCTGGAGCTCATCCTGCTTCTTCACGACGCCTTTTGCCAGCTTCTCGAAGAAGCCCTTCCATTTCCTCTTCCGCTTCCTTCCACCTCCGATCCCCTCGTCGGACGCGGTGGAGGAGGACGTGGAGCTCGAGAATAGCGCGGATGGGACATTTTGAAAGGATGAATAAGGAACATTGGTGATGATATTTGTCGGTGTTGGGACCATATTTTGTTGAGGTAAAAGTGTAGGGTTTGTGGTGGATGGAACAGTAACATGGGAAATATTAGGTGGGTTATTGCTCCACTGTAATGTGACAGTGGTTGTCGTTGCGGCCGCCATGTGATCGGAGAACGATTGTGGCGGCCGTGACGACAGCGGAGTCGGGGACGGGATAGGTGAATGTGACCCCAATAACGCTTCTAATTGTTCGAAGAAACGGTAATTCTTGCCGTCGGATTTCCCGGTCCGGCCATCTTTGGTCCTCTTGTGGTACTTGTACACGTTCTCGAACTTCTCCTTGCATTTCTTCGGTGTCCGGTGGTAACCAAGATCTCCTAGTTTCCTGACTTAGAAAAAAATATAATCATTTCGTTAACGAACAACTAACTAACTAAGTTGGAAATTCTATCTTCCAATTGGATCACACAAATCATGAGCTTTTAAGAAGGAAAAAAAAGATGGGGAGAAAATTTTCATTGGAGCTAAAAGTTTGAGACATTTAATGTTAATTAAATTAACATGAAAATGGGAGATCCAAAGAGATACAAAGAAAGAATTGCCTAAATAATTCAGTGAAAGGACAGTAACACAGATCTCTATAGTAAAAAGAATAATAATTTGGAGAATCCACCTCAAAAATAACAAGAAAACGTTTAAACTATATTATAATCACCTGGAGACCTCCTCCCATAAGGCACTTTTGTGACTCGAGTCTTTGAAGGCTGCATCCATATCAGACCTTATCTTAAGCAAGGTCAAAGTCTCCTGCCTTGGCCACCGGTTTCCTCCGTTATAACCCGCCAACCGGTTGCCTTCCTCGACCCTAGCCGCGCTCTTATTGTCCTCCTCACTGCTCAAACTCGAGACTCCTAGGCGGCCGCCTGCGACAGTGGTTGCCACGGCGTCCGCGGGAGGTGCTGGTGGCGTAGCAGCACCACTGGCTGGAGGGTTACCACCTAGCATTAGGGTGGTTCTTTGTTTGTATGGTAATTGAGAAGTGTTATAGGAAGTGGAGGGAAGGGTGAATTATTTCTGTTGGAAGGGTTTTTATTGAGGAAATGGTGAAATTGGTGGATTATATGGGTGGGATCTGCCCTGTCAATTTCGAAACTAGAAAGGCAAATTAAAAGAGCTAGGGGACAACTGTTGCTGTTGGTGGTGGTGCTGTTCTTTTTAAATTTTTTTCTTTTTCTTTTCGATATTTTTTTTACTTATACTATTCGATATTCAAATATATTGTGCAAAAATACTTAATATTCATGCATTTCTAATAAATAGACTCAGGTTCTAGTTAAAGTAGAACAAGGTTTTTTAGTTGGTCTAGGTAGGTGGTTGTTATTTGTGTTGGGTTTTGTATGACTTTCGTTCACGTTATTACAATGGAATCTGATTCAGTTATATGTTTTGTTTATTTTTTTATATGGTGAAACACAGAAAAAGCCCTCTGGCGAGTTACTTGTTTATGATTATGTAAAGTTGTATACAATTTATTATATTTGTTGTATTTAAAAAATTCTTTTAGACTCAAAATTATTAATTGGACCAGTTGATATTCTCGGGGTGGTATGATCATAAAAATGTAATATTGTCTGGATTCGAATATGTGAATGGTGGATTAGTATTGTCTACAAAGAACTTGGTTGCATGATGCGAAATAGTTTTTGTGCCAGGATGTAAAAGTATCCATTATAATGGTAGTGATGGATCAGAAAAACAAAAAAAAAAAAAACTTGTAATAATGCCATAGAAATAAAAGTGTATCAAATAAAGTAAAAGAGAGAACATATGGAATGGTTAAAGATGAAATTTTCTCAACAGCCTGCAGATAGAGACGATAGAGATAATACAACATGGCCCATGTAGGTCTGCCTCCTCTTTCTTTCTTGGATTTCAGTAGTGGATAGTCTTTTGTGAAGTTACCCGAGTACCCCAAACATGAAGGCAGGCATTGACCTTTTTAATCATGAAGCTAACTGTACTTTTATTATATTACTCATGTGGTTAACATGGTGCCAGATATTTCGTTAGGCAATTCAGTTATTTATATATGGGTATCGTCATAGATGTCGAAAATACCCCTAATCGATCCAGATAATTTGTTAAAATATATATTATCAATTGGGTTCTAAAAAAACATGCATTACAAACTATTTTTCTTTATGAAGGGGAATAACCAAGGAACTCGGGCAGCCACTTGGGCAGAAAGGACCAATTGTTGATGTCGACCATTACAGTTTGACAAAATATTTTTCATCCGAACTTATCTACAGAAACAATATCCGTAAGCTTATCTTCAAATATGATCTTTTCCAAGTGGTGTACAATTGATAAATAAATCCAAAAAATCAAGGAAAAGTTAGTTAGGGCCAAATTTATGAGTGAAAATAACTAAATGAGTAAGAGATGCCAATCCAGTTAGGTTCTGACCTACCGTAATAAATGTGCCAAAAAATATGACGTGGTAAGATATTAATAATAATTGTCCGGGACTGCAAATTATTTGAAGATAGGGACTAAAAGATAAGGGGTAAGATATTTATTCAAACTTAACAAAAATGTCTGAAGTTAAGTACTAAAAAATACAATACTATAAATAATTGATTGTAAATTTTGTCATTTTAAAAATATTTTGTCTAATTAGAATCTCAGTAGGTCAACATGGCATATGTTGAGGTACTAGATGATATAAATAAATTATTATGAAAGAGGGGACCATGCAATTATACAGTTTTATAGTGTTAGCTTCGGAGTCGTTAGATGTTAATTCTGCGTATCTGTCAAGAACATGGGTTTGTAGCCATGTTATTCCGGCACTAGGCTCTAATTCCCTTTTTTCTAAGCTTCGACAATATCCTAACCTTTCCACTAAATGTCGATTTCAGCTCAAGTAGTTGCACCTTTAGTAATGAACAAACCGTATAACAAGAGCAACACGGAATCTGGCACAAATATTGAGATTTTAGATTAGGTAAAGGATTTTTTTATATAAGGATCTGTATGGAATTCTTAGGTGGCTTGGAACATTTGATTAAGTATTTTTTCATGTTCTTTATATAATTGTGATTGTCTTTTTTAAATAATTGGTTAGAGTTATAACAATGATTGTTACGTGACTACATTCTTCATTTTTTTAGTGTTCATCTATGCTTCACTTTTGTTACCATAACAAGTTCGTATTAAAGCTCAAAAAATTGGTCCAAAGGTAAAAGTTTGTTGGGATTGGCATTAAATTTCTAATTACTTTTGAACATCATGTTTTAATAGATTTTTATGTTGTCACTTAATTGTAAGTATCTCCTATTTATATTAAATAGAGGGCTTAAGTTAGCAGTTCTAGGCTTTTGGCCTTTTATATTTATTTAAGTATGATCATAGGTCTGCCATGTACCGTGTATTAGTGTTGATAGTTTAAAATTAGTGGATGGATGTACTTTATCTTTGCCATTTCTCCTCCACTATTTGTCCATGGTATACAGAACAAATTTTTTTTGGAATTGGAAAATATAGAAAATATCTAATTATTTAATATTTAATTTCAATTTATAAGCTAATAAATTTTTTTAATGAGATCAATTTTTTATTTTAATAGATACATATAATAAAATATATATTAATTAATCAAATAAATAAAAAATTAAGTAGAATCAATCGACCCTACTTATCATCACGTCATTTCGTCCGTGATGTTATATCTCTCCTATTTCTCTTTTATTTTTTAAAATTGAACTCGATTTTACTAAAAAAGTTGTTGAGAATTTGATAAAAGTTCATGTTGATAATTTGTTGTGAATAAAATCTAATCTAAAAAAAATAAAAAATAAAAAGCATAGAGAGAATGAAAGAAAGAAAGGATGTCCATCTCTTACTAACGCTTGAATTCGCTTGTGGATTCAAGCTTTAGGAGAGTTGGGGGTTATTCTGTTCCTGAGAGGTTTTCCTGTTGTTTTAGCTTATGCCTTGTTTTTTTGGCTTTGGTGTTTGATTGTAAAAAACTGGAACACCCTTTTTTTTCTCGTTTCGAATTTTCCACAAAGTTTTATCGTAACGAGTTTTTAATGAGGCCGAAGCAACCAAACACAGTAGGATGTAAATATAGTTTCATAATAAAATCATAATTATAAAAAGAGAATGAAAGTATGTAGAAAATTGTGGCAACTTTTCATTAATCACTCGATTGACTACAATTGACTTGACTTTGTATTTATAGTTAACTGTATATAACTACATATAATCGACTAAATATGTGATGGTGTAATAGGTTATCTAACCATATAATGAAAATGGGTTAATAATGGATCCAAATTGGCATAAAAAGTATCGTGATGCCCTTATCATTGAACTCTTTTTGATTAGAAAACTGCCCCAAAGGACCAAATGGCCGTTTTTTCACAGACGTACTAATCATGTTCAGATTGGGTGGAACATTTGGATTGGTGACGAATATCTCTCATTAAATAATATACATTAGAGTTTGTATTCTAAATCTCGGTTAAAATATAATAGTTTAGAAACAACAAAAAAAGGTTATATTCATAATGGTCTTATCGCACACAAATATTTTAACTATGTGTGTATCACCCCAAAAACCAAGAAAAGATTAATCCGGATATAACATTTTGAAAAGATAGTAATTTTCAACTCTCTCAAAAAAAAAATGATTCCAAACATTTATGTCATGGTTTTTTACTTAGCGAGGATTCAAATACCTAAATTGACTCTCCAATTTACGGCCGCAAAAAAAATAGAGTTAAGCACTTTACCGAGGATTTATATGGTTGGAGACAAAAGCGAAATAGCTAAACATGGAGGGCATGTGAATGTTCCCTCGTATTATATGTCATCCATGTGGGATTGCTTCTTGGGTTACCTGGATCCAATCGAACCCAAAGGAGGTTTTTCTGTTCTGTTCTTATTTTAACCTACTGTTTCCAATTAGCTTACACGTCACAGGTTCTTAAACCAGATTCCTCAAATTAATACCACATGATTAATTATGTATCCCCTGAAAATGCAGAAAAATAGGAATAGTAACTCTAGGAAGAAAATTATATGCGAGCTTATGCAGGAAAACTTTAACACAATCTGAAAGAGGGTGTTGGCAATTTTTTATAAATGAAAATGAGAGTTTTTGACTATCGGATATATCGAGGATAAGTGTGTAAGTTTTCATGTTCATATGTGAAAATCAATTTATCGAATAAAACATTTTTTTTGGTAAAATGATTGTCCGGTACTAATCCATTATTCTAATTACAGACCATAAAAAATTTTGGAAGGTAAATATTCTTTATTGATATAAATCTAGTAGTACTAGTGTTTAAAACCTACAAGATAACTTCAACAACATGAACAAACTCGCTATCCAACATACATTCAAATTCAACATCGAAACAAGAGGAAAATGGAGCGAGGAGATCTACGAAAAGTTAATCTAAATCGATCCAGGTCCATTTGCAACAAGGAAAAGGAAAGTTTTTTGATATAGACCACAAATATGTAGGTCACTCTAACGAAGTTCTGAAATTATAGGAGTTGGTTATCTAAAACAAATTAACTTAATTTTGCAGGTAGATCTACGGTTTTAAAAAACGACTCAGACTTCGACAAAAAATTTCTCCCAGTGTTCGACCAAAGCTTTTATACAATAAAAATACATATTATTTATCATATCTTGTATTAACAAGCAAATAATTATGTTTTTTCTAATATTTTTGCAAAACTTATAATCTACGAACATCATGAGATTATTTAATCACTTTAGTTTATTAAAAATTAAAAAAAATATTTTTTTTCAAAAAAGTATATGAGTCAGTCAATTGTACCAAATAAATTGACTAATCTGACATGTTGAACCGATAATAAATAAACTCATATTAATCCGAGTTTAGCTAAAAACTAACTCAAGGTTGATCTTGAATCATAGTCCGATCAATCCAACTGGGTATTGACAACATTTCGATAAAAATCAGAGTTTTCGATAAAAACCAACTCAAGGTTGGCCCTAAATCGTGGTTCGACTAGTCCACTCGGAACCTTTTTTAAAACTATGAGAAAATTGTTATGACCCCTTGTAAATACACTCTACAAAATAGATAAGGGTGTGCAGTTTTAACAATTGCAGGATATGGAGAATTAGACTTCCTTTACTTGTTAGTGGGTCGACATTTAAGAGCAAAAGTTTATTAGAACATCACATGAGTTCATATAACGTGAACAATAAGCAAGACAACAACATATTTAATTGTTAAAAGTTGAAACTTTCACTTCGTGAGAAATACGCGTTGGCACAAGAATGTGCCTGCACATGAAATTACGCGTACGTACTTTATGTCCAGCTGTCACGATAACTGGTGGATGCAATTAGAAGTTTATACCATAAGGCATTTTTTTTTGAAAAAAAAATGAAATTTGAATTTTGTAAATAGATTTCAGTATGTTCAACTCTGGACATAATCGCCGGTTTTAGTTGGCTTTTAAGTAATCAGTGGAAATCCTCGTCGGTAGAATACTTTTTGGGACTTTTTTCTCTTTTAGATAAAAAAAAATTTAACCAATATTTCAAAATGGGCAATAAACGAACAAAATATTGGAAATAAGTAGCTTTTAAAAATTAAAAAATAAAACTAGGCGACTGTTCGCCTATATTTTATTTTATTTTGCAATTTTTGAAATGTAACAAGTTGGTGCTTAGTGTCGAAAGGATGGTTTGTAAAAAGAAATGCTTTATAAAATCTATGTTTATTTTTTACTGAGGCAGTCCATGGTTGTCGGCCATCGCATACATTAGAGGTGACCTGGTAACATGTCGCTTCCATTATTATTATTACTATTATCATTATTATATAAAAAAAAACTAGTCATTTAGGGTGCGTTTGGTACGACTTCTGGACAGGACAGAACAGTACTGGACAAAACAGTACTGGACAGAACTACTTGTTCTAGCTATACTGTCCTATGTTTGGTAATTTCAGTACATGATTAAATATTTTGTCTATTTCTCAATTGTATATGTATAATAATTTAATCTAAAATTTTGTTAAAGACAAAAATATTCTTCATGATAACAACAGATAATATTTATTAAACTGAGTAAAATCAATCATTACATTAACAATAATGTTATATCATAGAAATAAAATCTTTGAATAAAAAATCAGAATTAAAACTAGATATTCAAAAATAATCCTTATGAATTTAGATCATGTTAATTACATTATAAATATTTTTAATATGATATCACATAATTAAACAAATATGTTTTTGTAAAGATAAAATATTATTAAAAATTATTCATGCATGTACACTATATAACAAATGGGTATGTTAAATTTATTTATTTGAGTGACTCACTAAAATAATATCATTGTAAATATGTATGTGTTGATCAAATATATAGATTAACCACTTTCATATTTTTATATGGATCTATATCTCAAATATGAAATATAGAAAATTTAAATGAATCCCAATTAAAAAAATTGTATATAAGATCTAAAAATTTATAGTAGAGAAAATGATTATTAATGATTGAGTTAAATATGATAACAAAATAAGAAAAAAGAAATAATATAAGGTAACATGGTTATTCTATAAGAGATTTTTGTCCTTGGACAAAAAATTTTGTCCCATCGAAATAGGTGGGACAAGAAATTAGGGGTGGGCTTGGACAAGGATTAATTTTTGTCCTGTCCATTTCTTGTGCCAAACATAGACTTGGACAAAAAACTTTGTCCAGTCCTGTCCAAGCCTTACTACCAAACGCACCCTTAGAAAACATAGTAAGTTTGTTACCCATTTTAAAAGTTTAGGTAATATTTTACCCGAACTTCGACAGATGGCAATGTTTTATGAGTTGGAATACCGAATAGGCAGTTTGCTACTTAGGTGGGCTTAAGGTGGTTCTTGGATAGATTCAGCTAGTTTAGGACACGGCTGTTCCTCTGGGCTAGAAATATATTTTGGGCTTTTAAGACTAAAGTCTGCATTTTCTTTAATATGATTTTAAAAAAGTCTATTTCGTGTTTTGAGACCCTATTTTCATATCCGGCCCATCTGTAAAGCCCAACCTTCACGACCCATTATCCATTCTCCAACACTCTTTTGGAACCAACAATTTGACCATCAAATTTTAATCAGATGAGAACAAAATTACAAACAACTATTTTTAACACACGACTTCTTTAGTCAAATGAAAACTTGAGCTGAACATGATGACAAATTGACAACTGGCATTCTAATACTATACAGCAAAGAATCAATGAAATAATCAAAACATTATTCACAGATCGTATCAGCTAGCAAATAATTCAGATAATACAAAGCGTAAATGAATTGTAAAAAATTTATGGGTATATGAATTGACTGAACTTATGATTCTCAATTTCCGTCCAAGTTTGGACGACGACAATCATATATATCCAGAAACCAAGACCACATCCCGACATGCAAGCCAATACTGCGAAAATTTGAAATTATTCTAGTTAATTCATGTTAACGATTTGTATATATTTAATTACTTTAATATTTAATATAAAGAATGTATTGATAAAAAAATTAACATTCTGATGTGAACAACATTATCTACTTGGTCTGCACTAGAACTTGAACCTGATGGGCATCCTGATTCTCGGCATCATGATATGAAGGGTCGTTTGAACCCAACTCCGACAAGCCAACTACTCTCCCAAACATGACCGATTTCTTATGATCGGCTCGGCCGCCGGCCAGGTCATCAATGACAAGTACATTGATGTTTGTACCATTTTGCTTCATATTTAGTAGGAGGCGGGTAATAAGAGTTTATCATAGTATGATTTCCGAATAGCTCGCGGACTAGAAAGCATGAACTATCTAACGTAAGAATCTTATGAAGCTGTTGAATCGCTTCCTCTAGTCCTTGCAAATTTTTGTGGACGACTTGCTCACTTTCTTTCCCATATTTTGATGGTTTTAGGTCTCTAATTCAATTTGGGCTGAGATGTTGATAGAAGATATATAAATACTAAGTCTTATTGTCTCGCATGACATGGAATTAGCATAACAGGTTTGTTCTTAACAGATGGACGACAATAATTTCTTTTGGTCAGACGGATTGACTTGTAATGGAGACATGATCCACGGTGAAGGGAAAAGACCAATAATTTGGTAAGAAATTGGACTGGGCTCCTATATAGGAGTCTAGATATCCATCCACGTATAATATTAATTGAGAGGGAAAGAAGATTAAAGATTCCAAATCTTGTAGTGACATGAAAGACGTGATAGCGAGACCGTTAGAATAGCACTATTCGACTTCTTCAATTTCTGAGCAACTTTACGTATTCACACCTACCGACAATATTTTAATAATTAATAAAGTGGATATTGTACGGCATATATCTCACTTGATAAAATTAGTGATTATTGGAAATAAAAAATGATAATTGTAGATAATATTTGTACAACTTTTCTATATTTTCACTCTCATGACCCTGTACAGAACGCCACTTCTGGATTGTAAAAACAAGGGCATTTCTGTCCATTAAAATAAAAATGTCACTAAAATAAATGACTAAAAGACTGGAAAAAATCCATAACAAAAACCTTAAAAATTATAATTAAAAAGAAAATCTCAACCTTCAATATTACATCTATCTTGTCCTCTCACTTGGTCTTGACATATCTGACAAGAGAGTAATAACAAATGAATGGAATGCATATTTTGCACTTACTATTCCTCCCATTGACATTCAATATTTTTCATCAGTAAACAAAATAAGGTTTAGACATTTTAATTCACATTAGATATGTCTTGTACCATTTAATAGTTGCCGAACATCAGCCAGTTATAACCCTGCTAATTGCGTTTCAGTTGTAATTGAATCAAATATATTACCATCCAAATGTGCGTCAAACTTTACATGTATCAATGAATTTTAATCACAGTCTAAACAAAGATGAACTAATCCAATGTTATTTACATTTTCATCTTATCAGTTATCTAGAACTTATAATCCCAAATTTTCGGGCCAAGTTTGGACCACAATAACCATCAAAATAACAATCATCATCTTCCATATCCAAAAGCCATGTCTCGTAACCTTCGGCTTAACCCAACTCCGACGAGCCAACAACTCTCTCTAAAGATGGCTCCAACGTTGCTAATTTCTGATGATCGTCTAGCCGTCGTTCAGGTCATCAACGACATTTACCTAAACGTTGAACCACTTCCTTCATAGACTGATTGACTCTCTTGAAGTTTGAACTATCTGCGATATAAATTTTAGGCCGTAACACTTCTATCAAATTGTCGAATCGCTTTTTCTCGTCTTTCCAAGTTTTATGGTCGACTTGCTCACTTTCTTTTCCATATTGTCGTTTTGGAGTCTCTAATTCGATTTTGGTAGAGGATATATAAATACTAAGTCTTATTGTTTTGCATGCAATTGAATTAGCTAATAGCGTTTGTCTTACCAGATGGACGATAATAATTTCTTTTGGTGAAAGTAATTGACTCTTAAGGAGACATGAGATCCACTGTGGAAGCAGAAGACCAATAATTTGGTAAGAACTTGGACTGGGTTCTTATTTAGGAGTCTAGACATCCATCCACGTAAAAAATAATTAGAGAGGAAAAAAAGATTAAAGATTCTAAATCTTGTAGTGACATGGAGGAATTGATAATGATACCGTTTGAATAGCACTACACGTATAGGATACTACTCTATGTATTTCCTTCAATTTCTTAGCAACTTTGCGTTAGTTCATTCTCGCCGGACAATATTTTAAGAGTAAATTGCCCTCCCGTCCCTCTCTTTTGCTTAAATTACTATTTTTTTCCCTACTGTTTCGAAAATGATGATTTCGTCCTCCAGATTTGATTTAATAGCACTCTAAGGTCCCTGATGCCGGAATCGGAAAAAAACTCCGACGACCAGAGACCTGAAATGACCAAATTGGCCCTCCCTCTCCCTCCATTCATCTTCCTTCTCTAACGTCTCTTCCTTCTCCGGTTCTACACGTCGATATGGAGGAAGAGGGAGGGCCAATTTGGTCATTTTAGGTCTCCGATCGCCGGAGTTTTTTTCCGATTCTGGCATCAAGGACCTTAGAGTGCTATTAAATCAAATCTGGAGGACGAAATTATCATTTTTGAAACAGTAGGAAAAAAAATAGTAATTTAAGCAAAGGAGAGGGACGGGAGGGCAATTTACCCATATTTTAATCATTGAGGAAGTTATTGGGCCGTAGGCCCATCGACTTGTATTCAGTGTGTATAGTTCCTAATGTGTAACTTGTAACCTAGGTTATCTCGTTGTTAGGGTTCTGCCGATGTATATATATGCCTTTAGGCTCATTCAATGAAGTCAATCAATTCTCTTCACAAAACCTACATGGTATCAGAGCCTAGGAGAGAATAAATAAATAAACTAGGGTTACGAGAGCACAAAAAAACAACCTTTTCCCAGAAAACTGAAATCACGATGTCCGACGTAGCTAGGACAGCAACGGATCTCAGATTGTGATGCACAAATCACTCACAATGGACTCGACTTCTCCGTATTATCTGACGACCGCTGACAATCCCGGCGTAGTTATCACACCCGTGATACTGAAAGGGGACAACTACGATGAATGGATGAAGGCCGTACGAAACGCCTTGAAAGCCAAAAGGAAACTGACTTTTATTGATGGCCGCGTGTAGCAGCCAGCTGAAACTGACCCTGACTATGACGATTGGAGCGCCGTCAATGCCATGCTGGTGGGATGGATCTTCAACACAATTGACTCTTCCATACGATCAAGTATCTCCTATATGGAGAGTGTGAAAGATCTGTGGGACAACCTGAAGGAACGCTTCTCCGTTGGTAACGATATGCGAGTCTACCAACTGAAAAGCGAGATTGCTAACTGCAAGCAATCTGGAACGACTCTTAGCGCTTACTACAACCGCTTAAAGAGTTTATGGGAAGAACTCAGCGCGCACGCGAAGACCGTAGCTTGTACCTGTAGCTGTAAGTGCGGCGCTGAAAAGGACCTTGCTCATGAACGCGAAAAGGTAAAAGTCTACCAATTCCTTATGGGATTAGATGACTCCACTTATCGCACTGTACGATCCAACATACTGAGCACCGTACCGCTGCCGAACTTGAACCAAGTTCATGCCCGTTTGATGAATGAGGAGATTCACCGTACTGTTGCTGTCACAAACGATGATCGCGCTGAGATCGTTGGATTTTCAGTGCAAAGTCAACCCGCTACTAAGTCTAATGCTCGTCGTGATGATGCACAGCCCATTTGTACCCATTGCAGCAAACCAGAACACACTATAGCCGAGTGTTTCCAACTGATTGGCTTTCTTGATTGGTGGTATTCCAACAAAGATGGTTCAGCATCTGCTGGCCGAGGAACCCAAAGAGGAAGAGGCTCCCGAACGGGGCGAGAAGGAGGTGGTCGAGGTCGTGGCGGCGCCCTTGCACTTGCTGCCTAAACTCAGCCTCTAGCGAATGACTTCAATAGTGGAGAAACCATGAGCTGTGATCGTTCCTCCTTTCCATGGATGATCGACGATCAATGGAATCAAGTGGTGGCTACTTTCAATGGAGCTAAGTCCGACCCTCATTCCTCATTTGACAAGCTTTCCGGTAAGAATATACGACCTCACTGGCTCCTTGATAGTGGAGCGTCACACTACTTAACCAGTGATCTAAATCTCTTACATGATGTTATTTCAATTCTTGCTCGTTCGGTCACTTTGCCTAATGGTAGCAAAGCTCCAGCCACCAAAGCCGGGACCGTGAAGCTTACTGACCAATTATTATTGCGTCACGTCCTTTTTGTTCCTCAGTTGACATGCAACTTGATATCAGTTTCTCAATTGATTGCCAAGGCGCACTGCACTATTAGCTTTGCTCATAAAATTTGCATTTTGCAGGACCACACTTCAAGGACGGTGATTAGTGTGGGTGAGCAAAAGGCGGGGGTTTATCTTCTACGTGAACGTCAGTGGTTCGAGCTTTGAAGACTGTTGTTGCTGACTCTGCTTCTCTTTGGCATCGGCGTATGTGACATCCCTCTAATAAAGTTTTAGCTATGTTACCAACTATTACGAAAGACGATTGTCAATTATTGCTACCTTCTTGTGATACTTGCTTTCGAGCAAAATAGACACAGATTAGTTTTGAGACAACTTTTAATAAAGCGGATGAGATTTTTGTTTTGATTCATTGTGATCTATGGGGTCCTTATCGGATTCCCTCTTCGTGTGGTGCACGCTACTTTCTTACCATTGTTGATAATTATTCCCGTGCGATTTAGACCTATTTGCCAGCAGAAAAGAGTGAAGTCTCTACTATTTTTTCCACCTTCTCTGCTATGGTATCGACACAATTTAATAAGAGGATCAATGTTTTGAGGAGTGACAATGGTCTGGAATTCCTTGGTCTTCGCTTTTTCCTTCGTCAACACGGAATTTTACACCAAACTTCTTGTATTGATACCACTCAGCAGAATGGCAGGGTAGAGCGAAAACACTGACATATCCTCAATGTTGGTCGTGCTCTTCGCTTTCAGGCAAATCTTTCGATGTATTTTGGGGTGAATGTATCCTTGTTGCCGATCATCTTATTAATCGCACTCCTACTCCATTATTGAAGGGCAAGACTCCGTATGAGGCACTCTTTTGCAAGCCTCCCTCGTATGCCTCTCTTTGCACTTTTAGCTGTCTATGCTACGTCCACTATTGTCCTCATGCGAAGGACAAATTTGGACCTCGCAGTCGTCGCTGCATATTCATTGGTTATCCGTTTGGTCAAAAGGGCTGGCAAGTTTATGATCTTTCTAGTGGCAAAACATTTGTCTCGTGTGACGTGGTCTTCTTTGAAGATGAGTTTCTCTATGCCAAAATTTCCACTCCACTTGTTTCACCACCTGTAGCCTCGACTGTTCCACCCGTTCCTGTTACTGATTCTCCCATTGATCTTGTTGCACCTGCCACTTCTAACTCCAAGGGAGTCATGCTGAGCATAGTCGGTCTCCTGATCTGGTTATTGTATCCAACTTCATCTTTCCCGAGCCAGAGGTGGCTCCTAATCTGGTCATTGCATCAGACTCCACACCGGGCGAGCCTGCTGTAGCTCTTACACCTCCCGCTCCTGATCTTGTTGTTGAGGACCAGGCCCTTGGTCGTGGGCATCGTACTCGTACTTTACCCCCAAAGCTCCTGGATTATGTCCTTCACTGCTCTGTCCTATGCGCTGCACGTCGTCAAGAAGAATCCCCCTTTTTCACTCCTGCACCGATTTTGTCCTCAGGCACGGTCTATCCTATTGCAAATTATGTTACTAGCGCTAATTTTTCTTTAGCCCATCGTCAGTTTGTGGCAGCGGTTACCCTTGGTTGTGAGCCCACTTCCTTTACTAAAGCGGTTACTGATGCTCGATGGCGTGATGCTATGCAACAAGAAATCCGCGCCCTTGAACATAATAAGACTTAGACGTTGGAAGCTTTACCCCCAAGAAAGAAGGCTATTGCCTGCAAATGGGTTTATCGGATTAAGTATCATTCTAACGGGTCTGTAGAATACTATAAAGCACGTCTTATAGTTCGTGGTGATTGTCAAAAGGAGGGCATTGACTATAATGAGACATTTGCTCTCGTCGCCAAGATGGTTAGTGTTCGTATTTTTCTGGCAGTTGCAGTGGCTCAGTCCTGGTATTTGCATCAAATGGACGTCCATAATACATTCCTTCATGGTGATCTTTATAAAGTGGTTTACATGCAAGTCCCTCCTGGATTCTCTAAACCTAGCAATGACACAGTCTGTAGACTCCGCAAGTCTTTGTTTGGGTTGCGTCAAGCTCCTCGTAATTGGTTCGCCAAACTTGCTGCTGCTCTCCGTACCTATGGTTTTTCTCAGTCTTATGCAGATTACTCCATGTTTTTTTATCATCAGGATGGTCTCTCCTTATGCGTTCTCGTCTATGTCGATGACTTGATCATTGGCGGCAACCAGGAAGACTCTATTCATCGTCTCAAGCTCTATCTTTCTACGTGTTTCTATATGAAGGACTTAGGTCCTCTGAAATATTTCTTGGGGCTCAGTATCGCTTGGGGTCCCGATGGCATCTTTGTTTCTCAATGCAAGTATGCTCTTGACATCATCAGTGAGTGCGGTCTGCTTGGTGCTAAGCCTGCCGCCTTTCCCATGAAACCCAATCATAAACTCAGTGTTGACCTGGGTGATGATGCAGCTGATGGTGATGCTTATAGACGCTTAGTCGGCAGACTCATTTATCTCGTTATCACACGCCCTGAACTCAGCTACTCTGTTCACATCTTGTCTCAGTTTATGCACCAACCCCGATGAAAGCACTGGGATGCCACTCTGCGAGTTGTGCACTATCTAAAAGGCCGGCCTGGCCAAGGTACTTTCCTGCGCTCCGATAGTGACTTATGCCTGTATGCCTTCTGTGATTCGGATTGGGCTACTTGCCCCATTACGCGACGTTCTGTCACCGGGTACTTTGTTCAACTTGGTCGCTCTCCTATCTCTTGGAAAACCAAGAAGCAACCCATGGTGGCATGCTCCTCTACCGAGGTCGAGTACCGCTCTATGGCCACTGCCGCGTGTGAACTCCAGTGGCTGACTATGCTTTTGACCAACCTCAGTGTTCCGTCTCGTCCCATGCATCTTTACTGTGACAGTCAGTCTGCGCTTCATATTGCTACCAACCCTGTGTTTCATGAGCGCACGAAATATATTGAAGTTGATTGTCATTTTGTTTGTGACCTTGTCCAAAGCGGTCGTCTACTACTGCATCATGTTCCAACTCATCTCCAGCTCGCTGACATTCTTACGAAGGTCCTTGGCAAACGTCAGTTTGAGTTTCTTCTTCGCAAGTTGGGCATCCGTGACGTCTACGCTCCAATTTGAGGGTGAGTATTGGGCCGTAAGCCCATCGACTTGTATTCAGTGTGTATAGTTCCTAATGTGTAACTTGTAACCTAGGCTATCTCGTTGTTAGGGTTCTGCCGATGTATATATATGCCTTTAGGCTCATTCAATGAAGTCAATCAATTCTCTTCACAAAACCTACAGAAGTAAATATTGTATGGCCTATTTTCACTTGATAAAATCATAATTATTAAATATAACAAATCATAGAGAATAGTTGTACAATTTTCCAATATTTTCCCTGTAGAGAATGTCATTTTTTTATTGCGAAAATAAGGCCATTTCTGTACATTAAAGTAAAAAGGTCCTTAAATAAATAACTAAAATACTGAAAAAATCATAACAAAAACCTTAAATTTTGTGTGAGTTCAGAGAAAATCTCAACTTGTAATATTACATCTATCTTGTCGTATCACTTGGTCATGGCATTCCGACAAAAGACAAAAAAAAATTGAATACATATTTTGCACTTATCATTCCTCCCATTGGCATCCAATATTTTACATCAGTGAAAAAAAAATTCAAAACTTTAGACTTTCATCCATTGGTATTAGGTCTTTATACTATTTAATAAATGTTGAACTTCAGCCAGCTACAACCCTGGCAATTGCTTTTCAGTTGTAATTGAATCAAATATATTATCACCCAAATTTACATCAAACTAGACATCTATCAGTAAATTTTAATCGTAGTCTAAACAAAGATGAAATAATCCATTCATTTATACACTTCCATCTTATAAGTTAACTTGAACTTATAATCCCGAATTTGCTGCCAAGTTTGGACCATAATAGTCACCAAAAGCGCAGTCATCATCCATATCTAGAAGCCATGCCTCCAGATCACTGCATGCAAGCCAGTCATCCACCATTTGGCCCATATCCAACAACACATCATCGCTGGATGACTGGTCGCTTAAATCCAATTCCGATGAACCAACAACTGTGTCAATAGATGGTGGCTCAAGCATGACCACTTCTGCTCGGTCGTCCTCCAGATCGATGACAGGAATGTTTTGGTAATAACTTACTTCGGGTTTATCGGAAGACGAGTAATAAGAATTTGATGACATGCCGTTTCCAGTCAACTCCTGGACGAGACTCTTGAAATTTGAAGTATCTGTGATATAAACTTTAGGACGTAAAACTTGTATCAAGCTGTTGAATTGCTTCTTCTCGTCCTTGCAGATTTTAATGGAAGATTTGCTCACTTTCTTTCCCATAATTCGTTGCCTTGGAGTCGCTTACTCGATTTTGGGCTAAAGATATTGTACGTTTGAATAATGTTCGTTTGAATTGGAAGATGAGTTAAAGAGTGTATAAATACTATTGCCTGCGCGGATATTGGCTGCGGACGAGAATAATTCGTTTCGGTCAAACGGATTGACTCGTAGTAGAGCATGGTCCGCGGTTAAGGTAAGCTGCCACGAATTTGATAAGAATTTGTGTTTGGTTAGAAGTCTAAAGGCCCATCCACGTAAATGACTAATTAAAGAGCGTAATTACCAGATTGAAGATTCCATATCTTGTCGTCGTGACATGGAGGACGCCTCATGTATTGTTTATTGCAGTACTTTACGTGGGATACGGGATACCTCATGTAAGCCCATTTAAAAATTCCTAATGAAGGATAAGAAATTTGGATTCATACACTTTTAAATAAAGTCCTACACTTTATCAAAAAAATTAAGTCGTACGCTAACATTATAGATTAAATACAAATATTATTTTCTTCAAGCATAAATCATTCTAATTATTCAAGGATTCGTAATATGTGATTCAAGTCTTTCTCAACAAAAGTATACTAAGTTAAAATAAAATCTGGATCCATATAATGGGGCCGTTCCATGTCACCAGTTTTATAACCTCTCGAAGTACCGATCACTTCTTCAGAAGAATGGTCTTGAATTCTGTATTTTTCTGAAAAGTATAAGTTTATTATTATTGAAAATATTTTCTTCTTGTATATAAGATCAGTTTGGATTCTTCATGGTAGTCGCATAATGTCATATTGTCATGGTAGTCGCATAATGTCATATTTGTCATATAAACTAAAGTCAAAGATAATTTGAGTGAAGGTCTTAAATGTGTTTTAAAAAATAATACAGGTTGCGAAAGTGATATGTTCATAATTTATATTTCCAATAATATAGAAATTTAACCCAAAATATATTCATGCTCGCCAATTCCTCCCCGTGTTGATCGTTCATATAATAGGTTGACTGGTCGTGCCGTAGTTGAACAACAATTTGACTAAATATCCTACTTTTACAAAAAGTAATCAAAATTTTGTTTTTAATTCCATATTTTATTAATACGCTTGAGTCATCACGTAAATATCGTTTCATCTTTATGTTAATTATCATGTTGTAATGTTAAAATTGTTCCAAGATTATGTTAATTTTTAGTTTCATTTAGTATACACATAGAGCTAGATTCACACTTGAAGTTGGAACCACTGTAAAAGATATTTATGGTCACTAAGTTTTTATATAAATTTTAGTCCATAATGAGTAAACTTAATTTTCTTTTTAGCTACTAATTATATTTACTCACTTTTGTACGGTCATCTAGTTAACATTAAAATCGTTAAAAAATAAAAATAAATAAACTTTTTTTTCCTTTTTCTCTCGAGTTATTTCCTTCATCTGTCCCCTTTCCTTCTCTCGTCCGAATGGATCCGACGGACCCACTGGCGTTAATTCATTGCCGCCTAGCCACAATTCAGGTCTCACGCCGATGCATCCTACAACTTGATCTCAGCGGAACATGCGGTGGATGGACTTTGACTACGAGACTATAATTCCATAATGGATTGTATCCAATTTTTCTCAACTATTTTAGTTAAATAAATTAGGGTGGGGTTCTCTTGGCATCTCGAGATTAGACTATATGATGCGTTAGTGCAAGGCTTAAATAGTAATGAGGTGGGTAAGAGTGAGCAATATATACAATAAAATCTAATATCTAATTTTTTAGTACAGATTTAAATATTTGATGTGGTCGGTCAGTTGACCATTGCGACACAATGTCAATGGGTTTGTCGCCTCATCAAAGAGAGAGAAGAGAATAAAGGAAGGAAAGAGGACGAGAGAAAAAAAAAATTTCGAAATGTTCATGAAATTTTACAATTTCGAAGTTACTTGGAATACTGACACAATAATGATTTAGTATAAACGAGTAAGAATATGATAAAAAATTAAAATGAACATGGACTGACATTTTGTTAAAAATTATTGAGTATGGCTGGCTATCTTTTTACCGGTTGGAACCAACTACAGTTAAGAGTTGAAACGACTACCAAGATATGAAATATATCAACAACACTTGGAGTTGAAAACACATAAACTACACAACACATGAAGCCGAAACTACCACCAACACGTAAAGTTGGAGCAACCTTCAAGTACATGTATGTAATATAATAAACCACCCAAATTCACATCAAGAGTATATACAATATACCTAACTATTAACATCTGAAGTCCCTAAAACAATGATATAATCAAATATTATACACACACCATATCAGCTAACCAGAACCTACGATCCCCTACTTCCGACCAAGTTTAAACTACAACGCGCCGCCAAAAGAACAGTGATCATCTATATCCAAGAGCCATGCCTCCATGCAGGGACGGATTCAGAAAATTTATACAATGGGGGCAAAATATTTTAAAATTTTGTTGTGTTAATTTTATCCTTATGTGATTTTATCTTTTTCTCAATTGTGGGGACAAATTAATCAATATCAATGGGGGCAAAAATTTTTTTTTATTATATATAGACTCATAAATTTTTTTTTATGGGGGCAATTGCCCCCACACCTTATAAGCTGCCTCCGTCCCTGCCTCCATGTCCCGATATGCAAGCCAATCCTCCCCCAGTTGGCCTATATCAAACGACTTCAGATCATCTCCCGAATGCAACATTTGGCTGTCAACACTAGACGACTTGTTGCTTAAATCCAATTCTGAAGAGCCACCAACTCTCTCAGTAGATGGCTCCAGCATGACAATTTCTGCTCGGTCATCCTCCATGTCAATAGCATGGATGTTTTGGTAATAACTTGCTTCGCGGTCAACACAAAGCGGGTAATAATAGTTTAATTGTGTGGGATTTCCGGTTAGCTCCTGGACGATAACCTTGAAGTTTGAACTATCGGTGATATAAACTTTAGGACGTAGTACTTCTTGATTCTTCTCTTCCTTACATATTTTAATGGACGACTTGCTCACTTTCTTTACCATATTTCGTTGCTTTGGAGTCTTTTAACTTTGATGGAGAAATCGTACGTTTGAGTAATTTTCGTTTTGTGTTGGAGCAGGATTTGAAGAGTATATAAAAAACGATTTGCCTGCATGGAAATTAGCTATGGACGAGAATAATTTAATTTGGTCAAACTGATTGACTCTTAGTAGAGACATGGACCGCGGTAAAGGAAAGTATAGTACCAAGAATTTTTGAAAGAATTTGGTTGGGCTATCATTTAGTAGTCTAACGATCCATCCACACGTAAAAGATTAATTTAATTAAATAGCGTAACACATCAGATTGAATGTTCCATATCTTGTACTGACATGGAGATGAGACCGTTAGTATATCAGTATTCACTTATCAGACGCACCTCATGCTCCAACCGATCCCAAATCTGAATTTTGACATATCTATAACGGAATAACGGATGCTTTGAAATTAATTTCATGTGGCACTGCGTACAGAAATAATCTCTAGTACAAGTCTTTGCAATTTCCAAACTTTGAATTTAGATTCTTAATGGAAATAAAGCAAAGCTAAGTGAACCTCCTAAAGTGATTTGATAAGAATTTTCTATCACTAATCGGGCCTGTTATAAAATTTAATAATCATTTTATCATGTTTAATGAAAATCTTAATATCTGAATTTTTTGTACGAAGATAATTTAAAAGATGGAAAATGGATCGTATTGTTCTAAAACGATTAGTTCAAATTTCATATCGGAGTTTGACTTTTTTCATAAAACAAATAGTATTCTTAATTTCACATAAATTGATATTTTTATTTCATTTTTTACAGATTTTACAAATTTGAATTAATATTCTAAGATGTATTAGTTATTGTTAGGTTTGATGATTTGATAATTTTTTCATCTAACTTTAATTTAATCAATCTTTTTGAAATGATCACCTAACACATACACAACAATATATGCTCAGGAATGCCGTCCAATTCGGAAAACCACCGAAGAACCCTTCCTTCATTCCTTCCGCCCGCACCTAAAACCTCCAAACCAGAACATCCGAACACCGAGACACCGGAGCACGAAGCCGCCCCTTTTCGACCGGCGACGACGACTACGTGCCTTTCTGGCTCATTCCTCGAGTCATGGTTCCGAACGAGGATTGCTTGCAACCTTCTCGATGACTTGCCCCCATTGCACTATTAACTACCACTAAGCAGCTAGTTGTTCTAACTTAACCTGCTCGATGGTTCCGAACGAAAGATGCAGCAAACCCCATTTAGATTTGTTTTGTTTCTTCTCTTTGTGCTAAAGCGTCTCCATCTTTCCCTTTAAGTTCAATGGTTTTTTTTTAAGCAGAACTACTCTTATTTATTTGTTTTTGTGTTACCTTCGTATTTATCTGTACATATGAAGATAGCAATTTCATGCAACTATTGCTCACGTTGTTTCATGGTAAAAGAATTTCCAAAGAAAGCTTCATCATATTTCCCAACACGAAGCTAATTCAATTGGGAGTGAGTTGTTCTATCTTAATCGAGAGATTTCGAATTTGAATTTTGAGATTTTGTAATGAAATATTAACATCTGTTGGAAAATTTTTGCAATCTTTAAAATGTTCTACTTAGCTCGAATTCTGACCGGTTGATCTTAATTTTTTTATGCCCGGCTCGACTAGTCTATCAGTTAATCGTGTCAATATGATTTTTTTTAAACAATTGTCAATGTGATTTCTACATCCTTCTAATGAAGATGAAAGACGGTTGGAACAGACCATGTGCAGACGATTGCGAGGTAGTGTAATCTTGCTTGTAACATTTAGAAGTATCCTCCTGCAAGAGAACTAGAAAAACTCGGCCGACGGTTAATTCCGCGAGCCATTTTCGTATAGTCCAGCTCCTACTTACTACTACTGATCGAGGATATGGTAAAATTACTAAGTAGTCGTACTGAGGATGCCCTAGCATATTCAAATGAATTCCAACATGTATTAGTTCCCTAATTTTGCTTCATGTGCAAAAGTGAGCACATTCAGTTGAAAAACAAACATATAGTTTTACGGGAGCTTTTATTACACACTTGAGGTAAATATTTGTTATGAGATTTTTGACATCGTTCAAAAAAATTGTCCTAACACTTAACACTTGAGTTAAATATTTGGCGAAGCGATAGCCCTGTGCCAAATGCAAGTGCCTCGGGAAAGAGAGCTTGCTGCCTATCAACCATTAGTATAATCTTTAGATTATGTACAAGTGCGCATGCGTACTCCTTCGATGACCGACAATGTGTCGGTCAATTATGAGATCAATTAATTTGATTAGTATAATATTAGCAAATCTTACCCGGTGAATTTCCATCTTTTGGAGATAATAATTTTGTTTGGAAATAAAACAAAGTTGTTTAAACCTCTAAAATTTTGACCCATCAGCATAAATTTAAATTAGAAAAAATGGATGGTCAACCAACTTTAAAGAGCTAGTTAAAGTTGACAACGGGAGCTCTGATCCGCCAGTCAACATGTACCTACTTGCCATCCTTTTCTAAGCCTGCCTTGTCTAGAAACCAAATGGAACTACAAGCCAAAATGGACGGTTTTACTTTTACTTTTAACTCCCAGAAAATAACTTCCCAATCCTACGTATTATTTTGGGAAAAAAATATTCTATTATAAATGTGATTGAACTTTTTTTGATCTAATCAACATTTTTATTGACAAATATAGTCATGGTTAATTTATGTTGTAAATTTGTGTTTGTTTGGATAATCACATTCGCAACCTATCATTTTTATCTTCGTTTTTTTTTTTTGCATGGCAGGTGAGACTCACTCAGCCTTCAGGTGCTATACTTCTCTTATGCCTTCTCGAATGTGGTATTAGAATTTTTGCATAGTTCGAAAAAATCTTGATTATCATGTCAACCTAAATAAAGAAATAAAAAATTATATGTATCGCAGATTTAATTATTCTTCATAATAACCAGAAGCAAAAAAAATCCATGGTAAAGTGCGTTTTCACTTTTTTTTAGAGGGCTACAAAAGACATGGATAGGATTTAAGAATCAACCGAACTTGGATGCTCCCACACGAAGATGGCTTAGAGGCAATTGTACCCTTAAGGCATATTCCATACATTTATACTCACTCAAGAGACATTTGAGTACGATTTTATAATAAGTACAAATTTTCTATTTTAGGAGGAACACTTCAATTCTTCAAAGCATAGATTTACACACTGTTTACTCATTCAAAACAAAACATATATTTTATTATTCTGCACCGGAATGCACTCATTCGGACATTATAAAAAAAAGACCATTTTGTATTGGAATTAAGTATACCTTTCCAAGTCTTTTTTATGTTTGATTCGAGACACCAGTAGATACAATAGACCAGCATTCTTTCCCGATGAAATAAACTTGAAGGTTACAACAGATTAAGTTGAGAAGTCTTGTCCTTTATAGTCTCTTCTCATGTAAATTGAAGGAAGTTCTGATAAAACCAGACAAGAAGATAAGATTGTTCAGGAAAAAAAGAAAGAAAGAAAGAAGAGTGGTTGGTCCCCAATGCTTGAAGAATGTTCAGCATTTTCCAATGACTGAATACAACAAACAGTTCCTATAAACCTCTAAGCTTAAACAACTACATAATGCCACTATCTCTTACCATAGAGTCTCTTTCGTCTATTCACACGCCAGTTTTGTGTCGAAGCTGCTCAAGCAGATGGCGAACGCCTGAAAAGCGGATAACGGGTACCTGTAATCCATAGTAAACATGTCCTTTCCCACCTTACCGAACTGCAGAATGATCTTGTCGTGGTCAGACGACTGGCCAGGTTGAGACGGTGTTGGCGCACCGGCAGCAGGCTGTGCAGCAGCAATAAGCTGGAAGTTCTTTACCGAAGCAACTGTTACTCTCCCACGGAAATTAAGGCACCAACATTGCAGTTGTTCGTGCCATCTTGGCGCTTTATTGCGCAGAACAAGAGGCCTCTCTTTCCCCTCGTCTTCTTCATCCCGAGTCACAACAATGTCAGAGAAACGTGCACTACTGAACTCAGTTGAAGCATCGATTGATTTCGAGAAAGAAATGCTCCTGAATGAGTCTTCAAGAGAACGTGGAAGGATCTCGGGCTGCCCTGGAACGTAACCTCCTGGCTCAAGAGATGAGACAGGAATCGCGTGCATGTTACAGTGCATCCTGCGGGGACCCCGGGTGCCAAGAACGTTCAGCTCGTACGAAACCTGAGCAATGTTGTAACTCCCAGTTGGAACTTTCGGTGAAACTTTCTTTGAGCTGAACCTCCTACTTCGGCCAGGTGGGGAAAGTTGAGCATTGTTGTAAGGGGGCTGTGTGTCGTAAATTATGAACTTTGTGCCAAGGAAATTTGATCTGTGACAAGGAAAATGCATTAAATTGGCTCCAAGTCGAAACATACTTGAGAAATCCACATCTAGGACATTATGTAGACCTGCCTCATCCAAAATGATATCCCAAATAAGAGAAAACCTAACCACAATATCAAGCCAATGAAGACAACAGCACTACCCTCCCAGTATGTTGTTATTAATCCAAAATATAAGACCAAACATTGAATATTCATCAGATGAATGTCAATCTACTGCCATTCATATCACCACAATCATACCTGAGCTTCCCTATATATGTATTGCTTGATCTTGATATATTGTCCGCATCCATAGAGATCACATACTCGGTGCAAGTTGTTCTCCGGGTTCGTTTGGCAGACAGCAGAAACTTCCCGTTTTCAACAAGCAACGCTGCATGAATAAGGAAAAGAATGCAAAATCTCATAAGTAGGAAAAGAATGCTTAGTTAACAACAAAAAGCATGTAGGAACCATTGGTTTAAACAAAAGTTGTACGGAGTATAAAAGCCCAACAGGTTCATCCTTCACAATAGCAATTTACACAAGAAGAGGACAGATGGAAGATCTCAAAAGAAAAATTGCCAAGAGGTCACAGGAAGAATAGTGCTGCATAAGAAAGATCAATGAGCTAATGAAAACCAGAAAGTCTTACCAGGGCTGAGGCAGAGGAAAAGATGGTAGGTTAACTTGGACTTGTCCCTCTTAATGAAGCACTGGACAGTTCCGTCCCTGAATCCCGGCTGAGATAGGGAAAAAACAAACAGTATTAATCATCGTTCTCTTCCCTAAAGGAACCATTCAGAAAACATGAAGGCCTTGAATATATCACCCGGCCAACAGATGGCACAAAAAACAGACACAACAAATGCTTCTAATGTTCTCACCTGTTTCATGGAAACTGGAAAGGTTATCTTCCCTGAAAGCTCAGGGCTTTTAACAATTTCTTTACATATTTCTCGCCACGATCTACAAACAGCAGCACACGCAACAACATTCTTGCGAGCGGGCCACGTAGTCTCGCTTGCCTCTAACCTCTTGATGACGTCACGCAATAGTTCGGGAGGTAGACTTGCCCAACGACTGTCCTGAATGATTGCCACGTGGTCATGAAGATCACCCATTGAACCATGGGATTTACCTCTGTGATGTCCTCCTGACAGTCTTAAATCAAAACTCCTTCTTGACAAGCTCCCAAAACCATCCCTCACGTCACGAACAATACTACGGAAGGACATCTCCCTTACACTTGTAGGTGCTTAATATACAACAGGACGGGCTTTATGTACAGGAAGTTTCACAAACAGCCACAAACCACAATGTGTGCACCTAACTGCAGAGCATCAAAACAATTTGCAAGTTTCAGTACAGTAGCAATGTCTAACAGCAAAGAAAGAAAGACATGAGATAGGTAAGGAAAAATCACAAAGCAAGTAAAGAAGATTCTCGTATAGAATAAGACTTGCTTGGACCAAAAGCACCTAGAAATATGCACAAACTTTAACCAGCAACATTATTCTAGGATTCTTATAAAGTTTATTTCGAACACCACAATCAACCAAGGTCACTGTCAATAGAAATCATCATCCCTAACAACAAACAGTTAATCCATCTCATCTACGACTATCAGTTAAAGTACCACAAATTTAGGCAATTGAGTTACCCATTTACATAAACCAAGGACTTGCAGAGGCTAAAGCTTTCAGTTAGCTAACACAAAAAGATCTACAACCAAGCAATTGGCCATGTCTTAGCAACCATACTTAAAATACTTCTTCAAAAATTGAAACAGCAAGTAGCAAGTATCTCAGGCTTCTCTGGATAAGGGATAAAGTTGACCCTTTTTTAGTGAGTTGCGTCCATAAGATCAGAACGAAGACATTACATGTCCAAAAAAGGAAACAAACACTGAGAAGATCTATATAGTGAACAGAAAACTGACCTCTCAGCCAAATAAACTAACAACAGGTCCCCGTCCTTTTGATTCTGGGCTCCAAAGATCACCAAAAGTAAAATCGCTTACAACAACATCTGCACCAGCAAAAAGAAAAACCAAAATTTAAAACCTTGCATAAACAACCACACACAAAAAAACCCAATCTTTGCTAAAAGAAAGAAAGAAAAATCACAAATTTCAAGTACCCGGTTGAGATAAAGAGCAGGGCAAGCAAGAAAAGGATTTGGACAAGACAAATCCAGTGTCTTTTTTTCCCAGTTGTAATAAAATTTAGATCTCCTCTTATACAAGTTCTTCTAGTGGAAAAAAAAAGTCAGACCCAAGCGAAAAAAATCCAACCAGATGAGAGAGACATAGGATCCAAGGGAAACCCAGACGATGAAAACAAACAAATGGCCTCCTCCTTTATCAATCTAACCTCACCAAGTTCATGTCTTTTTCTCTCTCTAGAAGGTCAGATCCTTAGCTTTACCCCCCAAAAGCGCACAGTCCCTCTCTCTCTCTCTCTCTACGGAGACTTTTTACACGGACTTGAGACTCGATCAAATCCAAAGTTCACGAACCAACAATTAAAAAAGGAGGAGAGAGATATAAATGAAAAGAATAAGAGAGAGAGAGAGCTACTAGCTAAAGCCTAAAGCTTAATGACATGGCTATTTTGTTGTCACCTCCAAATTGTTGTTCTTGTTTCGTTAAGTAGTTGTTTTTTATTTTAATGTTGTAAAAATTAAAACCCGCCATTTAATGAAAACAATTTCATCACCTTTTTGTTTGGTTTTGGTTTGTTTTGCCTAATTATTTGGTGGGCATGAACACGATAATACCACCGAGTTTTTATTTCTTAGTTTAATTTGTTACCCCGGGTAGTGTGACAATTACGCAATTGTTGACCCTTAACCTATTATTACCAACCGGCGGGGAGAGCGTGTACTGTTGTCGTGAAACGGTTAATGGACCATTTCATTTTAGATTGGTGAATCCGAAATTCTGGATTTTTTGGATTGGAGCTGAAGATAGGTGAGAGGGAGACTATATATTTTTGTATGCATTTTGTTTACAGTATAATAATGCATTAATGTATCTTTAAAGTGATTTTTTTTTAATAAAGTTACAACCTTAAAATTTTAAAAAAGTCATGGTCCCGAACAGTACAAATGTTAAAATTTAAAATTTGATACTTTCTAATATATTTTTTCATATTAAATATCGGTCATAACTTTGCATAAAATGATATTTTTTATAAATACATATATTCGTACACCCTTTACAAATTGAAAAATATTTTAAGATATTAATCGTGCTAAACTTTTTTTTGATAATTTTACATCATTATTTATCTTCATAATTATCTTCTAAAAATTACTTTGATATTTATCTCAATGGAGTATAAGATTTGAGTAACACTATAAGATGAGATTTTTTTGACTTGTATGTAGACAAATCGATCCTTTTATATTTGCACATTTTCTCAAAAACTCTGTTTCGATAGTTTTAGAGAAAAAATGTAAACTTTTCTTTTATTATCATAATAAATGATATTTATTTTAGAAAATTAAAATAATAAATTCGAATCTCATTTTTCGGATAGAGTGATATTTTGTAATAAATACACATATTTTTACATACTTCACAAATGAAAATATTTTAAGATGCTAGTTATTGTTAGACTTATTTGTTTGATTAATGTTACATAATTATTTATCTTCTCAATAATCTTTAAATAATTATTGTGATTGTTATCTTTTTATAACAAAATATTTCAATCGAATATAATATTTGAATGATATAATAACTTGGGATTTAGAAATTTGAATATAAATAAATTTATTATTTATGAATTTATTATTTAAATTATTATTCTATTAAAAAAATATATATATATATATTATATGATAATCTATGTGAAACGATATTTTTCTTCTCTGTCATGCATAATGTTATTGATCGAAGCAAACCAAAAGAGACGAGCCCATTTATTAAAATAGAAGGACACAATGATGGGTCTCCTTCGGTCCTGCGTTGAGCCTATCTGGGCCATGATGGGCCTAGAAGCCCCATGCTCGAAGGAGACACGTGAACCGACAACGTCGCAGAAGTGTCGTCGTTAACCTCAAACCCTTCGGCCAGTTCTCCTCGGAAACACGGAGCAAGTTAAGAAAGACTTGAGGAGTATATTATTATACTATTCGAAGCTTCACAACAACCATAGAAACCCTTTTTTTCCCGCCACTAGAAAAAGCCGCCGAACAAACAAGGTCATGAGCTTGGAAGCGAGGGGTTTGAGGAAGGCAACGGCCCCAATTGAGGATCCTTCTCCTGGGTCCTTGCAGCCCACCAGGCTAGCCGTCCATGTGCTCTCTCCTTATCCTTCTCTGTCTCCTGTTTTATGCAATTTCTTTATCTTTATACACTCGTCGGGTCGACTAATCCAAGTTCGAGTCATGCGAGAACTCAACAATCCTCTCATCGGTTGGTTTGCGTCTTCTCTTTTTGTGCAGCTCGATGAGGACGAGTCTCGTTGTTGGGTCTATATAGCTTCTGGATGTGACATATTCAAGATTATGGTAACCCACAGAACCTACATTGTTTTCCTGAAAGATTGCATCTTTCCCGTTTTTTCCTGTGCACAAACTTCACTGAAACAAAGAGACTGGGAGGTTGACGATTCGTTTGTTTCACCGGAAAATATTTTTCGAGTTCTTGTTTGAACCATACCGTCTTTTTTAAACTAGACAGTTAGATAACTTCCTGCAGAAAATGTGGGAGTCATTTTCTGCTGCAACAAACGAAACCTAATTTGATAATGATGCAGTTGATATATCTATTTGGTTTAAAGGATTGCTAAATTGATCATTTTTTTTAAAGTTTTTGCCTTTTCATAATTGTTGCTAGGTTGGACTTGAAGTTTCTGATGTAATCGAAGGGAAAGATAGCCTTCTAATTCCAGTATCTGCACCGGTATTACTCTGCAGTTAATCTTTTCCTTGTTATCTGTCCATTAAAAGGAAGTCATAGATCATTTGGCATGTAAACCGTCGGTGCTTTTGAAGACACCCTCAGATTGGACCATTTAATTGGATAATTGCATACAGAGTGGCTAGAACATTTTAAGTTCAGTTAATTATTGAATTCCATTACCCATGTTCTAAGTGTCTTGCAAGGTTTTGAGCTCTTCGCTAGTGAAACGATGTCCACATCGAGCAGAAATTCAGAGTATCACGCTTTCTGAAACTGACAGTAAGTAGTTCGTCCTAAACACCATTAACAGTATGCTAATTGCAATCTTTTTCTTCGGAAATTGAAACTTAAAGAGAGTTTACCTGTAGCTGGAGATGGTAATTTATTGAAATGTTTTGCAGGTCCTGGCTATTTGGCTTTGGGTAGTGTGGACTGTTTTGGCCATTTGATTGTTTCTAGGATAGCTGTTAGTGGTAAAGGTAACCAGTTCTCAGATCATTCTTTACAGTCTGGAAATTCCATTGACTCTCTCTTCAATTTTGGTTGTCTGAATGTTCGGTGTCTTTGTGGTGAATACTGAGAAGTTATTGCATTCGACACCTTTTGTATACTACTCTCTTGTTAAGCTTCTGCTCCTCGGACTTATAGAATCACTGCCACTTGTAAATTAAGCAAAACCACTTCTACAAGTTGCGGTTTATGTTATTTATGGTTCTCTCCTTGTGCTCGTCACTACAGAAAATGCCAGCTTCAACTGTTAATATCAGTCGATTCTAGCTGAAAATTCAGGTTTTGGGCGCTTGGAAGTTGTTCTCGCGAAGTTCTTCAAATAATTGGAGGCCATTGGAGTATTAGTGTATTACTAATGCTAGCTCATGACCATTTTTGCTTTTCATGTCATAATCAAGTTGCTCTAACGTTTTCTCGTACTTGTGTAACCTTTTCCCATGACTTTTTATATTTTGGTCCTGGAACAATAGGCTGTAGGCTCAACTACCATTGACATAACCAACTCTCAACTTTTGATGTATCAGATGTTGACCAATTGACTTATTCATTATCCCCTCGAGATTCTGGTGTTGGAGAAGGGAGTTGGACCGGAGTCTGTTTCAGTCCAAAACAGTGGTCCATGGTATGTGATCACTCAAACTACTTTCACTCCGTACAACATTCTTTATTTTCTAGAGCTACTGCTTCAGGAAATTTTCTGCCTCAAAAATCGAAATTGTTTCTGGTTTTAGGCAGCAATAGCACGTAGCTTCTGCAAAAGCATTGATGTTTACGACCAAGATATTCATGTTCGAACTTTGCGCACGTAAGTAAGCATTTTTCTTTTTCCGGAATAAGAACGAGACGAAAGGTGTGATTGTTTTGTAATAAAATGGAACTAAATGATTATTATTCAGCGCTCCTGTGGAAATTATTTGATCCTAAACTTGGTGATTCCAGACTCTGGTACCCGTTGTCGTTCAACTTTATACCTAGTCTAACTCACGGTGACGAAAGTTCAATATTGGCTATCACTGAAGGTTGTCAGGTAAAGGAAATTTGAGTTTTGAACTCTCTTTCTCGAACTTAACGGATCAATTCCTTTGCTTCATCTTTCAACAAATGTTGCAGCTGACAATTTGGGATTTGAGAATGAAAGAAAGAGGCGGCTGCGTAACTCGAATAACTGGTTCCGTTGGAGATAATCTCTATGCCGTATGTAGTTCTGCAACAGGTGCGATTGCTGTGGGTGGCGCTGATCGCACCGTAACTATATATGATCCCCGCAGGTGTGTATCTGCTCATGTAATTTTAAGCAGGAAATCTCGATTTGTAGGTTGAGTTTAATGCCTTCTTTTTTCTTATGCTCGTTATATTGAACCGAGCTTACAAATTCCCCAGCTTTCAGAAGCATAATAGATTTAACGCTTTGAATTCTACTCCCATTTTCATGCAAGGACACCTGATATGTTTATTTTTGTTTAGATGGTCTGCACTTTCCAGATGGGGGCCATGTTCGAAATACGAGGTTGGTTGGGCTATGCTCTTCTTTTCCCTCATAGCTTTACTTTTTCATCTTCATGTCTAGTGTTTTGGTTCGCCTTAATTCGTTATCATCATGAATAGCTATTCGATGCCTACTTTAAGAAGTTATACTGCATTTTAAGCTGCTCACTCTTCATAAGAGACGTCTCATTTCTTTTATGAGGCTAGATATTGATGGGGCTTCCCTGTCCTTGTTCTGGTTTGAATGTCTATCAAGCTTATGTCATTGATTGAATTTGAGACTACGGAAATCAGCTGTCTTTCCGTTTTCTTTTTCTGTTAAGTATTCCTCGTCAAGTTTTGAGATTACACTAACCAAATAATTCGGCCGACAAGATCATTCAAGTAATTATTAAAATCAAGTTCATGGCCTGCAAACGCTCTTCCATCTTTTCCGGTTATATAGGCATTCGTCCTGAGCCCCAAAATTACATCATATTTCAGATTCTCTTGATAAATTGGCTGCATGGAGGTCACGCTGTTGATCATTTTCCTGGATTGTAACCGAGGCCCCTGTTTGTTTATCTTTTCTGCAGATAACTGGACTTGCTTTCTCTTCAGTTAATCCGGAATATATCTATGTCCAAGGAGTTGATTATGAGGTACGTATAGCATCATTCTTCTCTTTTCGTGGTCGTCTTCTTCTGCCAATTTTCCCCCATTGTGTAGGCTAGGTAGAACTTGATGTTAAGTTAAAGAATGGCATATTATTCTTTACTCCGACACCTCGTAAAGTTGTTAGCAAATTCTTTTCCTCTCTGTAACCTTCAATTTGACTTCCCAACCCTGATACCGTGACATACAAATCTTTTACGTAGATGGTCATAGTTCTGTTTTTAGGTCTGGTAGACGGTTTTAGTCCCGAGACTCGGAACAATTTTGCGGAACTTTTTCACTACCAAGTCTTTGTGTCCTGAAATGAGTATTTACAGGTACTTTGTGGGCAGTGGAGAAGTAGCAACAAAGTCTACTCGTTCAGAGGAGATTCCAATTGGCTAGGATTCAGCAAGGTATAATAATATACTGTAATTTAGCATCTGTAACATGATGGGATAATGTGGTGGTCATCTTATGGAACTCTTTCTTGTTCATCAGTGCTCCGACCGTGACGTATTGGGAGGATGGTGTGATTCTGGAAGCATCTTTGTAGCTGAGTTTGGAGAATCAGGAGCAACTGTTACTTGACAGATGATGCTGATCAATGCTCCGACCGGGGCGGTACCCCGTTTCCAGCTCTCCGATGATGTTGTCGTCGGATCGGTTTCGGACAACTTGGCAACAGTTGGAGGCCGTCTGGTAGCAGACATGTCAACTCTGAATGACATGTCATTTAATTTTTGCCCAAGTTGGCTGCCATTATTGTCATTTGCCTCTTTTTTAAAGGTACTGTATTATTATTTGTCTTTTAATTTCTCTTTTAAAGGGTTTTTCTGTATTGCCCTTTTTTCATCTCTTGGGTTTTTAACATTTTGTGAATATTACTGGGCCACGATTTGATTTTTTTAATCGTTGGAGTATAAATTTCACATTTGGGTACTCTTCTATATAATGAATTATATCTATCCTTGAAATTTTGATGATATCTTGAGATTCCAATGTAGACAATTGTTCTATCCACAAATTGGACGATCTTTCGTTTCATGACTCACGAAAGTAAAATGTTCAAATTTCTAGCTGACGTATAATGCAAATCATGCAAATTTCTGTTTAATGCTTCAAATTAGATTGCAATTTCACGTTATCTTTAAAATTATTTCTCTGTATGGATGCTCTAAGACTGCTATAACCCATTTTGGAATAATTGTTTTATGTTCGTCGGGAATAAACCAAATTCGTTTGTGAGAGAGAATTGCCTAATATATGGACTCCTGTATATGGTTTCGTTAAAAAATTCCCAATTTACATTAAATTACCAGAAGGTTGAAATGTAATATATATTATATATTTTTTTAAGTATAATGGTGAAATGTTGAGATGCCAAAATAAAGATCTCGAGACTAAATCCTTGGAAGTTGATGGAGATGATTGTTTTTTTTATTTAATAAATTAATCAACAAGACGTATTAGTTTCTCAGGCCTGCATCATGTGTTATTCTAGAACACTAGAGGTAATTAAATCGTTGACCATCCGTACATGGACATGGACTTCTTTGGACAGATGATCCTCCATTAATCAATGGCCTCTGCTCTACAAATTATTGAGCATTTTTTCTTAGTTTTGGACTAATCTGCTTTGTCATTTATAATACAATAATGGTCAATGATTTTGTTAGACCTAAAATTAGATAAATAAAATTATTGAATATCTAAAAATTCATGCAATTCCATAAAAATTAAATAAATAAGCGGTACCTTTCGGGCGTCCCACGAGATTCTTGGATGAGGTCAGGGTGGTTCATATTTAGGTGACTGGAAAATAAAGACTCATATTTTAAATCATGATTACAAACGATTAACATTAATAATACAGGGAATTCCTCAATTATAGAAAACACATCTCTAGAATCCATCACGTGAACTAAGGCAGCGCAAAATCTTGCTTTCGATCTCCTGCCTCATTTTGCCTTCTTTTTGTCGGACCTTTGTTATCAGCTTAAAAATAAGAAAATATCATTATAGTGCCGTATAATTCCGAGGTTTCGTTATAAATTTCCTGTTATTAAAGACAAAAGGACTATTTGAGTGATCGGATCGCATGCACACAACTAATTCGGACCATCAGATTATCTCCTATTTTATTTTTCTGACCGGACGATCGAATCAGTTTTGTGTACACAATTAGATAATTTGAATCGCGCGTACAGTACACACTCCAAAAAATGTATAAACTAATTTTTTCGTACTCGGACACACTCAAGAAAAGTGTGTAATCTAACTTTTTGGACAATTACATAGGATTAAAGTAGAATTTCCAGGAAAAAAGAAACTGGAGAAAGCAACTTCAGTTAAATATTAATAACGGAGGCCGTGTCCACTGCGTGTGTACGGCTTTTGCTTTTGTTTCAATGTTTTGTTTCCTTTAAAAGTTAATGCGAGCTACTCCGAGAATTTCAACTTTTTAACCATTTATTTGAACTCCACAATTGGTAAATTACTGATTATTGCAGGGATACTAAGCATACTGATAATTAGCATAAAAGTTAAAACCAACCTTTTGTTTATTAATACAATGTGTATTGGTTTTAACCTGATCTTATAATATAATTGAGATATTTGCATATTCTGTACCATTTAAGTTAGTCATAAATACAAGTCAAAATAAATTGTGTCAGGTGAGTAAAATTTGATCAAATATTGAATATTTTTCTTACAGTTACGTTCTATGTTCCTTCAATTAAAAACTCATATTTTTAACCTTAATTTTATTTATTATAATTTGCGATATCAGGTTGACCTAACTTGTACATATCTGGCTAAACAGATGCACAAACGGGAGGAGTGTAGCAAATCATGCTCGGCCTCGTCTCGAAGTAATATGCATAGACCTTACGATATTTAATTTTTTCGAATTTTACATCATATTTAAAAATGTCGGAACAATTGATACATGTTTCCACAGTTGATTTCCTACGAGTTGAAAGAAAAATTTTGTACAAAATACCTCTAGGTAGTATTAAATTAAAAATTGAAAAAAATTATAAGAAAAGTTTATTACTCGATCGAACCTTTAAAATCGGGTGTGAAAATTGATTAAATCACTGGATTAAAGTAAACTTTTAGGTCTTTTTATATTGGGTTTGGATAATTATTTTAATTTATTACATTCAATTCAAACAGAAAGAGACATGCGGGATTGACATTGACGTGCTTTGTGTTAAAATTGATTTATTCAAGAACCACATATGGGAACCCTCCTTTTCAAGAATTTTTCTTTATACCTCTCTACCAAATTGACTTAGTATAAAACCATTAAGTCTAGTGAATTTCAACCAACAAACTAATTAAACTGCTAAAAAAATAGGCAATTGTAAAAAAAAAATCAAGACATGATTGTAACGTAAGAAAAAATAAATTATTCTTAAATAAAATATTCTATTTCAATAAAAAAAATCCAAAAAAATAAAGGAAACGCAGCGTTGGAAGCCATAAAAGCTTCCCCACGTCCGCGGTCCGTCCCCTCGATTCCATTTCTGCCTATCCTCACGCGGTCCAACCCCCCAATAAAAACCCCCAAACACGCCTCAACATAAACACCCCCAAAAAAATAATAATTTTAATTAATTATAATAACCGCACATTTCTCTCATCGCCTCCAATTCCCTCGCCCTCTAACCGCAAATGCCGGCGACCGATTTCTCGTCGGCGTCGTTCGGTCGTTCGATTCTCGGCCTACGGAGGGACCACCACCACGCCGCCGTCGCCTCCATGGACCCGGCCTCGCTCCCGATCCCCGACCTCGATGCGTTTTACCGGAAGATTGGGGAGCGGTTCTCCGACCTGCCGGAGCCGGTGCTGTCCCTGGCGTGGGTCCGGTCCCTCCTGGAGGGGTTCCTGATCTGCCAGGAGGAGTTCCGGGGGGTTCTCACCCAGGCGGGGCCCTCGGTCCAGCGGGCCCCACTGGATCGCCTCGTCCAGGATTTCTTCGACCGGAGCGTCAAGGCGCTGGACGTTTGTAACGCGATTCGGGATGGAATCGAGCAGATCCGCGAGTGGAGGAAGCTAATTGAGATCGTCCTCGCCGCGCTCGATGACGGCCCTGGGTATCGGAGACCGGGCGGAGCTAGGGTTCTCGGGGAGGGCCAGTTCCGGCGGGCGAGGAAGGCGCTAGTTGATCTGTCGATTTCTATGCTCGATGATAAGGACTCCGGATCCTCCTTCGCCGCCGCCCTTGCCCAACACCGCTCCTTCGGCCGCCACAACGCAACTGGGGGAAGCGCTTCGGGCACCGCAGGCACCTCTGTGGCTCGGCTAGGGCACTTCCGGTCGCTGTCGTGGAGCGTGTCGCGATCGTGGTCCGCGGCGAGGCAGCTGCAGGCAATTGGGAGCAGCCTGGCGCCGCCTAAGGCGGCGGACCTGGCGGCCACAGGTGGCATGGCCGGGGCGGTCTACGCAATGGGGTCGGTGATGCTGGTGGTGATGTGGGCGCTGGTGGCGGCTATCCCGTGCCAGGACAGGGGCCTGCACGTGCACTTCTCGGTGCCGCGGGGGCTGGGCTGGGCCGGACCGTTGATTGGGGTTCACGATCGGGTGCTGGAGGAGTCGAAGAAGAAGGAGAGACGCAATGCGTGTTGTCTCCTGAGGGAGATTTTTCAGATGGAGAGGTGCGCGAGGGGGATGGGCGAGCTGGTTGACTCGGTGCAGTTTCCTTTGACCCCCGAGAAGGAGGTCGAGGTTAGGGAGAAGGTGGCGGAGTTGCGAGCTGTTTACGAGGAGTTGAAGAATGGGTTGGACCCCTTGGAGAGGGTGGTTAGGGAGGTTTTCCATAGAATTGTCGTTAGCCGGACTGAGGGCCTTGATTCTGTTGGAAGACTAGGACAATGAGATCAACCCCCCCTAAAGAACAGACAAAAGTGACCATTTTTTCTTTTTGGTTTTCCCGTTTCGAACTCTTTGTATGTATGGGATTACATATCTTGTGTAAAGAAATGTTAGGATGCTGGTGCATTTTGGAGGAGGCTGCTTTGCCTTTTGCTCCATTGTTGCAGAGTGGGGCCTGGTTAATTCCCCCGCAGCAGCTTGTGCGACTGCTGCTTCTAATGTAAAGTGGATTATCGTTCCTGATGAGTAAAGTTGCACCTTGATTGGCTTCACTTGATGGTTCTGTTTTAGATGCTCTGCTTTCTTCTTCTGAATGGAGTGGTTGCAGCATTATCCTGCTGCTATATCAGCTCACATGTCTATGAAACATGATTGTTTGTTCTCGTTGCCTTTCGAATTGTGATTACGAGAGTTGTTCTGTTGGATTTCGGTTTGGCATTGTGATTATAGCAAGTGGCTCTATTGCCTAGTTGTTCCTTTTTGATAGCTTATCTTGTGTGGTCATAGTTTCTCGGTTAGTGTCATCGGAACATGCTCAGTTACTGCTGCCTGACTAACCTTGTTCGTTTTTGTTATTTTTGAACCTGGAAAGGTCTGGTGTAGCAAGGCATCCTATTGAAGTGTGCGTTATCAGTAATTTCCACTTTCCATGAATCAGATTAGGTAACTAAACCTTTCAGGGTCCTGCAGTTTTTTCCTTTGTTGTTTATATGACTTTTTTTAGACAATGTTGTTTATATGACTCAAGAGCTCAAATTTCCCTAATTTGGTCTCCGTGATTCGAGTTTTCTCACCGTTGAAAGAGACACATTACTGCAGGAAAAGAATGGGTCAAAACTCCCCCACTCTTCTAGATTTTTTTGGGAGGAAGTCCGAGGAACCATTCTTCTAGATGAAGATTGAAGAGGTCTTTCCTTCTGCCTAATTTCTTTTTGGTCTTTTATGAATTGGACTTTAATTATCCTAGAAGCTGGGTCCAGGTCTTTATTAATTCATCAATTTAATAAGAATCTGCTTTGTGTGTTCTGGCGTGGCTTCCATGATTGTGGTTGACTTTGATCTGGTCGTATCTTGAATCCCCTGTTAGACGTTTGAATGTTTGACCCGGCCAAAGTCCCTTCTTCTATCCAGGAATGATTACAGAACGTGGAATTATGAAATTATCTGCTGCCCTTGATCGTTGGAGTAAAACTAATCTGCCTACAATTTCGGGGACTGTCGTTAATAATTGGAGACTAGAACGTCATCGTTATGTCGTTATTACCTTCATTTGGGTTCCAAGAAAGACCGGGCGTTGTAGTTTGAGAACTGAAGAGTGTCACTAATCCAGACGGAAAGTAAACTTCAAAACAAAAATGAGAAAACAAAATTCTGGGTATGATTTAATCACTGTATGTCCTGCTTTATAGGATTACGAAGAGTAGAAAATCAAAAGAGTAAAGAGAGGAATTAGGCGGATATTTGCATTTTTTTCGCTTGAAGGAAATTTTATTATCACGCAGATCATATCGAATCAATATTTCTGCTACACAGCGTAAAATTAATGGGTATAATACTGAATGAATTACAAATTAACATTATTTAAAAAAAATCAAATTTACATCCGGGAGATGTAAATTGACTTGCATTATAAAAAAAATTACTTGTCAGAAGAAGGACTAGGAGTGAGTTCATATTCTGACTTTTAACTCGAGCGATGTTTGAAATGGAAGATCCATAATAAATAACAATGATAAGTGTGAAAAATATCATTCGAGTTAAAAGTCAGAGTTTAAGATTATTTATCATTATATTCTTTTATGACAAATAATCTCACTAGTAGTATAAAAACACATCAAAATTATTAGGTAATAATGAAGACTTTGGCATACAAATAAAAATCGGATTGAATATATATGAATACGCTCTCCAACATACTAGGTAAACACGCGACCCAAACCCAATGCTTAAGGAAAATTGTAAAAAAAATAATGATAATATATATTATTTGGTACTTATTATTTCACAAATATTATTTGGTATCTCAAAATTTCGTAAAAGTGGTTTTTTAAAAAAATATTGATATATAAGACCTAGATCTATATTTTTAAAGAGAATAATGAAAAAATCTGATCTATCCCAAGAAAAAGCTAAGGATAGAAATACGTCAAACCATTAGGAAATAAAAAGATTTTTACCATTATTATTTGTCACGGAAAACATTTGATTGACAAATTCACAAAAATGATTTCCAAAATATCAGGTCAACACGGTCCGAAACCAATTCCGAGTTCAATTTAAGGTTACTTCTCGATCTAGACTCGATCAGATTAACTACTTTTTCTCTCATGCCATAGCACAAATTTTCAATACCTAGTTAAATGATGTCGTCGTGCCCAAAAAAGGTCAAATGCTCTTGTCTTCGGATAATTAATATTCCAAACACCAGCGTATAATAAGCAAATAATTTCCCAATTTTTCGTCAACTTGCATCCAAGTTATAATTTGGACGGACTCGAAATCTAAATGAAAGTGATATTATATACATCTTTTTCTTGGCTCATCCTCGCAGACCGAGATATTAAACACTTATTTCATTTTGAAATAATAGATTAAACAACTCGGCAGGCAGCAGGCTAGATAATGCTCACTTATGCAAACATATATTATTTTAGAAAGGCAACGTTTTCTCAAATATTTTAATGCTATTGTATCGGCAAGATCTTGAAGTCGATTTTTTCCCATAAGATGTAACGAGCTAATTATGATATTATGATATGCTTCTCCAACTCTAGGCTTATAATCATAATGTTAATTGTTGAATGTTTGTGATTAAAATATATGGAATTGAGAAATTTATAAGTGTGAAAACAAATTCATAGTTTTATAATTTTGAATTGAATATGAAGATTTTAACACAATATCAAAGCGGGTTGATCTCATATTCATTGTTGCGTTAATAAGATTTTCATTTTTTGCAATTTGGTGAAGTCAAAATTGATACAATATTCGACCTAGTGTGAATCTCATTTGAGGAGATACAAGATCTTCTTTTTCGTACTTTGGTGAAGTCAAAATTGATACAATAATCGATCAGGTGTGAATTTTGTTTGAGATGAGGTGTTGAATGTGTTATTTCATATTAATTAAAATATGTAAAATAAATAAGTTTATAAGTATGAAAAATCTATTTACTCATAATTTTAAGATTTTGAGTTACATACATATTATAACTCTAAATTTATAATCACAATGCTAATCATTTTATAATCCTCCTCCCCATCATTTCGTGTCGGAAACCAGCCACACTCAATTGAGTTATAAAAAAGAGTTAAGAGAATGGAAATAAAATAATCAATCTCTTCCTCTTTATGAGCTTTTTAGGTCAACTTTCAGCACAAACAAATAATTCCAGTTTTCCCCCATTTCGAGTAACTAAAATTCCCAAACCCCAAAGGTCATGCCTATCGCCCATTTGGACTATTCTCATGGAAAGCACAAAACGTTAAAAAAATAACGAAAAGCCTAACACAACTTACATTTACTACCAACCTTCACCCTTTCTCAAGCTCCTCAATCCTAGAGCTCCTTCAATTTTTTCTTTTGCATCATTAATTCCTATTGATACTCCCAATTATGAATATATTTAGAGTTAATAGGATAAAACACAGTGAAAATATAGAAAGAAAAAAACATTTTCATACTTGGACTAGCTAACATTACTCGTTACTAGTTCATACTTATATTAGGTCACCAGAAATCAGAACACTTACAAATGAGTGTTGTTTTAACTTAATGAAACAAACTTTAGTTCGAATTTTTGTGAACTTAAAAATGTTACATATTTTCTAAATAGATTTTACCACCTTTAAAATATCTGACTATTCTATACTGCGTGAATAACAAGAGTATAAGAAAGGGGAACTGGAACACCCCATTTATATATAGAAAGAGCACTTTTCTTGGATGCCTAAACTTAACAGACCAAAGAGGAGAAATACTAGAGCTCAAAGAAACTAGCTAGGGTTTATGATCAGTGATGAGTCTCTCTATGATGCTACCTTTGCTTGTTATTTTCTCTCTACTATGTCAATGTTGCTTTTCTGTAACTATTCTGGTTGATGGTGTTTCAGAATGGGCCAATCCCACTGTCCAAATAGGAGATTCTATCAGTAAAACTACCTTAAACCACACTCTACTAGCACTAATAATATCAACTTTTTTTTGTCTAATTGTCTCTCCATTGACCAGTTTTCAGGCACAAGTTTCACTTCAACCTCTACATTTTCCAGAACCAAGTGGCATTTGATGCATGCAACTTCACCCAGGCCACACTCCTCACAAGGCCAGACTCCATCTCCTACACGGTACAGATAAACTAGAGTTGTCCGAATACCATATAGTTTCGAAAAATAATTAACGAAAATATTGCATTTTTTTATTTTCTGAAAATTGGATACACCAAAAAGTGGCACCCATCAAGACCAGGTTTCTTCTACTTAGCGTTCCACAACGGCTCACTCAACTCATGCACCCAGCTGCAATCCAAGAAGCTCTCCATAAAGGTCGTCACCCCACCACCTTCCAATGTGGCGTCACCCATTCCTGCACCAATCTCGGGCGGGTCCGGAGTGGTCGTCCCTTCCTCCCCGGCGTTCCCGTGGCCTTTCCACCCTAGAGAAGCTGCTTCTTCTTCGCAGCCCGCACCGGGTCCGACAAGTTTTGATGGTGCAACGTCGCCAATGCCGATGGTTCCTGGCCATAAAGATGGCGGTAGCTCTAGAAATGGGAACGCTCCCTTCATAAGTAGCAACCCAGCTGTTCCTCTGCCTACCGGTGAGGTTGACTCTGCTTCCATTCGTCCCTTGCCCACCTCTGTCTCCGGATTTTCACTTCAGGTAAATTATAAGTTAATTTTTCGCTCCATAATTAATTTTCTCATATTAAAACGGCAGTGCTTGGATTCTTCAATGTATTTGTTCTTTACGAATTAGTTTTTTTATGCAATCTTGCTGGAGTATTTTTTGCTAAACTTATAAGTTTAGACGACATTTTTTATGCAATCTTTTATTTTTTTTTAATAATCCTGAGATTTATGTAGAAGGAAATACAGGTTTTTTTTTCTCCTTGGTATGTTATTGTTAAAATAAGTATGAAAAAGGCAGCGGGATAGAGTACTAGAATGAAGTCGATAATACCTTTTTGTGTGTGGATCAACTTGACGATACCTTATTTCTTCGGGGATTTATCGAGTCCGGTCAGCACTGTCCCGATCAAAGGTCTTTTTTTTGTTGTTGAAAAACTTAGGAAAGAGAGAGTTTTTGTAATATAATTAGACTCGGTTTCCATTATTTAATCATATAAGTACTATATATCATTACCATTTCACATATATATTGTTATAACTTCATTTCAAACTTTTTTTTTATAAAAAAACTTTCTTGTCGGAATCAAAGTTTGGTCACAATCTCACATGTCTGACATTAGATTAGTATCTGATAGGAATTGAAAAGCAGCAAAATTCTATCTCAAATTCAATAGAATTTTCATCTATATTATCAGTATTTCATACTCAAAAACTCTTGGTTAAACAATAAAAAAAATATATATAAAGTTGTATATTCCTCAAACTCACGAATATTGACACATAATATGAGCTTTGGGTTTGATGTTGCAGGTGGAAGTTGGGCCACACGTGAAACTGCTCTGTGTGGTCTCGCTGCTACCGTTAATAATGCAATAGGGAATATTTAAGGAGAGGGAGTATCTGCAAAAGCTCTGGTTATTGGGTGCAAAATCTCAGAGTGTGACATAAACCGTGCATTTCTTAGGGAGCATAGAGTACGTCGAGAAACACAATATTTGTCGTGGGGAATCATTTCCTCACTTTTTTTTTTAAAAGCTTTATGGCCGCAATGTTACTTCTCTTTCAGTCTTTCCCTAGCCCCTTTGCTTTATTTATGGTAGCACTTTAATTTTCCTCGTATCTTGTAAATTTGAATGGTTCAGCACTCAGTGGCAGCCACAACATTGTCACTTGGACGATTGATCGATCTCCTTCTAGTTTTTGGGTATGATTATGTTATTTGGCTATGATTCCGAGGTGGGTAAGAGTGAGTAGTTGTCATACAAATGTTACTTTAGGCAGTTTGACGATAAATAGTATTTTATGTTAAGCATTTGCGTATGTTTCTAGTTATCTAGTACATTGGAAAATTGTTATAGAAAATTCCCAAATCCTAGGTTCTTTTGAGGCATCCTAAGACTTGAGCAATTACTTTCCAATAAGTAGCTCTGACATTACTCATATATCAACATTTACCAAAACTGTAATATTCAGGCGAGTAAAATGCATGGCACTAATAAGACTCCTTATTGTGCTAGCATATTGAAACAGACTATTTCTATAATGTTGTTTATATGACTGATCATAATCCTTGAATCTCAAATGATCAAATTTATTGACTACTTTTTCAATAGTGAGATTGACTACTTCTTCATTATGTTTTTTAAATTTGATCCCCAAAATAATATAAAGCAAATTGCTCTCAATCTCATGGGGTTTTCTTAAATCATTGTCTTAGTCCATTATATTTCACAATAAAAAATCTTTCATCTAATTTGGTTTTGTTGAACTCAACGTACTCGCTAATATCATTATTCATTTTTTTATTTTTTAATTAAAAAATTGACAGTTATACCCGCCAATAAAAAAAATCTCCTTCCTCGAACATCTCTCTCGTTTGCAGAAAAAAAAAACACACTTGCTGCCGAAGAAGAAGCCATCAACGATCTAATTAGCGATGATCCTTGAAAGGTTTGAAGTGAACAATTAATAATTCTTGAATATCTTTTGGCAGTCTACTGACTTTGGAATTTTCACTGGGATCCATTTTAGAATTCCTCTTGCAGGCCAAAATCATGAATAGGAATTCGTCTAATTTATAGTAGTGTTGACAAAACACCACATTTTTTAGGCATAAAAAGTAGAAGAAAGATGATTGCACATATTTTAGTACAGAAGTTAAATCGATACTAATACTATATTTCGAACAAATGACGTGTCATATAAATACAAGTCGCTACTGGACATTTTCGTGTAGAACAAAACCAGGACAAACACGTAGTTTGCATCAACACTTTAATGAATTATTTTAATTTAAATAAAATATTTCTGCCAATAAAACGATACTGCAAGGTTTTAAGAAGGAAACGTGGTCCGATCGATCTGACAGCTAAACGCTATCAAGGGCGGACCATTTTTTCAATAAAAATGTTTATATTGCAGGTCGGACAAAATCTGGTTAGACTGGACGATTGCCCAGAAAATTCGGTCAGACCAGACGACATATTCACTGATTTATGGTGTTATTTTTGATTCGAGACTATCTTTTTGTATGGATACTTTATTTGGTGTATTTTATAAAAATTAGTATGTTTATATGTTATTTTTTTATATATTGTGTTATTATTAGTTTATCACATAAATTATTTACCTATATGCCTATATATATTTTAAAAAATTGAAAAAAAATTGAAAAAAATCTGTTCCAACCAATAGTTGAACCGGTCGAACCAACTAATCTAGAGATCATGCCAAATTATAGGTCAAACTCCGGGTCGTTTCGGAGAACCTTGCGATATTGAAGGCTTAAAATTATTATTTTATAATTTTATACTAATTTAAATATAAATTATCGATTGAATAAATATTTGGATTCCTACGCACAACCAATAACAGGACATAAGGCAGATCCGGTGTCGTTACTCTCCTTCCCGTCTCCTTGATCCCAACCACCCGAACAACAACAACAAACGCCCACAGAACCCCAGAAAGAACCTGCAAAAAGCACCAAACCCTAGAAAATCTCTTGTTTTAATTCCGAAAAAACAAAAAAAAATCATAAAAAAGAAAAACGATACCCAACGAAATAACCGGCACCAGAAAAACCAGAACAAAAATAATTTTAAAAAGGGGGGAAAAATAATGGCGTCGAAGGTGATGACGTCATCAAAACCGAGGAATTCGGATCTCTCCGGATCTTCGTCGTCGACCCGATCTCGTCGCCCAACTACTTCCACTTCCGCTTCTCTTAATAACCACCACCTCCAACGCCGGCGACCAAACCACCAACAACAACAACAACCACCTTTTCTGAGCGGTTTCCTGACGTCATCACCCCCGCCGATGACGGTTGACGGGATGACGAGGAACCCTTACGTTAGTAGTCAGATGCCGGAGGCTGCTGATTCAACGTTTCTTGACCCGAGCCTCGCCCTAATCGAGCCCTCGATCCCGGTCCCCGGCGCTTGTAATGTTAATAATAGTAGCGGTACTAATGTTAATGGTAGCTATAACGGGGTGGAGAGCACCGGCGGGGGAGGGAAGACCGCGGAGGAAGTGTGGAGGGAGATAATGGCGGGAAGGAGGGAGATGAAGGAGGAGGAGGACGAGGCGGCAGCTGTGGCCGCTGCTGTCGAGGAGGAGGAGATGATGACGCTGGAGGACTTCCTGGTAAAGGCCGGGGCTGCTGAGGGCGGGGAGGAGGACGAGGTGAAGATGCCCCTGGGGCTGGGGGGCTCGGGAGTGGAGGGGTTCGGGTTTGATCCTTCGGTGGTGATTGGGGGCTCGGGAGGGAGTGGTGCTGCGGGGAGTGCGTTTCATATGTTGGACAGGGTGGAAGGGGCAATCGTGGGGTTCGGGAACGGGGTGGAGGTGGTTGGAGGAGGAGGAGCGGGAGCGGGAGCGGGGAGAGGAGGGAAACGGGGGCGTGGTGCAATGGCGGGGCTGATGGAGCCGATGGAGAAGGCGGCTCAGCAGAGGCAAAGGAGGATGATTAAGAACAGGGAGTCTGCTGCTCGCTCTCGTGAGAGGAAGCAGGTTCGAGATTTTGGTGATTTTGCTTACGTTGGTGTGATTTATTAGTTTTTAAGATTATGGGGCTCATTTGTGGTATGTGTTTTTTTATTTTGGACATGGATATGCTTGATTAGGCTTATCAAGTGGAATTGGAGTCTCAAGCAGTGAGGTTAGAGGAGGAGAATGAGCTGCTGGTGAAAGAACTGGTAACTCCCTTTGATGCTTCTTTAAACACCTCTCACTCAGTGAGCATTATTTAGAGTTCGCCTAGTTGGAATGTGTGCCATTTGTAACATGACTTGGGTGTGTGCTGGTTTTAGTTCATGATTGTGATTCTTAGTATCTTGCCGTATAATTTTTACATTTTCCAGATAATCATGACTTGTTGCCAATAACAACCAGTTTCTTCTGAAAGTGTTGCATTAGCTACTCCACCATAATGATTGGAGTTCCTTCAGTTCACTGTCTAATGTTTGAGGCACTGCTGAGTGCGTGCACTGGGAATGCTCTTTTCTGCTTTTTCTGCACCGAATTAGCTGTGGTTTTTTTGTACTTTGTTTGAAATAAAATTTGTAAGTAGTGAATGCTTGATCTTCTTCGTCGGCTTAAGAGCTCCAAGTCAGTTCACTGGTCCTGTCGTTCTGTTTGTTTCAAACTTGTTTCCTGGGTCGAACTGCTAGATCTAGGCTGTACTTGCTTAAAGCAATTTGCTCTTGGGGAGTTATTATTTTCTCTATCTATGCTCTGTTTTTTTAAAGTGCTCTTTCTTTGCATGCGCTTTTCTTGAAATTGTTCCTCTTTTCCTTCTTTTTAGGTGGTCTTCAAATTCAATCAACTCATAGATTCTTCGTTTCTGAAGAGTATACAAAGAAAATTAGAAATTGTTTGCTAACATTTCCTCAAATAATGGCCCAAACAATTAAAAAGCCCTCGTTTTCTTGAGAATGTTGATTGCTAAGTAACTCATGATTTTCTCTATTAGAACATACCTAACAGCTAAAAGTAGAAATGTGTGTTCATGACGGAAGATCATTAATTCTAGTAACTGCGAATGAAACTTTGTCGTCTTTTCTACATTACTGGTGGTGATGGTGGCATATGGATCATTAAATGATTGTGTCTTACACATTTAACTTCTTAGAGCAGCGACATAACCCATGATGAACAACAATTCACATCATACTTTGTTGCTTACATACCATATCGCTTTACGTGTGTTAATTTGATCAACCAGTGGTTTAAATACATTACTTACACTGCTCTTTTTCTGTTGATTGCATTTGTATGATACAACTGTGGGGTTAGTTTTTATGGTAAAGCCTCGTAAGGGCAACAGATTTGATCAAATTTTGGAATTGTTCTATGTTCTGATACTTTCTAATTTTTTACACTAGAAAGTATAATGGCTGCTGCGATAAATTCATCATAAAGCTTCACAAATGCAATGAATTCGATGAATTCTGCTGTATTCTTCTGCTTTTTTCACTTTAAAACCTGTTTTTTTTTTCCTTTTGAAATCATCAGTGATCTTTGCGAATGTGATATTGCTGTTTGGATAAGTTTCATTGTATATTGACTTGAATTGCTCTTCTACATCCATTGGCTGTTGTGCTTTTTCTCTGCTATAATTTTTCCAACCATTTGAATTCATTGGCCTATTTACATTAAACAATTTCTTACAAATGATGCCATTGAATCATGGCTGTACTCTATCTTGTACATTAGTGACTGGTGAGATGGACTATTTTCAGATAGTCTATCTCCTGCGTCGTATGGGAAATTCTGTAGGGATCATGGTATATATATTCAGGTGTTGGTTTTTGAAGCTTGATATATATTTTGCTACTCTGGAGTACAGTGTGTGTGATGCTAACCTTCCCTTTCATCGTGATATGATCAAACTCATCTATTCTTTCGATAATGATGAAGAACCCATCACATACTTGTCAATGTAGGAAAAATATGAATTTTATGTAGCACCCCTGTTTTTTTTATGTAAAGAAAGTTTGGTTAGTTTTAATAGTTTGTGCAGTCTGCTCATTTTCCGTGTTGATTATTTAAGATTATGTTCATATATTTTTGAACATTTTCAGATTCTGTTATTGTGTGCAAAAACACTTTCTTTTAGCTTTTCTAATGTTTTGAAACTTTATTTTTTGTTTTGCAGGAAGAGATGACAAGAGAAAGGTTGAAGCAGGTATGGTTGCTGTTTGATCGAGTTGCAGTGTACTTTTGTAGGATTTTTGTTCACTCAAACCGATGCCTCCTAAATCTATGATTTGAGCAGAACAATGTTTTTTTTCTTCAGATTACATTCATTCTATTCTTCTTATTCATGGAGTACGCCCTCTCAAGAGGCTAGAATTAAATATAGGAAACAATTGATTAGGTCATGTTTCATATAGTAGCCAGAAAGTATTCTCTGTGGAACAGCGAAGTGCCACATCGTGTTATATCTGGTCTCTCGGTTGGCACATCCATGACCATAAGAATGAAGTAATATCACAGTAAATGCTTTGCTGGTAGTCTCTTGTAAATTTTGAGGTGTATGCCATGTTGTGCCTATATGATATTTTTTGTAAGGCAAAAATAGGTCTCAAGTCTTGCATAAATCAGGTGTAGGCATGTAGTTTTGGAGTATGCATTAGTATGGTATTTTACCGCAAATTACTTTTCAAAGCTAAGTCAAAGCTGTTGTCCTCTCAGAAATGTAATTGTTGCTTCTTCATTATGTATTCGTTTTTTGCAGCTCGTGGAGAAAGTGATCCCTGTTGTTGAGAAGCGCCGACCACCACGTGTTCTCCGTAGAGTTCGTTCTTTGCAGTGGTAGGTTGTTAGCAATTCGAGACTAGATGGGAGAGAAATCTGTGGTAGAGTGCAGTTTTTTTATTTATTTTTAGGTGTCGTATTTAACTGAATCTGTTCACCGCAGAATTCTCCTTAATCTTATGTAAGTAGGATGGCTTCTCGAACAATGTGATGTTCTTCGAGACCAAGGAAGGGTTTGATTAGCTTAAGCTGCAGTGGCGGCCGGCCGGCGACTGTTTCGGAACTCGGTAATGGCTGATTTAGGACAGAAATAGGACTCCGGTGAAGTTTTACTGTATTTAATGCTTTTGGACAGCGCTGACCAACTGATAGACATAGAAGCCTATCGGCAGAATTTAAATTATACTGTATAGATAACATATCTCATCGTTGACTGGAAGTTTTTTTTTTTTTTTCTTCTTCGAATATTGCTAGCCGAGGTATCCCTTCTCTGTTTTTCGTGGTTGAGCCCGTGTCTGAGTTGAGGGGATACGAAAATTATCATAGGGCTCAAGAACTTCTGTTCATCAAAATGTTATAAAACAAATGTAGGATTTTTTGATTAGATATTTAGGATGGTTTTATCGAAAAGAATATATTATTTGAAAATACATTAATGTTAAATAATTAATAAGAAGATTTTGACACATTTCAAAATCTTTATTTTGCTAAATATACATTAGTTGGCTTAATCGATATCACGATGGTATAAACACAACACCAACTCTCTATGGCACGAGGTTAAGACAATTTGAGAATTTAGACCAACAAATCTCACGACACAAAATCGAGTTATTTTATGTGTATTTTTAATACTGTAATGTCTTTGTAAGTTCTTGAACAATAAAGGAACTAACTGTATATAATTTAACCCAAGTTCTTTTCGGTACAGGTCGAGCACTAACCATTGATCTTTATTAATCACAACGGAGAAAATTAACGCACCTCTGATGATCAAGATAAATATCTAGGTAATACATATATGGCATGTAACCGAGCATCATTGTAGAAAATTGTCGGATTAAGTTTAGATAAGACGTCAGTAACACGATTACTCTCTTTCGACGTGTGTTGTATATAAAAGACAATGAGTGGCCTCGTGTAATACTCCTGCATGCTAACTCCAACATGAATTTCAGAATCATTCTTGCAAATCTGATTTAAGTTACATCTCTGTCAAATTGTTTTACTATCGTAAGTTTAGGAAAACCTTCACGCATCCCACTAAATGTTCATCTCACCACCTTAATCTTTTTATGTTAGTAACTGTTGATTTTAATGATTATCTTCCTGTGCAGGGTCTTATCTGATTGATTTCAAGGAATGGTGGTCTGTTTCGTATTTTCTCCCTATGCCTCGTAACTGTTCGCGCCTTCCGTTTCATCTTCTCGTTAGTTTAACGGCTAGTGACCGTTTGCTGTAATAAAGGCCCAGTGTGTTTCCGAGGCCCATTAATTCTTTTCTTCTTATTCTTCGTTTCCTTTCGCTAGTTGCTGTATATATATTCTTCCCTGTGTATGTATTTTCCAAGATAATAAGAAGATTATTTTTCTCTCTTTTAATTTCTACATGGTATCAGAGCAGGAACAAATATCCATCAAACACATTTGAAAAGTATTTTGTCTCATCTATTCATGGCGAATCCAGCCATAAGTTCCTCTGATGCTGCTTCAATCAGCACAGGGATGAGTCAGCTCAAGAAGCTGACTGAATTTGAAGGAAATACGGGTCTGAAGATCACAACCGTTACATTTGATGGAAGCAACTATCTGTCCTGGTCAAATGCGATTGACATCGCTCTATGTGGACGCGGCAGAATTGGTTTTATTGATGGGAGCATCCCTTCTCCAGAAGCAACTGCTGCAGATTACGCGGAGTGGAGAATGAATGATCGCCTGGTTATGTCTTGGTTAATCAATTCAATTGATACCAAGCTACATAGTCTCTTCAATTTCTCTGTAAGTTCTAAAGATTTATGGGAATCCATTAAGGACTTATACTCTCATCAAGAAAATTTGTATCGAGTTTTTGAACTCAAGAAGGCTATTGCTGATCTTAACAAAGATGAAAAGCCTTTCGTTGAATTTCTAAGCAAGCTTCGTGCCATGTGGGATGAGCTCTCTACCCTTAGACCAGCAACCACTGATGCTGCTGTAATCAAACGAAGAGATGAGGAAGACAAGGTCTTCAAAGTTCTGATGGGGTTGGGGCCTGAGTTCGAGTCCCTCCGTGAACAGATTCTGACTTCGGCTGAATTGCCTTCTCTTAGTGTGGTTTGTGCCAGAATCCAAAAGGAGGAAACAAGGAAGAAAGTGTTTAGCTCTTATCAGAAAGAAAAAGGGCATGATGAAGGCAGTGCTTTTAATAGTACAACTGATTCCTCTACTAATGCCTCTGCTAATGCTGCTAAAAGATTCATAAATTCGAGGGGATCTTCAACTCGGGGTCGTGGTGGAGGAAGAACTGGTCGTACTGGAATCCTATGCGAGCACTGCGGAAAAACTGGTCATCCAAAAGAGAAATGTTGGATCCTTCATCCACATCTCAAGCAGCAATTTCAAAAGGAGAGAAATCAAAATGAAAACTCCAATGCTTTCTCTGCATCAACTGGTGAATCTGCTTCTTCCTCTTCATCTGCAATTGATGAACTTGCCATGCGACTGATCAAACACTTAAAAGGAAGTCAAGAGGTACTGCAGATCAACACCAAGAGTCTCAAAAGTCCAGGAGAAGGTACTCAACTTCAATCTCATTCGGTTTTTGCTCTTAATGCTCATAACATTCACAACAAACAGAAAAACATATGGATTATCGACTCTGGTGCTAATGATCATATGACAAATGATCCTTCTCTATTAACTAATGTTAATCAATCCGAAAGATGCTTTGTTCAAGTGGCTAATGGAGCCAAAATCCCTGTTACAGGATCTGGTAAAATTAAGTTTTTTCAAAATTCTGTTGATCAAGATTCTCTTCTTATTCCAAAGTTATCGAATAATTTACTTTCAGTCAGTAAATTAACTAAAGATTTAAAGTGTTTAGCCATTTTTTCAGCTAACAAAGTTGAATTTCAGGACTGTCTCACCAGGATGAAGATTGGTGAAGGAAGTCTGAAAAATGGTCTCTATGTTCTTGATCAGTGTTCGAATGCCTTGGCTGCTTACTCTGAGTTGTCTTCTTCAGATTTATGGCATCTTAGATTAGGCCATCCAAGCCATAGTGTTTTATTGCAACTTTTTCCCAAGTTATCCAGCTCAAATATTGTTTGTGATAGTTGTGAATTTGCAAAAAATTGCAGAATTCCTTTTGTGAGTTCTGACTCTATTTATAATGAATGTTTTCAACTTGTTCACTCTGATGTATGGTCTGCTCCAAATGTTTCTTATGATGGATTTAGTTACTTTGTTACATTTATTGATCATCACAGTAGAAGCACTTGGATCTATCTGTTAAAGCATAAACATGAAGTGTTTTCTGTTTTCAAAGAATTCCATAATCTGGTTCAAAATCAGTTTGATAAAAAGATCAAGATTCTTCGAACCGATAATAGAACTGAATACATGGGTAGTTTCAAAGATTATTTGAAAGAATTTGGAATCATTCACCAGACTACGTGTGTTTACTCACCTCAGCAGAATGGAGTTGCTGAGCGAAAGAATCGTCATCTTCTTAATGTTGCTAGAGCCATAATGTTCAAAATAAGTGTTAAAAAGAGTTTTTGGAGTGATGCGGTTCTCACGGCGTGTCACTTAATTAATCGCATTCCTAGCTCTACTACTGGTGGTCTTGCTCCTATTGAAATTCTGTTGAAGAAAAAACCAGATCTCTCCTACTTGCGTGTTTTTGGTTGTTGTTGTTTCGTTCATGTCCCTGCAGGCAAGCGTGACAAGCTGGATAAAAGGGCTGTTAAATGCATATTCTTGGGATATTCACGAAATCAGAAAGGTCATAAGTGCTTTGATCCTATAAGTGGGCAGAGATTTGTATCTCGTGATGTTAGATTCATTGAAAATCAGGCGTTCTTCAGCAAGGATAAAGATCATAACAGTCAGGGGGAGTTTTCTGATCAACCATCAACTTCTTCTCTTCATCCTGGCTCACTAAATCTGTTTTTTGATGGTGCAGGTCACCAACTTTCTGCAGATCATGAAAGAACTGCTGATGGTGAAAACTGCCCTCCAACAGATTCTACAAATCTGCAGAATGCTGAGAATTGCCCCTCTGAAAGTGGATTTGGTTCTAATGAAATTCCTGAGCAAAATCAAGGTTCAATTCTCTCTGAAACAGACTCCATCAATTGTACTAATGACAATGTTGATCCAACTATGCAGGAGCAGAACAACATCCCTGGTAACATCAACTTGAGGAGATCTGCAAGAACCAAAATTCAAAGCTGTAAGTTAAAGGAATATGAAACATACTGTTGTGCTTATCCGATAGAAAACTATATCAGTTATTCTAATCTCAAACCTAAATATCAAGCCTACATTAGTAAACTGGATAATCTTTATGAACCAAACAAGTTTGAAGATGCTGTCAAAATTGAAGCTTGGAGAAATGCTATGAAGGAAGAGCTTGATGCTCTTGAAAGAAATCAAACCTGGACTGTGGTTGATTTGCCTCGTAATAAGAAAGCAATTGATAGTAAATGGATCTACAAAATTAAACAAAATGCTGATGAAACCATTGAAAGATACAAGGCAAGGCTTGTTGCTAAAGGGTTCACACAAACTCATGGAGTTGACTATGGTGAAACCTTTGCACCTGTTGCCAAGATGAATACTGTTAGGATTCTTGTTTCTGTTGCTATAAACCAGGGATGGATAATGGAGCATATGGATGTGAAGAACGCATTTCTTCAAGGTAATCTTCAAGAAGAGGTATATCTGAACTTACCTCAAAGGTTAAATATACATGCTCCTGGGAAGGTATGCAAATTGAACAAAGCTATATATGGTTTGAAACAATCTCCTCGAGCTTGGTATGTTAAACTTAGTGGAGAATTGATGAAACTTGGATTCCATAAGTGTTATTCCGATACAAGTTTATTTGTTTTAAACAAACCTGAAGGTAAAGTCATTGTGTTAGTTTATGTTGATGACATTTTGATTACTGGTGATAACAAGAACATGATTGATGATTTGAAACTACAGCTGCATAATCGTTTTGACATCAAGGATCTGGGAAAATTAAAATATTTCTTAGGTGTTGAGTTTGCCTATTCATCTAAAGGTGTGTTCATGAGTCAAAGAAAGTATGTACTTGATTTGTTAAAAGAATCTGGTAAACTCGGGTCAAAACCTGTTAGTACACCTCTTGAAGCAAATTTTAATGTGCCTAAAGATAGTCCCTTGGTTGCTGATGTTCATAGTTTTCAGAGGATGGTAGGGAGGTTGATATATTTAACTATTACAAGACCAGATATAACATTTGCTGTTAGCTTGATCAGTCGTGCTATGCATAAACCTCAGGAATTTCACATCCAAGTTATGGATCGCATTCTTAGATATCTAAAAACTACACCAGGCAAGGGAATTCTGATGCGCTGTAATGGAAATCTTTCTGTTCATGGCTTTGCAGATGCTTCTTATGCTCCTAAAGCTGATTTACGCAAGTCTACTACTGGTTATTGCGTGTTTGTTGGTAACAATCCTGTGGTCTGGAGATCAAAGAAGCAATCTGTAGTATCAAGATCATCAGCTGAAGCTGAATATAGGGCTATGTCTTCTGCTACAAGTGAAATTGTTTGGGTTCGGAGTGTTTTGCAGGAATTGCAGTTCGATGTTCCATGTCCTATGAACTTGTTTTGTGATAATACAGCTGCAATCCATATTGCTACAAATCCCGTATTCCATGAAAGGACCAAGCATATTGAAGTGGATTGTCACTTCATAAGAGATAAAGTTGAAAGTGGGATCATCGTCACTCCTTATACCCGAAGTGATGAACAAACTGCAGATGTGTTTACTAAGGCTCTGAATTCTGATTTATTCAATAAACATTTGTGCAAGCTTGGCGTTCTTGACATTTTTACTCCAAGCTTGAGGGGGAGTGTTGATTTTAATGATTATCTTCCTGTGCAGGGTCTTATCTGATTGATTTCAAGGAATGGTGGTCTGTTTCGTATTTTCTCCCTATGCCTCGTAACTGTTCGCGCCTTCCGTTTCATCTTCTCGTTAGTTTAACGGCTAGTGACCGTTTGCTGTAATAAAGGCCCAGTGTGTTTCCGAGGCCCATTAATTCTTTTCTTCTTATTCTTCGTTTCCTTTCGCTAGTTGCTGTATATATATTCTTCCCTGTGTATGTATTTTCCAAGATAATAAGAAGATTATTTTTCTCTCTTTTAATTTCTACAGTAACTCACCCCGTAATTAATTAATACTAGAAGAAACTCCTCTTTCCCATTATAATTTTAGACAAGAATCAAATTTTCACCAAATTTACATTGCAACCATGTCGATGAGGAAAGCTCAAGCAACAACCATCCCACTGCCACTAATAACAATTGCATCATGTGCCACATTCATGATGGACGGAGGCCAGCTTAAGACGGGCTGAGCTACAGATCGAACTATTTAGGCTCGCCGCTTTTCTGAGCCAATTGTCATTACACTCGGCGGGTCCTCGTATCGGCAATGCACTCCACACCTCGAGAGACTCTGGACTAGACGGAGTTTTCGAGGATGCGGAGGAGTGCTTTGCCAGTATCATTAACACAAAGGATTGCCCGTTGCGGATCATCATCACAATAATCAGCCTCGAACTGCAAAATATTGAGCCGGAATGTTGCAGGGCTGTTCTCTCGGTGCAAGAAGGTTGCTTGGCTAAAATCCCACTCTTGGCTTCGCTTATTCCATCGCTTCTAAGAGATGCTCGTAGCCATACAATTTTAGCTAATTAAGGATGTTCATTCATGCAGGGCAAAATTGGAATTCATGGAATGTGTAATTCCATTCATAATAATAATTGTTTTTAATAAATTTTGATTTGCTTAGGTGAGCGGGTGAATGTTTGTGCTTTTCTACGTACGATTGTGTTTGACTAGTGTATTGCCTAAATTGTTATTCAGGTGTGTTAGTTTCCTTTGGTATATTTATTTATGTGCGAATTCCACTGGGATAAATTTATCTCTAAATATATTGGCCTAAGAAAATTATTTTTTTACAAAGTCTAAAAAATAGTTTAGTAGTAAATAAAGTTAGACACTAAAATCTAAGCTAAGTTCGTTCACAGCATAGCAAAAGTTTTGTTGAAATAAGCTAAGTAGATTAAGTGAAAAAATAAAGACAAAATTGATACGAGCACAACATTTTTATGAATTTTATGAATTTATAACTACTACTCGGAATTAGCTAATGCGTCTATCTAGTATCTACTATTCTAGCTAGGTAGATAGCCAAACTGAAATATAAGTGATCGTAATAAGGTGCTGAGTGGGAATCCCATTCTAATTAAGGATTCTTGTGGATCCGGAAGATCCAGCTACAGGAAAACCAGATACGGAGAGCTTCCCCTCACTCTTCTTTCGCCCTACTATTTGGTCTTAAGAATGCTGGTTTTTTAAGAATTTTGAAGAATGAGTGATTGTCCTTCTCCGACTCTTAGTGTCTAACCTGAGAGCGGACAGCTAATGCCTTCCACTTATTGAACAAGGTTCTATGGTCGATCCGTGACCCCTGGATGCCGAAGGCGCCCTTGGGTAATCTCGTAGTTACTACGGAATGAAAACGATGGGATATTTCATAGAGTCATTCAAATTGGTTGTTTTCTTCATCCTTATTTTCTCTGATTGTTAATTTTTTTTAGAAGGTTCAGTATATCATAACCGTCACGATATTAGTATAAACTTTTATTTGCCATGTAGCAAAATGGGTTACGATTGCCTCTTAACTTAAATCATAATTTAAGCTCCCTCAAAAAAAAAATAATCATAATTTAAGCCTCTCCGTGATTTTGTTTCTTGAGATGACTCTTGATGTAATCGATATCCCCGATTTGCATCTCCTAATTTTCTACAATTTTCCGGTAGAACACGCAGGTCCAATTCTAAGATGGTCAAACCTAGTCAACGATGGGACAAGGTGGGGAGGGGCCGGGGGAGGAGAGGTATGAGGAAAGAGGAGAGAGAAGAAGATAGATGAGACAGGAGCCGGGGAGTTGGATGGGAGGAAGACAGGAGACTGGTTGGTTAATCGATTATTCTCTTAATCCTAATTTTTCCTCATTATATATTAAAACTGTCATGTTATATATATATATATATATTTTACTTAGTATAATATTTTTATCTTGTTAACTTAGATCATAATTTAAGCTTTTCCATGATCTTGTAACACTTGATGTAATTGATATCCTTTGACACCAATCTTCTAATTTTCTACAATGGTCAAACCCAATCAACGGTTCGAATAATAATCATCAATCACCAAACCCATAAAGAATTCTTTAAAACCCTTTTCTCCTTTTGGATTTTTTACGAGGAAGGAGGTAGGCCCATGCCCAAAAAACTTGAATCACTACTCAATTGACCTAACCTTCTTTTCCTAGACCTCTGCATGTAATACCGTTGTTGGATCAAGTACTTGGTCTTAGTGGGCCCGGATACTATAAAAGTACAACCGAAAAAACCTAACCAAACCGTCCTGTCTCAATTTTCAGTTTTGACTGGTTGGTCTTGCTTCTGCTGCTGCTAGGCTGTTTTGTGTTGGTGGCGGTTTTCTTGCCTCTCTGCCTGCCTGCTTGCTTCATTTGTTTGATTCCCTTCACTTTGTGTAATACCTTTTCTTGTATATGCCCAAACTCGTTTTGCCCCTTTTCTATTTACCTCCTCCAAATTTGTTTCCAAGCTCAAGAATTTCCAGCCACCCTAAAAAAGAGAGAATTTTGAGTTGTGGGTAGTTTTTAGTGAGGGTTGGATATAGGTTTATTATGTTTACAGTTTGATTTTGTCTGTTGGATATAGTTATTTGCTTGAATTAGCAGTTTATATGTTGTTTGCTAGAATGGGGAGCAATGGCTTTGTTGATCATCCGCTTAGCAATGGCTTTCGGGGCCATGACGAATCCGTTGCTGTCAGACATGTATACTCGGAGGAGGAAGAAGCTCGTGGCACGAAACAGAAGTCAGAGCAAATGCCATCTGCTCCGGAGATTTTTCGAACTCGGGAGTTCAAGTTTGCATCTTCACCTCGGAAGAGTTAGTACACATGAGCTGCTGGCTTGCTTTATTTGTTTTCATCAAATATCGGTAGGAAATAATACGAGAATTAGTAGATTCGTGTCCGTTGTTAGTTCACATCTCTAAGTATTTAGATGGCAGTTCCACTATTTCGACATGGCCAATTTAATGGATCATTCAAGGCAGCTTTATTGTCATTATTTATCTTGTTGGTTTTTCTTGTTTGGGCCTCTGTTTGATATGCGCTTATCATGACACATTTGATCTTGAAGGTCTGGATCACTACACAACAGCACCAGCAAGAACAGACAACAATTTTCTGTTAGATGATGACGATGATGATTGTCTCACATTTTCGAGATCTATGACTGAAAAGAGATATCCAAGCCTCGAGTCCAAGTTAGATAGACTGACAGAGCGTGAAAAGGTATCAACGGTGTTTGATGCTTACATAGGCAGTTACCTTCTTATTATCAATTCAAAGAGGTTGTTTGTGGATTAAAGTTTATATATTTGTAAATATGGTACATAAAGTCTGAGTAATAGATCGTAATGTCTCGTAAAGTTAGATTGATGCATCTATTCTCGCATTTTCTATTGTCTGCACTGTTGATACTTGTTTCCTATCTGGATTTCAGCAAAAGCTAATTGTTGAGCTGGTCAAGATCCAAAAGGATGGAACCGTGGAAGTTGATATAGATAAAACTGCACCTGTCGCCTCAGAATTGTTGGAGATTCACTCGGCTGAAGCTGCATCTGCATCCTTCTGTATAGATGATGATAACATTTGTGAATCAAATAAATCCGTTCCGAAGTTAAATATCGCAATACTTGTGGTTGGAACCAGAGGAGATGTACAGCCTTTTCTTGCTATCGCAAAAAGGCTTCAGGCATGATTCTTACATAATTCTGCAGCTGCTTTTTCTCCCAGATAACATATTTCCTCTTTTGAAGCTTGTTTTGTTTCAGTCAGTGACACAAATTTTGCTTGCAGGAATTTGGGCATCGTGTAAGATTGGCTACTCATGCCAACTTTGGTGGCTTCGTTCGATCGTCCGGCGTAGACTTTTATCCTTTGGGTGGTGATCCTCGGGTTTTAGCCGAATGTAAGACATCCGATTTGTATAATTGAGTTCCTGTCGATTTAATCATAACCCAATATGCATTTATAATACTTCATCTACTTGGCAACTTTTATTCAACTGTTGTATTTGAAAAGATGTTATCAGCTCATTGCAAGTTCAACAAAACTTGATAAATGACAAATGTTCTCTGCATCTTCTAAGCAATTGAAGCTCTCTTAATTGTTAGCGCTTATTGTGTGAAGGTTGTTGATTTCTCGCCTTAATTAGTTATCTCAACCTTTTGTAACCCTCTGCAATTCTCTTTATATGTCTCCTTGAACCTTTTGTTTTAGCTTTGAGTTTAATCCATCTTTAAATTCTTATGTTGAATTCTGAACATGAAAGTTTTTCTTTTAGATATGGCCAGAAATAAAGGTCTCATCCCGTCTTCACCAGGAGAGATATCAGTGCAACGTAAACAACTCAAGGCAATTATCGAGTCTCTTCTTCCAGCATGCACAGAACCAGACATGGAAACTGGTGCTCCTTTCCGAGCACAGGCAATTATTGCTAATCCTCCTGCATATGGTGAGTCAGTACATAGTAGTGACGTTTGCTCAGGGTGCAATCCCAATTTTAGTTGATTTATTTGTTCTCTTTCACGTTCTATAACGTGCATTTCTACTTTTCAGGACATGTACACGTTGCTGAAGCTCTTGGTGTACCAATTCATATGTTCTTCACGATGCCTTGGACGTAAGTGTTTTTAGTAACATCTACTGCATGTAAATTAAGCACAAAAATTGTCAGTTTTCCTTTTTTGTTCTTTAGTATAGTGGGGTACAATCACACCATTTCCATGCCTGCGTCATAATAGATTTCGCTGCTACTAGTAAATCGAAGAAGAAAATTTACCTTCATAACTGATGGGGTGAAGTGTATTATGATTGCTTTTTATATCTGAATTTAGAACAACACTTAAATACTTAAATCGATTCTATATTGTGAGCTGTTCTTCCAAGTCCACGGTGGAGGTTATGAATTCTCACTACGATCTTATTTAGGCAGGCCAACATACGAATTTCCTCACCCTTTGGCGCGCGTCCCTCAGGCTGGCAATTGGGTATGCTATTCCTTGGCATCAGTCTTATCTTCTTCTTATAAGAATACCTCAATTTTACTTGTATAGTTCATACTGCATTGTCCTTTCTGATAAGGTCTCACAATCGAACTTACGTGATGAAATTCGTTTATTTATCCAGCTCTCTTACATAGTTGTGGATTTACTTATTTGGTGGGGAATAAGAGGCTATATAAATGACTTCAGGAAGAGAAAGCTGAAGCTTCCCCACATTGCATATTTTAGTATGTACCATGGATCAATATCCCATCTCCCTACTGGTTACTTGTGGAGTCCTCAGCTCGTGCCAAAACCAAGTGGTAAGAGGACGTTGCTCCCCAGTGTTGCCTTCCCAAGGGTGCACTTCGGAGAACATTAGTTTGCTTATTAATTTAAATTTGTTGCAAGTAACCAATTGTTTAGCCATGTCGATGACCTTTATGTTTGAGGACGTAATCTCTTAACTTTTCTGCAGATTGGGGCCCCACTGTTGATGTTGTTGGATACTGCTTCTTAAACCTCGGGTCTACATATAAACCAAAAGAAGAGTTCGTGCAATGGATTGCGAAAGGAACAAAGCCAATATACATTGGTTTCGGGAGCATGGTATGATGTTCTCTTAGAACCTTAAAATACTCTTCTTCGTTTATATTGCCTTTTGCTCTCTTTGTCTTGCTTGACCCTTTTTGCACAGTCATGTGTAACCAAATCAAGAAACACTGGAGTTTCGTACAGATTTAATAT
>SOPF01028311.1:0-16486 GCA_012979155.1 Hypericum perforatum | reverse complement strand
TACCTACCTTTCTAATTCAATTTCCCATTACTTTCTCAATTTTCCTCTACCCTGCGAACTACGTACACGCCATAATCTTCCAATATCCACTTGTCAATTACTCCCCCATCATATCTAGTAGCCATTTTTTCCGACTACGATTAACTGTTCAATTTAGTTTCAAGTGAAACACGGAAACCTAAAATAAATGACAAGAAGAAACAAAAAAAAACAATTCAGATAAGCTCGCAATGCATTTTTTATACCTTAATCTTCTACCCAATGTTGCACATGTAAGATTGAGATAATGTCAATTCGAGTGAATCTTATCAACCATAATCCTAAAATGTTGAATGGCAATATTTAATTGGGAAAATTAGGCTAAACCTCCTGTACTTTGGGGATTCAACCGTTTTAGTCCCTCCTGTTTAAAAACTACTCTTTGGATCCCTACTATGCATAATAACCAAACTTTTTAGTCCCTAAAAATCAACATAATTTTTTTTATGACCATTATATCCTTCAATTGAAAAATTAACCCAAACCTAAATAAACCAAATCAAATCAATAACCAAACCGAATCAATAACCACCCCAACCCCCGGTTCAACAACGAAATAAAATAATAACAACAAAAATAAAAAGCAAAGGTAAAAACAAAAACTGGAAATGGCTCACGTTAGGGATATCGCCGATGACCTTCAACGCGGCCACGTCAATGTCGGTGCACGGTTGTATCGGTAGGTTTTGGCTTTTTTTATTTATTTTTTCCACGGAGGGAATAAACAGAAGAGAGAGGTGGAAGGGGAGGTTGTATCAGTGGGTTGCCGTTTACCAGGAAGAGGAAGAGTTTAGAGATGAAACCGCGGCCGCGAGGAACGACCCAGAGAGGAAGGAGGAGAAATGGCGGCGGCACCGGTTCCAGATTCATGATTCGGGCACCCGGGGGTTGCGGTGGTTTTGATTCGGGCACCGACCAGGGATGGTGGTAAGTCAGAGGGTTTTGGATTCATGATGCTCGTTCGATGTTCCCGAGGAGGAGCAACGTCGACCTTCCTCCTCCCCCTCCCCATCCGACCACCTCCGAACCCCCGGGAGGACCGGCACGACCTGAAGAACACCCCGTAGGTCGTCTTCTGGATATCGTCCTAGTCGAGGCCATTTAGGGCACGAAGGGACACGTAAGGTCGGAGTCGGTCATCTACACCACCTGTCGTAGTGGGAACAATGGGTTCGGAGAAGAATTGCCGGCGGTGAACAATGGGTTAATGAGTTTGTAACCGAATCCGACGACGGATTTTGGTTTCGTTTATTTGGTTTTGGGTTTAGATTTGGGTTAATTTTTTAAAAGAAGGGTATAATGGTCATAAAAAAATTGTGTTGATTTTTAGGGACTAAAAAGTTCGGTTATTATGCACAGTAGGGATCCAAAGAGTAGTTTTAAAACAAGAGGGACTAAAACAGTTGAATCCCCAAAGTACATAGGCTTTAGCCTAATTTTCCCTATTTAATTTGATTATAAATACTTATTGGACATATTATGTTAAAAGGAGCACCTGTAAATGAAACTTTAGCAATTAAAAATAGCAAATCACATTTTACGTTATGATGATAGATAACCAAACTTCTACGTACTAAGAAGATTGGTAAAAGATGAAATTTGGTTCATCGGCTGCACCAAAGAAGCTACGTGCTTTGATAATAGAACCATAAGATGATAAGATTCATGGCTCCGGATATACCTCAAACATATATACACGTATGTACTACGGAGTACGGTCATGCTAATATTTTGAAGACGTAGTTAACTTTTAGTTTCAAGAGCTAGATATATAGAATAGAAGGGTCAAATATTTCAAACAGACGCATATATAAAACGCAAAGCAGTTGCTAATTTAACGAAAATCCAAAAATATATTACGAGTTAGGAAGTGGAGATGGGAACTGGAGATGCTTGTAGGAGGTGAAGCCACCGTCCACGACGAGGTTGTGACCCGACACGTACTTGGCCTCGTCCGATGCCAAGTACAATGCTGCCTTGGCCACATCCACTTCTTCACACTTGGCCCATTTAAGCTCCCCCATGTTGTTCACTATTTCCACTAACTCTTCTGGGCTGGCTTCTTGGTATATGAGGCCCATTTGGGCCAGTACCATCGGGGTTGGGACCGGGCTCGGCGATATGCAGTTTATTCGGACCCCGCTCTTGCACAGCTCGCTCGCCACGGACTTCACGATCCCCGGTATTGCGAACTTGGATATCGTATATGGGTGCGGGCCCAGCCCACCCATGAGCCCACTTATGCTCGACGTACAAATGATGGAGCCTCGGCCCGCGGGGACCATCACTCGCGCTGCGTGCTTGATCCCGGCTAGCGTCCCCCGGATGTTTATGCGCATCACGTTGTCAAACTCGTCCAGGTCGAGGTCGGCAATGCTCGGGGGCATCGACGGCCCCGTGATCCCGGCGCTGTTGTGCAGTATGTCTAACTTCCCGTGTCGTGCCACGGCCAAATGGACCGCCTTCTCCACGTCTGACTCCATGGCTACGTTGCATGCGATGAAATGGGCCGATGAGCCCAATTCATTGGCAACTTGTGGGCCTCGGTCAGTGTCATTGTCGGCGATTACCACTTTTGCCCCATTTCGGACGAACTCGTGGGCCGTGGCCTTGCCTAGCCCACTTGCACCACCAGTGATAAGGGCCACCTTTCCCTCCAGCCTGCAACAACGAGAAATTTTGAGAGGATAGTATTGTCATTCTCTACTTTCTCAATGGAAAGCAGCCAGCAGAATTAATTAAGGCGGAATTAAGGTCCCAATGACGATTGACGTGACAATAAGATATCAAGTGGCCAAGTTGGCATTGGGAAAAATGGAGTACCTCCGTTGGTTGATGCCAAAAATATTCAGTCGGATGGGACTATAGAAGAAGTAATTAAGTCAAACAAAAAAAAATCTAAAGAAGATATGAAAAGGTCCTCTCAATTCATAAAGCATCGCCGAATTGTCAGCATCCATCCTTGCAATTATTCTCTTCAACTATTATATTCTTGACCGTTTAAAAAAAGACTATTATATTCTTGTACTTCATACTTACTCGTCGCTAGTCATAATTAACTAAATTTTCCTTTTTTATTAAAATGTATATACAACACCAGAAGAAGAACGTAGAATAATATGGGCCCCTATCCCAACAAGGTGAATATCCGCTTATTCAGAAGCTATATCAATTCAGCAAGTTGAAGTTCGACAAATTCGTTCATTTCGTACCGAATTATAACATAATTTAAACTTCTTGATCTACTTATAACGACAGATGATTTTGAAATAGGAAGTTACCTTGAAGGAGCAGTAGCGAGAGCAGAATAAGATGTTGCATGGTTCCCCGCAGATTCAAAACCTACGCGTTTGAGCCATCTGGGGCTTCTTCGTCTGAATGATATTAAACATCAGATATATTAAAAAAATCAAAATTAAGAAGGCAGTAATAATGAGAGGAAAAAAATAACTCGAAGGAAATTGTTCAAGAAAGATCAGGGAAGTACTTGGCGAATAGTATCAGCATACGCATTATAGAGATGCGGGGATTTATGAGACGAAGAAACAACAAGATAGTGTAGAAGACTAGTTGGGCAGCCCACACACAACGAGTTTGTCTTAAAATAGACAAAGGAAGGAGGTTTTATTTATTGGTTTGTTCTTTTAGAAGCTGCTCTGAATTAAATATTTGGTTGGACACACTTTCCGTTCCCACTCACATCAACTTATTATAGTTAGTTGTATGTATGTACCAACACGCATAAGATACGCTCTCGCAAGACAGACAGACAAACAGAGGTCCACTGCACTTGGCGTATGTGCTTAACAATAACATGCCTTAATTGCTTCGGTGACCCCTCTTATTTAATGTTCCTTCCATCCGTAACGTTTATTAAATAAAATTAAATATGAAACATGGTAACAATTCATTTTTAAAATTTTTTAAAAACATTTTACCGAAAGTTTGTTTATGTTTGTAATTCTATTTCGGTCGTCAGTACAAACATTATTTGGAAGAAGAGTGATTTTGAACGTAAATAAATATCGGACTTGGCCAGCTGTACCACAACGATAAATAGTTGTTCTAATAAATAATAATCAACGTTAAGTACTTTCAAAAAGGAATATCAACGTTAAGATTTTGATTCTCACGGGAAAGTAAGATTGCTTGACCGACCATATTTTTAATTCACAGCGACCTACATAGATTATTAGTTCTTTGGCGTTAAAGCACATTTTTACAAAAGACTAACCCTATAGTCTAACCTGTCATAGTTATAGAGAACCCCTTTCCTCTTTTTCTTTAAATTATCAGTTAAAAATCTGAATTATTTTTTTAGAAGAAAAAAGTGATAAGTCAAATCCAGATTATACCTTTTCATAATCACGATTATAACTCGGGCACATGCTTCTTGGACTTGAACTTCCACGCAACAAGTTCAGTGCGATCGTCTATCCCTATACTAAGTAAATATTTCTAATTACACACTCTCTAATTGGCAAAAATAAATACTTTAATACATTGCTCAATTACAAACGAATGAAAAACCTTTTTATATACTACTCCTAGCCTATTCTAGGCCACACAAAAATACATTGTTATGATTGGTTGAAATGGTCCACTATATTAACTACTCTTGACCACTTGGAATTTGAAACTCTTCTTTATAGATCACTGTCGTCGCACATTTTAGCCTCCGGAAAAGCAGCCCGTGACACATAAACATAGGTCACGTCAATGTATATTCTCTTTTTAAAGATGTGTGCATGTTATATTGGATCAGTGACTTGAGAACTTACCAAAACAAAAAAAAAACGGAAGATATATGGAGAGTTGGAAATATAAAAGACAGAACTATAGCACAATCTCGCTAATTAACCGGTTATAATATAACTCGGTGATTGATCAATGACCCGTAAAGCATAAGGGTCCCAAACCTAGATGGAAAATTAATGCTTTATCCTAACCGGGTTTTAAGGCTTTACATGTACAAAAGACAACACTTGTTAGTTGTTTCCCAACAATACAAGATGCATGCGATGAGAGACCACGAACCATGTAAAGACGCAACGCAAAATACAAAATAATAGAATAACTAACTCGCCACGTATTTGTTGGAGACAACCGTCAGACAGGTTCTTTGCGCTGGCCTGTTTTCTGTCTCTCTTTCAATCTAATCCCTCCTTTTTATATCTGATTAATAATTAATTATCCTCATGCCTATCACAAACTAAAGCTCTCCTTAACACCAAAAAAAAACTAAAGCTCTCCTTCTCCTTCCGACCCACAAAAAAAAAAACTAAAGCTCTCCTTGCTAACTATTGGTTTTCTTGCACGCCTGACCCCACTTTTGGGCCGTCAACAAAATTACAGCCACTAGAAAGGATCCCAGAATATGGCAAGTTTGCATTTGTGGGGTTGGTAGCAGCAAGTAATAAGGTTGATGCACGTGGGACAGCGCATCGGCACATTATTATTATTATAGAATATACTCATTAGTCAATGGAAGGGCCTCATCAAACAATAGTGTTAATAATGTACATACAGTGCACTTAGAAAGAACCCTTTTTTTTTAAGAGGATCAATAAACATTCGAAAACTACAGAGGCACTTCAGTTACCAACTAATAGTAAGTAAAAACTAGATCGTTTAACCAACCCCGTTAGGGATTGTTTCACTTTTGCGTAGAAAGTTATCGAAATTATCCTATCTTTGGTCGAGGCAGTCCACCTCTACTCCTGCAAGATAAAAAAATAACAGAAGGCCTTGTTTAATCAAAACCCTCCTCCCTCCGTTGGGCATCGGAATTCAGAAATAGATCTCTTTGGGCTGCCCGAGCCCATGGTTAAAGAGCTGAAGCCCAAGAGGTAAAATGATGGTGAGTCAGAGTTACGATTAACTGCGTTGTCATGATTCAATTCCTAGCATATAACTCATGCTTACTACGCCAATTTGATCCATCATCAACTCACAGCGAATTATTCTACTCTTTCAAAAAATGTACAGAATCGAGTTTACTTGTTTGCAAATATTTTTGGAAAAAAGTTTCTATGGTCTAAACTCTAAAGACTAAAAGAGTTATTTGATAGATGTTGGAATAATAAACATGTACGTATATGCGATGTTAGATAATCAATTTTGAAGTCAGTCTATATTGGGAAAATTACTCTCAGGTCTCTCGGGTTTGCGAAAATTCGTGTTTTAGCCCCCCTATTTTTTTTTATTATCATTCAACCCTTGAATCTTGTCAAAAGTGTATAATTTAGCCCCTGTCACCGGAATCCGGCGATTTCTCCGGCGAAATGGTACCTAAGATTACACAAATACCCTTTGTCTTACAAAAATGATTTAAAAACTTTTTTTTAAAAAAAACCAAACATCCCCAAAATGGAGGCGGCCATCGGTCTTAACCGAACACCTTTCTGAGGAAAAGAGCAACGAACAAGCCTCCTAATACACAGTTAACTTCGAATGCTAAACATCCCCAAAATGGAGGCGACCATCGGGGCTGTGACTTTTTTCAATTGAAAGTCAAATTAAACCCAAATTGTAATTTTTTAATCTGGAGACAATTGGGGAAAATAGAAATCAACGTTTTCCTTGGCGTTGCAGCAGCCCTTTTGTCGGAGAGAAGATGGAGGACCCCAACCACCGCCGCCCGAGGCTGAACGTCGCCCATGTCAAGCCAACAAATTAACCCTCCTTCTCCCTTCCATCTCCTTCATCCGCCAGCAAATCAACCACCCTCACACAAAACCTCGCCGACGAGATAGCTGGACGCCATCCCAACCAAGCTCCGCATCCGCCTTCCTGCCTCGCACCAAGCCTCGTCCTAATTCCTCTCTCTGTCTCTCTCTCTCGGTCGATCAGGTCAGACCAAGCAGAATCCTCCGTCTCTCCGTCTCTCTCCTTCAACAACTATGTCGTCTCCCTCCATCCTGAAACCATGGAGAAGCTCCAACTCTTCCGCGGTGACACTATCTTGACCAAGGTAATATACTCCCTTTACGAGCTTATCGACTTCTGGGTTTTGTGCAAGTTAGGGTTTTTTTAGGTGGGCACGTGGAAATATTCAATTTTTTTTGTTAAATTGTGGGAATCTTGTGTTGGGGATTTGGTTTAGTTCATTTGTTTGTTTAATGTAATTGGTTGTGCTTATGAAGGAGACGTCGGTTTAGGGGAGGAGTTTTAATTTTTTAAAGAAATGGTATTTTGGTAATCTTAGGTCCCAACTCGCCGGAGAAATCGTCCGATTCCGGCGATAGGGGGCAAAATATATACTTTTTGCAAATCGGAAGGGTCGAATGCTAATAAAAAAAAATATGGGGGTTAAAACGCAAATTTCCTCAAACCCGAAGGGCCTGAGGGTAATTTTCCCGTCTATATTTGTAATACATTACAATACATTAAATGTGTGACGAGGACACGACAGATCTGTCTCTTCTTCACACACACCTACTTACTGTCCCTGTCTATGTTAAGATTAAACACAAACAAAGAAACAAGATCCATCATCATCATCATCATCAACTAAACCCAGAAGACTAGACTCATTTCCCCCACTTCGATAAGATCCATCAACTGCAACCCAAACATCAATATGGGTTCCTCCCAGTCCGTACAACCGGAGGACGAGGACGACCACCACGAACAGAGCGAGGACGAGGACGAGGGCGCCGCCCACTTGGACAGACGACCGGTCGCGCAGGCGGACACGGCACTCTTGAGGAAGGTACTGGAGCAGGAGCCCGAGATGCTTCCTTGCTACGCCTCCGCGTCACCGCTGTCACCTCAGCTGTCGTCCCTCGGTACCCCTCGCCTGGGCCCCTCCATCAAGGTATGGGACCCTTACAACGTCCTCGCCCCACCTCCCCATCTCCTCCCCGCCCCCTTCGACTTCGACCGGCCCCCCGATGGCGTGGAGGTGTTCCTGGTGAGCCACGGGGAGAGCGAGCTGGGTCTGAGGCCCGACCTGGTACACGGGAGGTGCCACGTGGCTGGGCTGACCAATAAGGGGAACAGGCAGGCCAGGGCGCTCGCGGTGTTGCTTAATTCACAGGGGGTTAGGTTCGATAAGGTGTACTCTTCTCCGTTGGATCGGGCTAGATCCATGGCCCTCTCTGTTTGCCAGGTACTACAACAATGAAGTTCCCTTCTTTAACATCCTTACCAAGTAGAGGACTTTTCTCCGGTTGCCTGTGTTGTTGGTGGATATGTGTGAAGAAGGAAACTTGGTTTTTAATTGTTCGTTCGGGAAAACGAAAAATTGGATCTTTAGGGCAGGTTTCCAGTTATGATCTGATAGGGGATGCAGGTGTTTCTTGGTACCTTGCGGAGTGAGTACAATGTTTTCGATGCAAATGAGTCGCTGGGACATTTTTGGTACTTGTATTGTGCGTGGGAGGATTAAGCTCCCTTATTCTGCGCGGGATTGCGTGCTGGAGCCAAATGAATGCTCTCTGCCTGTTCTTGTTTGATGATTGAGCTAGTTTAAGTTAAGCAATAGGGCACCACTTGTTCCTATGTAGGTATGATTTCATATGTTTCTTGATAGGGCAGAATGTTGCTCTGTAGCTCTTTTTGTTGATGCTGAACGTTCGTTGGGATATCCTAATCCGTTATGGGTTATGGCCAAACTATTTATGGTTTATAATGAAGACCGAGCATCTTTGCTTCTGGATATCCTGCTCCTAGTTTGGCCAATAACAGAACTAGAAGAGTCTGGAAAACTGAACCTTCTGGTTTTGACTATGCAAAACTCAAGCCAATTATGTCTTGTTCTTAGAATTCGAAGGCTGCAAATTCGTTACTAGATATAAGCAATTTCTTGTGCATTTTACTGATTTTGATGTCATCTTTGCATCTTGCGTGTCAACTGAAAGGATTTGCATCCACACTTGCAGGAAATGAACTTCCCAGCTGAACAAATACATTCATCGGATGCACTGTCGGAGTTGAGTTTCGGGCAATGGGAGGGGTGTCCACGTGCAGAAATATACACACATGAAGTTTTGGCATTAATGGAGAGTCTTCAGCCCGATTTTTCCGCACCTTCCGGAGAATCTCTGAGGCAGGTAGAATTCAGGGTGATTCAGTTCCTAAATGAGACAATTCTAGGACTCCCTGAGAAGTTGAGATCGGACTTCTCTGCTCTCACTCAGAACGAGTCTCCAGCGTTTTCTCATGATAGAGATGGTCTTTCTGTACAACCACCACCACCACCACCACCTTTGGATATGCTTCATAGACATCGACAAGTACTGACAAAGAAGAAGTCTGGTAAGAGCAGGCTACAGTTTGTGACTTCTACCGGGAATCACGAAGGTGAAGATGAGATCTCCCCTCGGGAAGAATCGGGTTTAAGAAGCTCATCGTCCTCGGTCTCTTCTTGTATCGGCCTCTTCACGCATTCCACCCCCATCAAGTGTCTTCTCACGGGGCTCCTTGGTTGCAACCCTGTAATGTCTCGTAAGATATGTATAGAAGATTCTTCGGTGACGGTTATACATCACTCCTGGAAAACAGGGTGGCAGATTAAACGCTTGAATGACACGGCGCATCTTCGGCTTCTCTGATCTCAGACGTGGTCGTCCTCCTCGAAATTCAGTGGCACTGCTGATTTAAATGCAGCGGTGCTATTTCTATTTACTCATTGTTGTACCTTTCCACAAAATTCAGTAAAATAGATCACATTCTTTTGACTTGTAACGTTCATGAGTGTAGTAATGCAAGTGGCTTCGATCATCCTTTGTCTTTGCCTGCTGTTTTGGTCTTAGATTAGATCAGGTACAAACCAGGACAAAATTTTCCCACGTGAAGTCTAATCTCTAGTTGCTACTTAACTTGTCTTGGTCACATGGGATGTGGGTAGGGACTAAGGAGGAACCGGGCCCTCGTTCCTTTTTACTAATTCAAATTCATAGTATAGAATCTCATAGGCACCATAAATATACAGCAGAGGACAAAAAAAAACAAGCAAGAGCCAATAAATGAGCCTTCCAGTGGAGGGCAAGAGTTAAACCAGGCATAGTAGAACCCGTGAATCACAATATAACTGTTGGTCATCTATTTTATTTCTGTCATTTACCATTGGCCCATCTCATATCATATCCAAGCACAAGTGATGGCCAGGAACCTCTCAGCTTCTCTGTCAATGCTAGTAGTGCTGCTGGGAAGCTTGGGAACCAGCAAGTGCGAGAGTACGGCCATCACGGCCTCTCCGGCAGTTCTCCCCTACGATACAGCACAGCAGAACATGTCGTCGTTCTTCCCATCACCGTCGGACCAGTGGCCTCTCACCTTGTCCGTGCCTCCAGAATCGGCACCCCGCCCCACGTCTGGTGAGTTTGGTGGGAGGATTACTCCAGCTTCTTCAACCTCAACGCTTTTGAAGAAGGCACAACTTGCCAGCATGTTTGGTGTTGGAGTTCTTCTTTTGCATTTTGTTGCTGTCTAATGTTATATAACATCGTTTGAGTGTTATGTCATCTGTAAGAAGAGGTTTGAGTGTTATGTCATCTGTAAGAAGAGGTGGTCGCGATGGGTTCCTATCTTGTCGACCTCTTAGAAAAGAGGTAGGATTTGTTGTTATTTTACTCAACAAGCTTGGTTTGTTTTACTGAGATTGGTTCTTACAATATCTAATTTTTTTTTTATAACTACTAATCATCACAAGGATGAGATCTGAATTATGAGTACATTAAGTAGTACATTAGTTTAAGATGCAATTAGACTTCAATTTTTTGTATTTATATGTCGGAATCTACCCCTCCATTTAAAAAAAAAATGAGAAGAGGAGGAAATTTACCGTGCCATTGGTGGACTGAGACGTTGTTGGTGTGGAATCCGATTCTGAATCGAAGAAAAGAAAAGCCCAACCCAACCCAATAAAATCAAATCTACTGCCCATTGGTGGAGGAGATTGTTAATCGGACATTTGAGTGGATTGGTTTATGTTCCCAATATATGTCATGTCCTCAAGGAATATTCTGCCAACTATCCACGTTATTGTAATTCGTTGTTATGCTATAACAATAATTAATATTGGTAAAAGTCACACATATTTCCATAGCTGAAAATTTTCTTAAAAATTCGAAAAACATTTAAAACATTCCAAAAATATCATATACCAGGTTAAATTTCAAATTAAATCGATTTTGATCAGTTATTAGCTCTGTTAATTACTGGGAGCGGAGCGGGTATATTAAAAAGTTGAAGAAAAAAATCCCTCGGTCTCCTCCGTCGTCCATTTACTCTCTCGCGTCGCCCCTCTCTCTCTCGTAGCGAAGAAGAAGAAGAAGAAGGAGGAGAAATGGCGGCGGAGTCACCGAAACAAACCCTAATCCCGAGCTTCCTCTACGCCTCCCCCAACAACTCGACCACCTCCTTCTCCAAGCTCCTCCACTCCCGCGCCGCCCTCCCCACCACCCCAACCCCCTCCTCCCGCGCCGGCTCCGGATTCATGATTCGGGCACCCAGCGAGCCCCTCGGGAAGATCGAGCTCTACTCCCCGGCCTTCTACGCCGCCTGCACCGCCGGCGGAATCCTCAGCTGCGGCCTCACCCATATGACCGTCACCCCTCTCGATCTCGTCAAGTGTAATATGCAGGTGTCGTTCTTCCTTTCCTTTGACTTCCCGTTGACTAGATCCCCACCCTTGACTTGCTCTTTGGAAGGTTCTAGATCCCCGATTAGGCCTGAATCGCTCTCCAGATCTACGCCGTTTTTGTCTTTTATTTGAACGTGATCAGTTACATCAGTAGTGCAATTGCGTGTTGAGTCTGTTAGGCCATGTCGGTTTTCGAAATGTTGGAAATGGATTCCTGAATTAGCTAGTAGAAATTAGGATCCGTTTGATAGTGTGTACTGAGGTTGAGATGATTTTGGCTTTTGTAGATCGATCCGGCCAAGTACAAGAGCATAACCTCCGGGTTTGGGGTCCTCCTCAAGGAGCAGGGAGTTAGGGGCTTCTTTAGGGGTTGGGTGCCTACCCTCCTTGGCTACAGTGCTCAGGGGGCTTGCAAGTTCGGCTTCTACGAGTTCTTTAAGAAGTACTACTCTGACCTTGCCGGGCCCGAGTATGCTGCCAAGTACAAGACCTTGATCTACCTTGCTGGCTCTGCTTCTGCTGAGGTGATAGCTGATATTGCGCTTTGCCCCTTCGAGGCTGTCAAGGTTAGGGTTCAGACGCAGCCTGGTTTCGCCAGAGGCTTGGCCGATGGGATGCCCAAGTTTGTCAGATCTGAAGGTTATATGGGGTATGTTGCATCGCATTCCATCTTCTGTTGCCTTTGTTTGAGCCATTCTCTTACAGGCTGATTGAGAATATAACCACAACTCTATTGCTACAGGCTATACAAAGGTCTTGTTCCTCTTTGGGGTCGTCAAATTCCGTGTAAGTTTTCTCAATTGATCCAGCTGATCTGTTTTTGTGCACACATAACATATGTGACGTGGGTACTTGTTACCAAGTTGTGTACGTACTTTTGTCATATTGGGGTCTGAGTTCTGATATTTCTTGTAATCATCTGTTACAATGCGCCTTCAAACTGATGACTGGTGATGGAACTTTCTTTGATTTATTTTTCTGGCTCATTACACTGCCTACTATTGCTATCCGGTCATTCAACTATGTTCTCTGTCCTTTTCCATTAGGTAGTGCACAAACCTACCTTGGCTTGAATGTTCTCTCCCTGATATTCAACTTTGATTTTTGGCCTATCCAATTGTTGGTCAGAGACTAGGAAATACACTTGTTCTCAAGCAGAAAAGTATTATCTGTCATTGCTTTTATTTTCGGTGCTTAGTTCTGGCTGTATTTTTACCAAAAAAACTATGGCATTTTCCTCTTGTCTGCACATAAGTAACTTTCTAACTTCTGGAACTAGGGTTCAACCACGTTAGTCTGCCCTTGCTTTTCTTCTTTTTCTGCTTCTGGTCACCTGATGATATACTTTTGCGCCACATAGATACCATGATGAAGTTTGCTTCTTTTGAGACCATTGTGGAGCTGATCTACAAGCATGCCATTCCCAAGCCAAAGAGCGAGTGCAGCAAGTCCCTTCAGCTTGGTGTGAGTTTCGCAGGTGGCTATGTTGCTGGTGTCCTCTGTGCGATCGTGTCTCACCCTGCCGATAATCTTGTCTCGTTCCTCAACAATGCTAAGGGTGCTACCGTGGGTGATGTGAGTGTCTGCTTCATTCTTCGAGTGATCCTAAATGAATTCCGTGTTACCTTTTGTTTTTTGTGATTTCTGCTATAGGGCACTCTGACAAAAACCTGATCTCCCTGTTGCAGGCTGTTAAAAAGATGGGTTTGTTGGGTCTTTTTACCCGTGGTCTTCCCCTGCGTATCGTCATGATTGGTACCCTCACCGGAGCGCAGTGGGGTATCTACGACGCATTCAAAGTTTTTGTTGGACTGTAAGTACTTTCTTCTACGATCGTCGAGTTGAGCATATGACTTGATATGGTTGATCGCTCTAATCGTCCTCGATTTGAATTTCAGGCCAACCACCGGTGGCGTTACACCCCCACCTGCCTTGGAGGCTGCCAAGGCGTAAAAGCCCTTGTACGATGCAAGGTACTTCTGAAGTATCGATCCGCAGTTTGCAAACTGGAGAAACTTAAAAGGGGAGACAATAAACTTAGGGTTGAAACTTAATTAGTCTGGCCAAGTGGAGACTTAATTTCATATCCAGAACTTGTTTGGCGAGTTTTGTCATGTTAACTGAGCTGAGGATGGTTTTGTCCTCGTCCATGGGGGAGTGGGTCTAAACTTGAGGTCTGATTTCGGTAGGTAGGACCTTGCTGAACACCTCTAAAAATAATGGGGCAAATGGCGGGGTTCATTTTCTTGTATACTTTACGAGGAAAATACAATTTGTTGTTGTGCCCTTCGATTATTTTTCGTTGAAGCACGAGTTGGTTCTTGCCAAGGGATGATGAAGAAGAAGAGGCCTTTTCTTTCCCGTTCGTCCTTTGGGGTTGGTAGGTGACGGCGGTTACTGGATTTTTTTTATTTTTTTTTTAATCAATTCGATTCCAAGTGAGTGGTGCATTTATTTATTTGATCTGTTGGCATGAGTTTCTCTTGGCGGGGTTATTATTTCGAATGCGCATGGACCCTCCTCTTCCTCAATCGCGATTCACGAATCACGAATTGAGTTGGGCTGGCAGGGCGGGCTTAATGACTTGAGGTGGTTCTCGATCCCGGTTGATATGCTAAATGATATTTAAACAACCAATTGCGCGGGGCAGAAGATCTAATTTAACCAGATTGTCCTGATACACTCCAATGGTTGGAGATTCTAATTTGATGGGAGAATTTTTAATTAAGATCTGGTAGAGAATTTTTTGTCATTTCATGCTATTGGTATATCGGGATGAATAATTTGCACTTCTAACTTAACCAAGAAATATAACATTGCTAAATAATTATTTGGAGATATTTGTCAACTTTCACCAAAAAAAAATAAATTAATGATTCAAATATAAGTTCACAGTACAGTAAGAATATGCTATAATTAACTATTCAATACTAACTATTGTAATTTGCCAAGACCTGTCAATATGAAGAGAATATCGGGAGAGCTTCACCCAGGGTCGAGAGGTAGTTGAGTCCAGGTGGATGCTCGTGCACTCCACACGTCTGGGCTTTATTTCATGGACTACTCTTTTTCGGCTTCCCAGTCTTGGCAATTTGTTTCTCCGAGAGCGCCTCGCAATCCTAGTGCGATCAATTTTTTTTATTGTTTTTTCTTTCAAATAAGACTTTTGGAACTAGAGTAAAATCTTTTTAAATAATATCTTAAGATATGAGAAACATATTATTTTAGATATATTATTATTGACAGCAACTCACGTTATTTTTTTCAGTTCTTAAAATTGAAATTTTGGATAATAAATATATAATACTAAAAAATTATCTTGTCTATATTCAAGTCAACATTAAAGTATGATATTATAATGTCATTCAAGTGACACTTAGATTTAAATATTTGCTTACAATAATTAAGATAATGAATCTTGAAATTTATCAAACAATCAAACTTACCTCCAACTATCATCTTAAACTTTTTTGAATTTATAAGTTATGTAAAAAAATATTATTTATTAAAAAATATCAATTTTATGCAAAAGTTAGGATTAAAGATTTAAATTTTAATTTTTTTTGAAAAAATATTAGTTATTATTATTAAGAAATTATTAAATTTTATCAAGTCCTGATTCAGAACCAAATTTTATTGGTTTAGAGAGATTATTACTTTCCAAAAATAATTAAAATATCTTTACTCTAATACAGCTAAAACCGTTCAGTAAATAATCAATATCGTAACATTGTTATATCTTCGATTACCTATAGTTGAATTACAATGATCCCTCCTATTTCGATGTTTTCCGTGCACCGACGTAAGCCTAAATCCAACATTGAGAGGTTCCACGATTACTTGGCGCGCTAGCCGTGGACGTGGGGAGATGACATTTTTCTATGGGACGATACTTAAAAATTCATAACTTTATTGCCATGAGTTAATATTACACTTTTGGGTCTGATCGAAGTATATAATGTTAACATGATATATTAACAAATCAATTGGTGGTTAAAATTCCACCGAGTAATTGGAGAAGATATTTTGGGGGTTGGGGAAATGATGGTATCTTGTTCTTCTTCCTCCTCCTCCTCTCGCTGTTCATTCAATTACCTCAAAAGTAAGTGCATTTTGCATGGCGACCACGTGGTCGAAGCCTCAGGTGGGAACCCAAAATCTGCCTCTTATAAAATAAAAATAAAACTTTTAAAGGGCACAGTTAGGAAAGCAACAACCATCCATCTCCCAAACTGAACAATTAATTAATAAATACATGTAATATCGATAACCAAGGTCAGGCCAGGTCAGGTCCTGTAGTGAAGTGGATTGGATTTCTTCCCAGTACCCAGTTTTAGCATCCACCGGATCCATTTCCCAAATCACTATTACCAATCACCCTTCGAAACCCTGCTGACGTGTCTCCCTCCTCATCCTACTGTCACGTTACCGTTTCTTACAACAGCTCCACGCAACAACCCAGGAACGTAATCCCAATCCCGCTACCAAATTTTAAAAAAAAATGGACTTTTTTTTGTAATCAAAATCGTCTAATATTTGAACATATAATGATGATAAAACTTGATAAATTATAATCGCTAAAATAGCTCATATAGTTGGTATACAACATTGATGTTTTTATGAAACGTGAATATATTTAGCTTTGTTGTGCAACTCCCATCAATACGTTATCATATCTATTTTAATATAGTACGAATATGTTACATATTTGTAAAGTCTAAATTTAAAACATAAGTTAAGGTTCTAGCTCGATAAATATCCAAAGAGAGATGGGGGGAGGTAGTGTTGATGTTTGATAATTCGCTTTCACATGGGAGAGAGAACCTAAAGTTATAGTAATGGCATTAATAAGGAACC
>SOPF01028310.1:0-41645 GCA_012979155.1 Hypericum perforatum | reverse complement strand
CTCAAATCCAAGATCGATCTGTTTCTGCCTTATGGTCCTGTTGCCGTACTGTTTCACTATACGACCGAAAAGCATGTACGTAGTCAGTCGGGTTTAGTATTTGTATTAGAAATTCAATTGTGGAAGTTTCATCTGATGTTCTTTATAATGTCAGGGCTTGGTCTTCATACTTAGCTTATTGGAGATCACACCGTTGGCCATCATTGGAGTATGATTCTACTCTCAGAAATTATCTTTCACGGCATTGCTGATTCGCTTGCTGATGAATCATTGGAGTGCAGGCAAATATCATTCTGTACTGTGAACAACAAAGCGAAAAGGACGTCTATCCTAGGCTAATGAAGATCGTTCGGGTTTTGCAGTTGGTGGCCTCTTAAATGCCACCTTTGGGGATGCAACAGAAACGATAATATCACTTTTTGCATTGAAGAGTGGGATGATAAGAGTTGTCCAACAAAACCTACTCGGCCCGATCTGATCGAATTTGCTCTCTGTGCTTGGATCTGCACAGAGTTGTAGAACTAAAAAACTCACCCATTACAGCTTCGATCCTCACAGAAATTGTACTGCAATTGGACTCCTCGCCAATCTCTTATCAGACACCCACATCAGATATCCTTGAGAAATCGTCGAACCGTTGTTGGCTCCCATCTTGATGAACGTCACATTAAACGAGGCTTTCTGATTGATTCTAGTGAACATGATCGTGCTCGGTGTCACCTGCACATCGACGCCCTCTGGGAGGACGACCTTGGAAGCGTACGATGATCCCGATTCACCGACATTCGTGATTGTTCTTGTGTACGTTTGAGTGTCGTTCGGTCCGAGGATGATCGAAAATGAAGGATAGTTGAGCTGTGCTTCAGGAATGCTCGTGTTCTCAGAACATTGCACTGTTCGTTGGAGGATTAGTCCGACCTCTTTGTCAGTATAGTTTAGCCCGCATAGGTATGGAACGTAGTCATCGGGCTGGATGTCGTATACGAGCCCTGGATCGTTTGCTCTGGAAGGGTTCACTTGGCCTGATCCCGTGGAGAATACATTGATCGGATTAAAGTAGTCATCCGTTATTGGATCGCCTGCAATGTCGTTAATATCGGATGTTGTCAAGATTGCAGATTTTATTGCAGCAGGGGACCAGTCCAGATGCGTACTCTTAAGCAATGCCGCAATGCCAGAAAGATGTGGCGTTGCCATGGAAGTCCCTGAAAGGAGATTGAATGTTGGTTGTATATCCGCTGATGCTTCCAAGGAAGATGCCATATATGATGGCCAAGCTGCAAGAATCATTTCACCAGGGCCTAAGATGTCAGGTTTCAGGATTCCGGGGCTCGACGTGCTCGGTCCTCGCGAGGAGAACATAGCAAGCTGAGGAGCGTACGGGACACCGAAGACAGTCCCTTTGAAGAGAATCGTAGCCATCGGTGCTGATGTGGACCTGATGTAATCTTTGATGCTAACTCCATCATCGTAGTCTACGTTCGAGGCTGGCAATACATGATAATCAGCATATGTTACTTCATCACCAACCAATTCATTTGCGACGATCACTGCAGCGCCACCGGCGTCCTTTACCACCTGACCTTTTCCAACGCTATCTATGTTGCCACCGATCATACACACCACTACCTTCCCTTCTACATCAACATTCTTTAGGGACCCTTCTTCGCAATACTGAGAAGATTCGTTTCTGTTTGCGCCTGGATAGACTAGAGGCAACGGGGTGGAAGAGAAATTAGTAGGCTGATACATGGACTGGCCATTAAATTCTCCATTATTTCCAAGCAACACTGTTGCTCTGATGTTCCTATCCACAGTACTTGCTCCAACAGTCAGGATCCATGGGGCCTCATTTGATAGCGAAGCTTGTCCTGGACCGGAGTTTCCTGCAGCGCAACTAACGAACACTCCCTTCTGAACTGCCTGGAACGCAGCAATCGCAATTGTGTCATTGTAGAAAGGACGTGATGGGCCACCGAGAGAGAGTGAAAGCACGTCAGCGCCATCCTCAATGGCGGTATCCATCCCAGCTAGAATGGCACTAAACATGCAGTAGCCAAAGGAACCACAAACTTTGTATATTGCCAAGTGAGCCAATGGTGCAATACCGGTAGCTGTTCCATTGTATTGCCCCGAGTACTCTGCTCCTTCCACTGGCCTCCCGGCCGCTGTACTCGCCGTATGTGTTCCATGTCCATGATCATCCAACGGAGGTGCACTAGTATTAACAAAGTTTCTAGCACCAATTATTTTGTTGCTGCAGAGCGACTCGTTGAACTCGCACTGTCCCTTCCATTTTGCAGGCGGGGCAGGTATCCCGGTCCCATCAAACGACGGATGTTCGGGATCCACACCAGTGTCAATCATCGCGATGACCATCCCCTCTCCATAATTCGCCTGATCCCAGAACCCTGAGCCTTGTGTCAGGCCAAGGAAATCATGAGTATGAGTTGTCTGAACACTAAGTACACTCTCAGGATAAGCTGTCAGGAACCCGTCCTTCTCCTCCATGGCTCTCACTTCTTCTGCAGTGAGCCTCGCAGCAAACCCGGTCATCACATTCCGGTACGTGAAAACTATGCGTTCGATGCCTGAGCTCGTGACAGGCGGAACGAAGGACCGGTACCAGGTATCCAAATCTTGTGGACCAGATCTTACCTCCTCTGGTTTCCTCACAAAGACAATGTAGGTTTGGAGCTGGTCCTCATTAGGGATAGCTCGACATAAGCTAAAGATGTGAGTTAGAACAAACAGAAATTGGAGCAACATGGTTGACCCACTTATGGAGTAGTACTTCATGGATTTTACAAATTTGAAGTATTTTCTGTAATATATCTCCATTAATGGCTACTTGAAGCTCTTTATATGGCTGGATGGCAGGTTTGTAGTTACTTCTATGACAAGGTAGGGTTAAGACAAGAGAATATAAGGGTTTTGCTTCAGACCACTTTGTAAACACCGAGCGTTTACCTGTCAAAACTGTCACGAGCCCGGAATTCTCCGGAATTTTCTAGCACGAGTTTGAGCGAAACTTGCTAGTGCCGCACGGGTCTTGAGAATAAGTCCGTGACAAAGCTTAGGGAACTTCGTAAGATAGGGACTTGTGTCTTTAAGCAGATTCAGCACGCTGTCTTTCAGACTAAATTCACTTAGATCCTAAATCTAAATACTTCGTTGTTCCAAGGAAGTTAGATTCCTTTAAAGAAATTTGAGTTTATATTATACGAAGATTAAGAGAACCACATCTTCATTAAAACTCAGTAATCATCAACTTTTGTGTTTCTATCTACAAAGCCATACTAATGATAAGGATATGTCAAATATGCGACTTTTTCAAGAAATTTTGTTATATTTGTAAGATCTCTGTAAGAATCAAAAACTTTTACTAATTAGACCATTTATTGGTTAAAATTGTTGGGACAAAGATTTTTTAGTACTTCGCCTTATTTGATATAGAAATTATGTATTCTTTGAACGAGTGGCCAAATTTTCTGATTTTGTCAATCATAAGTTGGTCTTTGAAAGCTGACCTAATATTATTCCACTATTATCCTGTACGTAACAGTTGTTTACTTGGTATTAATCTTCTATATTTTGTGATATAATTACTTATACCAACTAATTTGGGAGCTCTTATAATTCAACTAAATAATTTCACGTTCGAGTTTTGTCATATTGTAAAACATTTTTGTACTTTGAGCCGACTAATTAAAAAAGTGAGATGGGGGCATCGGCCAAATTTTGTGAATTGAATAGATTGGGGGAGTTAAGTGGAATTAAGGAAATGACGAGTCAGCATTTTTGTCTTTGTCACCGAATGCCAATTCAACGCTAAAGAATTTTGAGTGTTACCAGGATACAACAGTATTAAATATTTGTTTAACTCAAAACACAATTATGTAAGTCAAAAAAATCAAAATATGTCTCTTCTAATTATTAGAATACTATTTAGTAGCTTTAATTAATATATAGCTAAACAAAATTAAATAGAAAAGATGAATAGTGTTTTTTGATCTTAACAAATATTACGTAATTATAATTATCATCCAATCTTGCAATCTCCGTTCTCTCTCTCTGCGCCGCTCGATGGGGGTCGCCGCTCCGTTGGAAATCTCCCCGCCGTCTTTGTCACGCGCGCGAGGTCCACTCTCTTTCCCGACCACTTCTCACAATCAATCACTTGGTCTCGCCGTTGACCTTGGTCGGTTACTGGCAGGGCCGCGGCGGTTCCCACGTCCTCCCCGGTGCCTGCCGTGGAAGCCGGCGCCGTTCAATGAAGCCGAATCGACGACGAGGCCGGTTTTGTCAGTGACGCGAGATGAAGGTCGGGCTCGACCGCAGGTCGTCCGCTGCAGCCGAGGAGGGCGCGGGGAGGTTCCCGTGGTTGAAGGCGGGTAATTACGGATTTTCTTTTTTCTCCAACTGTTTTATTTATTGTTTAGAGAGAATGTGGGTTTGCGGTAGGCAATTGAGAATGCTAACCACGGAGTCGCGTTGATCAGATTAGAGGGTTTGTTCAAGGTTATCCGAAGGTCTATAGTTTGAGCTGGGAATGCAGCTGGTTAAAAACTTTGCTAGGGGAGAGCTATAGTCATGTCTGGCCCGAACCGGGATCAGTCGGCTCAGTGGGTGCCCTGAATACAAGGTGGTATAGACCAAAAAGAAGTTAAAATGCAATGCCCTCTTTCGCTCTTAACGGTCATGCGAGGAGTCGAACTTCTTCTTCATTAGGACCAATTCATGAGTGTTTTATGAGGATTACGTCTTATTTTTGCAATTAGAATAATCTTGATGGAAGGCTGTAGATGGCTGCTTTAATCTATCATGTAGTTGTACGTGCTTCTTTCTCTTCATATGTGTGCTTTTTAATATATTTTCCTCTCGTACAGATCCATGGATGAGATCTATGATGCCTTAGCTTCACGACTTCTTTCAGTGGCTTCAGTAGCATCTGATCCGCATTCAAAGTCAGTTCTGGTCTCTTCTTTGGATTATCAAATGTGTGATTGGATATTCTGTCTTGTTCTACTTATGGTTTAGGGGAAAGTTACTGATGTATAATGATGCACAAAAGTTAAACATGCCTAACAAATATGACAATATCATTTTACAACAGTCCTGATGCAAAACTCCTGAGGGAAAACATTATGATTCCCCTGTAGAGAATTTTTGGTTTTATCTACATGTTATCGTGGAACAATCAAAAGTCCCTATTTGACAATTTGTGGAGCAAGTTTAAATCTCAATTTCGTACTTCATCAGGCCCCTGCATTCTTTGAATCACTGTGATGAAGCTGAGTTGCTTATCTTAGGTCAAGCAATGTGCTAGTGTTGTCACATTTTTTATGTTTCCATAAAATGCCTGTCTATACATGGGAGTTATTGTTTTTCGAGTTAGCATTCCTCTTATAATCTTCGTATGTCTTTTAGATACATTGTTGCCTTGGCTGGCCCTCCTGGTGGTGGAAAGAGTACTGTCGCTTCAGAAGTTGTCAGACGTGTGAATAAGTTGTGGCGGCCCCAAAGAGCTTCATCATTCGATTCTCAAGTTGCGCCCACAGATGTTGCTGTAGTTCTTCCAATGGATGGATTTCATTTATATCGTTCCCAGCTGGATGCTATGGAGGTTAGGTGAAGGTCCCTGGTACTTTTTCTAAGTCGGAATATTTTTTGTTGACTAACATAAAACTTTGCATTTTAGGATCCAGCAGAAGCTCATGCAAGAAGGGGAGGTGAGAGCCAATATTATTTGCCCCCATCAGTCTTTTTTTATTATCTGTGTTTTTAAATGAAAGGGTCTTCTTTTTTTCCTTTTCTTCCTTGTAAGTGTTATGAATCGTTGGTATTCAGCTCCATGGACATTTAATCCGACCTCACTGCTCAAGTGCCTACAGAAGTTGAGACATGAGGTAAGTGAGTACCAAAAGTTCCTTTGACCGTAATGCTTATTTTATAATCCTGAAACAACTATATGAAGTTCGGTGAATGAGAATCTAACAAAATAATTGGTAGTGCAAGCATATCTCTTAAGAAGTTTTATGCTTCCAGGGTTCAGTTTATGCCCCTTCATTTTCTCATGGTATTGGAGATCCGGTTGAAGATGATATCTTTGTGAACCTTCAGTGAGTACCATCTTTTTTCTTTTTGTAATCTCCTCTACTGAGGTATTCCTTGCTAGACTCATGTCTATCGTAAATGCTTCTTTTCTCGATGGCATGCTAACACATGACCCATGAAGTACACCTGCATGATCCATGAATGTCGTCTACAAAATGGATACCTCGCTATTAGTCACATTTAATGTCAGGAATGCCTATCCAATTTATTTATATTTTTTGCTCTACTTATTGAAATGATTTTACTCATGTATGATCCTTGCATCTTCTGGGTTTTGCAGGCATAAAGTGGTCATAGTTGAAGGAAATTATTTGTTGTTGGATGACGGGGTCTGGAAAGATCTATCTAGTATGTTCGATGAGAAATGGTAACAATCTTTCTTCTACCTGAATACAGTGGATCCCTGTTTTATGACCAAGAGATTTCTGTCATACTAAAAGAATTATGACCAATGTTTAAAGCATAATCCTTGTATGACATGTTTCTGTTTGTATAGCATTCAAGCTAAAGAACGACAGATCTTTAATCCTGCTATAAGGTTTGGTATCAAAAGAACAAGCACCCTATCTATGGATTTGGCATTTTGCTGTCCCCCTTCTGACAACGGTTTTGAACTAGGCATAAAGTTAACAGCTTTAGGTTTGAGTCTTCGGTTCATAGCTGAGTTGTCAGTTGAGTTGGCTATCTGCATTCACGTTTTGCTTCCATGATCATATTTTGTTGACACAGAGAATTTTTCTTCACATTTTAAATCTTACTAAATTTTCATGATTACTCATCTCTCCGATCCTTTTTCTGTTTTGCTTCGGTACAAGGTTCATCGAGGTTGACATCGGAACAGCAATGAAGAGGGTTTTAAACAGACATATTTCAACAGGTATTGCCTTGTTAAGCTACCTTATTCTTTTCTATAGCCGGATCAACCATATCTTTCGAACCTCATTTCGAGTAATATTGACAGGAAAACCTCCCGATGTGGCCAAGTGGCGGGTAAGTTTTGCTCCCATTCTCCTATTGGCTCCCACCGATAAATCTGAACTTCCTTTGAGTCGGTATAGGTTTTTGTCCAACTCTATTTACTTGTTCCTGCAGATAGAATACAACGATGGACCAAACGCGGAGCTTGTAATGAAGTCAAAGAAAAATGCAGATCTGGTTATTCCTTCATTCGATCTCCAAAATTGATCAAACTTCATCTCATGTGAACAATTTACCATTATGTATTCGGTGCGATCCGAAAGAAGCCGATGAATAAATGAAGATGTAGATTGTGTTTATACTTGTTCAAGCCTTTTCCATTGTTCTTTGATCAGGTCGAATTGCCACCTCACTAAAACAGAAAACTTGCGTTGTATAACCTTATAAAATTAAGAGCAAATGGTACTTGAAGGATTGGACTTCTCTAAAAGGCTAACTTCTTATAAATGTTAAACAATTACTATAGAATGAAGATTACATTCTTAAATTTTTGTATATATCAATTAAATTTTTCTTAACTGTTTACACTACCATGTTGAAATTATTGCACCAACGGTAAGTTAGATTAAGGACCTCGCAACCTACAGAGTTTGCTAGTTTTTGTTTGATGTCACTTCTAGTCGGGTTAGATATTGAATCTAATGATTACAGAACTCTATTTTGATATCGTCTCAGTAGAGTATACAAAAACATGAAACAATTAAGCGAGAAGGTTGAGCTCCAGAAGAATTTCGGTACAGCTGTCACACGCTCGGACACAATTGTGGATGACTAGTCATCCAGGTACGAAGAGTCGTTTACCGGCGACTGGGTGGTCAGAAAACCAAAAAAAGAGGATTAAAATGCGGTGAACGTGGATCGAACACGTGACCTTCAGATCTTCAGTCTGACGCTCTCCCAACTGAGCTATCCCCGCAACTTGTAATTTCGTGCATCTGTGATCTGATATATTAGAAACCAAGTGGAGAATTTTGAGCCATCAGTCAATTTCTTTTGACCTTAAAATCTACTTGAAAATACATCTTAAGAAAAACTTAATTACCATAATACGACTGAAAAGCATTGAGATGTCCCAATGTAGTGGTCAAAAGGCGGCCATAAAAATAGATTTGTATAAAAATAGTTTTGCGTTAATGCATGTTTACATGAAGTATGGATTGGATACCGAAAGAAACTATTCCAAACCGTATTGAAGTATCACGCTTACATATTTATTCTTTAATATTGACATTTCGAGTATGTCAATATTAGCATGATTTTGTATGTCAATATTGACATGTATGATTTTTTTTACTGAATATGTGGCAGATAATTTTTGACACCTTCAACCAACAATATCCATGGTGGTTCTATTTCGAGTAGTAGGAGATATTTTCGATACCCAGTTCACTCTCGAGATACTTCAACAATATGACACTTCTCTTCGCCCCAAGCTGTAATGTTGGTTTTGATTTGCTTCCTGGTATATGGTATCTTTGATTGGGTGGTCTACAAGCACTGTTCTTTAGTCTTTAATTTTTAGAGGAAAAATTGGGAAATCTTCCTGATTGGAAATTAGGGTCTTCCTAATTTTAGGCTTAAATTGTTTAATTTTTAAAGGAGATAATCAAACCGTAACGAATTTGTCATCGGGAACTGTTCAACAGAGTTGTAACAGAGTTGTAGAGCGAGATTGAGCTATGAAAAATAGATTATTTCCAAAAATAGGTAAAAATTCAACTAGGAAAAATTCGATAGAGCTCAAAAAAACGGGTAAAACTTCTCCAAGAATTGACCCACCAATTTAAACCCACTTAATTAGGGATTAAGGTTTTTCCTAGTATTGGGTGTAATCTATTTTAGTTTTAAAGGAAATAATATTTTCTATTGATTTGAAAGTTTACACATTCACGTGTTGATATATAAAACATGTAAATATATGTCAACATTGAAAAACAAAACATGCCAACACACTGTTTGAAATGGGTGCTCACTCTGGACCAATCCAATCCTGTTTATATGTATGAAATTACACAACCGATGCACCTTCCCATCAGATACATTGCTGGCTACCAAAACATGAGGGTTTCTTGTCCGCCTGAGCTCAAGATGACTCGTCGCCATTCCCAGGAGTTCCGGCATGTTCCCTCGGCTCGCAGTCTCCGTTCTAGCGGATCACGAAACAGGAACATGAGATGAAATTTTTGTGAGAGGAAAAGGGATATGAATTTCGAAATCCGTTGTAGGGAAAGTGTGAATCAGCAGATTGCTGTAAGCATGCTCACCTCTATAATCCTGTTCAACGACGAGTTCAGCCCCATTGAGGGCCCGGCCTTGGAAAGGTCCCGCAGTGTTCCCTGCAGATCAGAGATGCAAAAAAATAAGAATAGCTACAAGGGTTTCAAACATGTTGAACTTATATCGGACAGCATGAATTAGAGGAAGTTTTCTTTACCTTATTAGCCCACATGAGCCCACAAGCATTGCAGAGTGTCCTCGGACCTTCAGGTCCCCGCCGCATCATTGGCGTCGACTTCTCATTGATTCCGCAATGCCGACAACTGGTGATCATGGAGAATATGCAGCCCAGAAGTTAGCAATTTGAACACGATCTAATACCAGTTTGCCATAAGCACCAATGTCGAAGACTTCGGTTGCGTTTAATCCATCTAAATCACTAGAGTACCAGCCCGACAGTTATATGAGTTCTGTTTCTTGCAGCATAGTGTGGTCCAGACATCTAAGCATAGATTCTTTGCATTTTGGCCATCAAAGCCATCAGCCTAATGAAAGAATGAAACAACTTACACGGCCTCTTGAGGTTGGGATCCATTACTGTCTGAACCCCAGCTTTCGTTTGAACCAAAACTAGTTACCACTGATGCAGAATCATCATTGGGCTTCGAAGATGTGAATTGACCTTTGTTCCGTTGCATCCTGCAACAGCAACAAATAAAGCAAGAAACAGCAACCGCGAGTACAGATTTGTCAATTCATATCTGCAACATTAGTCTTAATTCAGACAAGCTCTTGATTCTGACATGATGACAGAATAGATACCGATACTCAATAAGAACCACGTGCCCACTTTTTGCTAACGACATTAGTGTCCGAGGACCTTATTTGAGAATAAAGATAATTCCTACTAATTTTAGATGAAAACTGTGAAATCAAGCTATTTTTCTGAAATTATTTCCCACAAAACATATTGAAACCTAAGGAAGAAAATAAGTTCATATACCTGAGAGCAACCTCCTTACGGACTGCATAGCGAATTTTCTTGTCAAAGTTCCTCTCTTTCCTCTTTTCTCGAAATCTAATCAGAGAAGCCATTCGCTGAGGGACACTAAAACGTTGTGGAACTGCAGAAACTCCCTGCAACAGTAAGATTCATAAAAAAGACACAAGAGAATTAAAGAATTGGCCAGTCAAATTCCTAAAAAATTACCGGTGCTTTGCTATCATCTCTGATCAAGGGGTTTGAAGATCCGCCAGTAGGCACTTCATTACCCCCCAATAATAATAATACAGCTTGAACCTGCGGAGAAGTTCGAAATGAGAAATACAATACAGCCAATGCTTAAAAGCACTCCAGAATCCGATATGGGCTGGTCGGTTCAGCTCTGCAACTGGAACAAATAAGTTATAACCAACATTCAAGATTCGCTTCTTAATAGATCACAGCTGCTTATAGTTTTCTTTGTACTTACTTTTTATTATCTACGACCACAACAAAAGCGATAAAAACTTCTTCACCTCCGCTCCGCCATAGTACCTAACATTTATTCTAGTTCTCCTGCTACCAGCTAGTAAATTACCTACCTGACTATGCCAACAGAAGATTCTGCAATTTGCACATTTACATCTTGCAGACTTTAGCTCCTTGACAGAACTTAATCCCATTTAAGTCAAAACCTAAATGCTTAGTACTTACTACCGGATGAAAACCATCGAGTTACTCGTTCAGATGCTGAATTGGTTACATGCAGCTTAGTTCTGTAAGCAACGCTTAGTTCTACCATAAGAAACACCAAAAAGTCGCAAGAGCGAAAAAAAAGCCTACCTTTTCAGGCAAAACAGAATCAAACACGTATACTTGGCCTTGAAACGACAGGGTCAGCTGATTCCCATTATCCATCCCGTTATCAGCCAACATCATAGCATGATGATCATCCTGCAAATCGCCATGGTCCGGCATGCCACTCCCTTCCATCATCGCATCACTCCCATCATTCGCAATGTGATCATGCTCGTTACCATGACCGTTGGACCCGTTACCGTCAGCCATATCGTGAGGATGAGCTTGAGGTTGATGATGCGGGTGGCTCGGGTGGACCACGCCTTGCGCACCGCTCAACTGCATCATCCCCCCATCCCTACCTTGCATCCCATTCATTGTCCCTCCCCTCTCAATCAGCACACAAACTAATCAACTCCCCCCAACACCTCAACAAGCAAAAATCACAGCGTTGACTTATTTAACCTAAAAAAAAGGCAAAAAAAAAAAGAAACAAATTTTTTAAAGGGGAAAACAATGAAGGGAAATAAACCAGCATAGATTTCATGTCAAAGTCTCAATCTTTGAAGATTCAAACTCCATTGGACCACTAACTTAAAATTAAAAAAATTCATCTTCCCCCAAATTCAAAAAAAAGCCCAAACTTTCACATGAATCTCCTGAAAAACAAACGAAGGGGGAGTCCCACAATGTTCGGTGGTAATCTAAATTTCGAAACATTGGCAAGGGCAAATCCGTAATTGCAGATAGATACAACGGTAATTACCTGCCCGACAATGTACGACGACGTGGAAGTGGATAGAATGTAAGAGGTAAAGGTTAGAATGAAAGGATCCGGGCACGAATGGGGGAGCTATTCCAAAATGGGTTGGTGGATTTGGAAAATCTGGCGCAACGTTGAGGAGTTTTATGTAATTTACCTGTTCTTACAGATGGAATGGAAGGGAGCTTTGTGGCCGTCCGATGTGGTTTTGGACGCGACGGTCTAGATTCAGACACAGAGTGATCCTCAGTGTTCGTTTCTCTCTTTTATGTTTGGTCTGAGCGAGCTTTCCATTCCTTTCTTTTTTTTTTTTCCTCCGACCGTGCAAACACCAACGAAACATAGGATCACGTTTTTGACAACGACTTGTTATATGTACTTAGGTATTTTGTAGTTTGAGATTATTATTTAGATATTTGTGGTTTTAAAATTGTAAAATGAATCTATTTTATTTTAAGTTTTGTTATGGACCGGTTTTAATGTCAGGTTCTAAATTTCTTCGGTGAACAACATCATTTTATAACCGACGTAGACTTCCACGTGACTTAGACCAGAGGCGGAGGGAGAAATTTTTTATTTACATGATAATTTAATATAGATTATAGTATATATACCCATTAAAATAAAAAAAAATCGACTCCATTATAATGTTAATTAACTTATAAATTAAAATTAAATATTAAAATAATTAAAAAATTTATGTATTATCCTCACTGCAAAAAAAATCTGGCTCTGCCACTAACTTAGACTATGTTGACTCAATATTAACGTGAAAGAAGTAAATATTATCCAATTTATTTATATATTTTTTAAAACTCCACTAAATCCCCACCTTCATCTTTTTCCTCACCTTACCTCATAACTAAAATCCCTTAACCTTCCCGTAGAACCTGAACCTTCAACTTCCTTCTTAGTCGCACCCAGCACAGGACCGATCCTGATGCACGTGTTGTGGATCGCGACAATGACGAGGTCCTGAAGGAGCTTGATGTCCAATAGAAGTCATTCGCTCAGCCAACTGTGGTCGGAGACGGAGACAGATGGAATGGAGGAGATGGTGGCGATGTTGATGCCAGAGTAGAAGTGTCGCCAGGGTCAGAGAGGACAATCGCATTGACGTCGGGGTCGAGGATGAAGGTGGCGAGCGCGATGGGTAACTCAGAGAATAAGTCGCATGAGAGGGCATATGGGTGGGATGGGCGGTTGAGTTTGAGATATGCCCAAAATCCAGAAAAGGTTCACTAAGAGGCCAAGCAACGGTTCACCTCCCCCCTGCAGTTCACAACTTGGTCAACTACTTCAATTCCATCCTTCAGTCCTACGCCTCTATATCTGCAACGAAGGCTAGTATTTCTACCCTAAGAAGGTGGCGGGCCAATCCGACGGGGATGAGGGCCAATCCAACGAGGATGAGAGGGATAAGGAGCTGTAATTCAACATCGAGGAAGGAAGTAACGGGATTGCGGATGACTCCATGCATCTTATCTTAGGGCTAGGAGGTAAAGAGGAAGGTGGTAGTGGATGGGCAAACGAGGAGGAGGATAGCGAGGGCAAGGATGATTTGCATTTTGTGTTGCACGACATACGCATTCTTAAAGTGCGAGGAGGAGGAGGATGATGGCGATGACGAGGATGGAGAGCCGCTTGTGATATTACGGAAGGAGGAGGGAGAGAGAGAGAGGGGGGTGGGAGGGGATGAAGGAAGGAAAAAGAGAGTAGGAGAATATAGGTTTTTTAAAAAACATTATTAACAAATTTGGTTTTAATTTTATAATTTATCATATTGTCATATCAGCAATGACTAATCAGAGAAAAAATGATATGGCAGTCCACGTGATTATAGGGATGGCAGAAATGTTCATACCATGCGGGTCGAACCCTACTCTTACTCCTGGGTCGAGGGTCTATTGACTTTGACTGGATTTAAAGTACGATATGTCAGTGAGTCTACATTTGAAAGTAGGGTCTAGGGTAAGTATGAATCCTATGAATGTTTACCCTACCCTTATCATTTTACCCTAATTTAGACCCTATCTTAACTTGGTTAAATACTAACTACACTTTTAATTTTTATTTTTGACTTATAATATATTTTTAAATATTCTAGAATATATTTCATGAAATTGACTTTTTAAAATTTTTTATTGATATACTAAATATTTTACGATAAATTTTTAATTAAATTTTATATACAAAATTAAAATTTTGTTTTAAAGAATATGCATTTAATTTAAGGGTTGGACCCTATAAAATCCTATAGACTCTACGGACTCCGAAACTAAGGGTATGAGTTTAATATTGAAAATTTTTAAAAGTCCAAAGTAGGGTATATGTCCGACTTTTCAAATTAGGATATGGGTAAGGTCTTATCAATACTCTATCATACCCTATCCATCGCTATCCTTACACGTGAACAACAAAAGTTGCATTTTGAAAAAAAAATTTGAACCGTTCCAATAAATTTTGGAATAAGAAAAATTAGAATAAATTTAATTTGTTTTATAGTTTTAAAATTATAGGGTATCTAGATTATAATCGGTGAAACAAGATACCTATGTATTTTGATTGAGTCTTCTTTCAAGCAATTGTAGTTACCTATGTATTTCTGATCGAGTCTTCTTTCAAGCAATTGTAGCTGTGTAAGCTTCAGCCGAACCGAATACATAGCTACGGCGACTTATATTTATGCATGATTCTCACATTATAATTTATAACACAATCGAGGATCTAATTTAATATACCAAACAATATTATAAATTAATAACCTGAAATAATTTACGCTAAAGTTTATATATCAAATGTTTCTAACATCGTTTCATTTCAGCGTCCATACTTACGAAATTATCTTCATATTTGAAATGATATTTGTTATATATTGTTAAAATCAATTTTATCTTTTTTATGATTTATCTTTAGAATGTTTATTATACTCTATTTCTAATGTCTATTTTTATTTTATTAGTTAAGACTGTTTTCTCAATCCCACCATTACACACTCGTATCGTAAATAGGTAAAATGTTGGCTTTTTTTCCTATCCTATACAATAAAATTTATTGACGAATTCCGTTTGGCCGAAATAAACGTTTTATTGTTTTGGAATAATTGTGTCAAAATTTTATTTTGCTTATTGATGAGTTTAATTAAGCGTGCTATAACTCGAAATCGCATTGCAACTAGCAAGTCAGATTCCGAGCAAAAAATTTCCAATATTTGACTTAATGGTACAAAAAGCATATAGATTTGACAGAAGTTCCGAAAATATTTACCATGTATAGTTACTGGTGTAAACATTTGCTTTAAACACTAACCCACCAATGATCTGGATAGGCATATATATAGGTTGACCAGGTGCGCTAAATAATTTCAGAAAGAAACGATAAGAAAGAAGTTGGCGTAGTAATTGTTAGTTAATAAAGTACAAATTTGAAAATTAATGCGGTTCGTGCCATTGCGAGTTGGTAAATTTAGGCGTTACAAGTGAAGTGTTCGATAGTAGAGAATGAAATGAAAAGTAGTGTCATGTGTGGCCATAACTTTGGGAGCCGTATCCAAGTTTCCCTCACTACACAGACATTGAGTAGTAGCAAGAGATTGCCAACACCAGATACTTGTTACAAGGACAACAGAAACCACAAAACCAGCTTGTTGTTTGTCGCTCCCCTTTTAAGGTATATTCATTCCTACACTCTGATCATAGAAGGCAAATAAGCTAGTCAATACTTCTACGCGGTCAACAGATTCCAAGCCTCACATTTTCCTATTGCGCTGTCTAGCGAACGTCAAGTCTACGTAAATCGTAAGAATAAACAATACCCATTGACGAGTACTTCACAAAAAACACTGCTTAAATTATCAAAACTGATCACTCAAATAAAACTTACTTAACATAAACAGATGACTTTCAGCAGCAGTAGTACAACATTCCACCATGGTGATGTTGAAAAAACTAAAATTATCTCTTACTGGCCTTTTCAGTTCTAAAACCAAAAGCATAAATTGCAACAAACATGCCTCTAGAAGAGCGAAGTTCCCTTGCCCTTCTTGTCTCCACCGATCTCAAAGTGCTTGCACCTCTGCAGAAACAAACCACGGAAAACCAAACATCAGTATAAGTATCACCAAAGCACATCCAAAACTTCCAGCTATAAACAAACATTTCACATCAAACAAAGTTTCCAGCCCCTCATTTCAAACCGGAGCAAAATCATTACATGGCTACGCTCGATAGGGTGAGGAATCCATCTACTTTTCCATGTGTTCCATTTCCATATTATGTTGCATCACAGAACTCACCAGCAAATTCCACTTTTCAACTAGAGTGGGCAAAACAGCAGGAATTTGCAAATGAATTCTCCAGGTCATTAAACAAGAGCCATTTACGAATTCATAAACTTCCCATGAATAAATTAGTAAATGAAATCAATTTCTAGTTCGCTGACATCCAAGCATAAGATTCACCTCTATGGCAATCAACAAACTCATTAGCAAACTCCACTTTCAGGTGGTACTGTCAAATAGAACGGAATTCGCAAATGACTTCTCTAGGCAACTAGACAATAGCCATTTTTCAAATTCACAAGCTTCCACTGGATTCGCATGTAAATGAAATCAAATTCCTACTTTGCCAACAACCAAGCATCGTCTATATCAATCCCAAGTTCCAAACAGAAAAACAGAAAACAGAAAACAGAATCATCAATCCCTATAAACAAACCGACCTTGATAGCGTGCTGGGAGACGTGCTTGCAGCTCTGGCACTGAAGCCTCAACACAATCTTCTTCGTAGTCTTGGCCTAACGACAATCAACAACAAAACCGAATGAGTCCTTCTACACGACACGACACAAACAAACATTTCTCGTAGCGGGATAAGATAAATATTAAACACAAAAAAGCAAAACCTTCTTGTGGAAGACAGGTTTGGTCTGGCCACCGTAACCGGACTGCTTGCGATCGTAACGGCGCTTTCCCTGAGCAGCGAGGCTGTCCTTGCCCTTCTTGTACTGAGTCACCTTGTGCAGCGTGTGCTTCTTGCACTCCTTGTTCTTGCAGTACGTCTTCTTCGTCTTCGGTACGTTCACCTAAACCGCATTCCCGCAAATTTCGTTAAATTAAATTCGATCCCTAAACCCTAACGGCGCCGATTCGGGACGTATCTAAATACGGAAACGGAAATGAACGGAAGGCAATAGGGGAGAGAGAGAGAGAAAAGAGGTTACCATTGTGACGACGGATCGGCGAGATCCCGGCTGGCGGCTGGCGATCGAGAGAAGTGGAAGCTAGAGGGATCGAGTGGTTCGTTTTTTCATTAGTGAGGAGGTTTATAGCTAGGGTTTTGAAAGCTGTGGGGGTTCCCGGGTTGAGGAATGGGCTTTTTGCTTGGGTTGAAGCCCAGCATTTCGGGCTTTCTACTTATGGATGGGCTAAGGCCCGGTAACCAAGTCAGTTCGTTTTGGATACCAAAACCCAGATAGTGGTTGGACTTGGATCCATAGATAACATTGTTGACCATTGATCCAAAAACGTTGGGTTGGAGTGGGGTGGGTGCTGAATGATATTTTTTCAAATCTTAATCGTATGAATATAACTTTTTGCAAACCATACGAACTGATTTGTACATTTCATATTTAATTTATACCCACCTGGTTGAATTGATTGGTGCCGAGGTTGGTTTGTTGATATCAAAATTTGGAGTGTTGGATCAACAGTTAACATCGTTGGACTGGTCCAACGGATTGAATTGGTTAGTTCACTTGGTTAAAATTTGCCAAAATTATATGATATTTGATATTTTAACACCATTAAATTCTTAGGAAACTTCGTCTTGAACCATCGGTCAAACTAATCCGACCAAAAAAGGTGAGAAGTATAATGCTTACGATCCGTTTTTAAAAACATTAGTGAAGGTGGGGTGGAGATTTAGAACTTTACCTTTTCATTTGAGATTATGATTCAAGTTGAGAGTTTCAGAATTGAAAATGTCAAAAGAAAGACTTCTTAACATAATGGTAGAGATGTGATCAACTATCAAGCGTTCAAGTGCCACTTTGCCAGAGAACATCTCCAGAAGATTACATACATTTGATGCGAGAACTGTGATCCAGCTGATGGTTCGTAAGAACCTCAGGCGAATGATGATTACATCTCAGTTAGTGCATTTGATTAGGGTGCCCACTGCGCAGATGAATGATGTGCCTCTCGATATATCATGATGCTTGGGGGCCGACGGGGATGCATTTGCAATCTGTTGAGCCAATGGTGTTATTGAGAGCTTGTGTTTGCTTCATCCTCAGAGTCGGAACTCGACACTTCCTCCCTCTGCTCCGGACCCGATGTTTTTACTTCGTTCCCTGACGAAGAGAGGACTGAAGCAGAGCCAAGAAGAAAATGTAATATAACATGAGACATTGACGAGCTCTAGAAAGTTGTGCTCTGAGGACAGATACCTGGCTTCTTCTTCTTCTTCGCCGAGGCATTTTTAAGTTTCTTTGAGCTTCCTTTACGTGACTCATTAAAAAGTTCACTGTACTTCTTTAAGACACGTTCTTTCTCTTCAAGCATGTTTAAAATCTCATAAGTATCTGCTACTCTCTGTACAATTGCTTTTTCCGGAGGCTTGCGATTGAAAGCTTCCAGTCCACTGAAAAGCTATGGAGCTCAAATTTCAAAAGGAAAATGTTAAGACGATTTTTAGAAGAAATTCCCAGATAAGCTACACAATGAGGACTTGAAAGGAATGGCACAGCAGGAGAAGATTGTGGTGGAGCAAATATTGGAAGCATTCAAATTAAGAAAAGAAAACTATGGCAAGAACAGCACCATAAACAGCCTTAAGTATTGACACATGTACTAAAATCGGAATTTTGACATGCCATTTTAGTTCTGAGCCCGAAAGGCTCATCGACCTATGAGCTAAATGGATTGCCACGTATACTTCCACAACTAAAGATTAAGCTGAAAAAGAGGCCAAGGTGATGGTAGCAGATGGTGAATACCTTTAAGAGCCTTTCTGGCATGTTGTTCCTATAATATATAGATATCATGAGCTGGCACAACTGCCAAGGCACAGAATGAAGATCGCGGCCGATTCTCTTCGTCCAGAACTCATGTGCTTCTTCTGCCCGGTGGTCCTTGTCCAGAGCCCGAATCAACTGCTCATAGGTTCCCATTGTATTTCCTTGTCCCTTACTCAGCATCCATTTTATCACCTGAAAGTTGTCAACAGTTACAACTATACAGAAGGCTGAGAGATCGAGCACACCAATTTCGACAGTGTCTCAAAGCTCACTCCAGCAAGATTGTCGTTGCTGTTGGATATAAGTTTCATAAACAATTTTGGGACGAGACTAAACCAAAGGACATGAATACAACGGGAAGCAGTCAACGTGGGAAACGAAAAAAGGGGAGAGACTAATTTCAGAAATGGTTGTTCCTCGCAAACCTGCACAATTCTGTGCCACTGCTGTTGCTTCTCCAGAGCAACCAAAGCCTTCCTTATAGAGCCAATCGGGAAAGTGTCCTCCCAAGCAACCCAAGCATCAAGAGCACCATAAACAGCTTCTCTACTGTCCTTGAGATCCAGAAGCTGCAACGATAAACCCGTTCTTAACCGTCAATAAAACCAGAATCAACAGCAGGAAAACTCTCCTCTCCCAAGACCTTCAATGTGATCCACACTCCATTCAAATGATTCGAAAACTCACCGTGTCAACGAGGAACTGGATCTTATCCCTCCTCGAGACACGCTTCCCGATCTGGTAACCCCGAGCAACCACAGCATCATTCCGCTCCTAAACAAAACGAGGCATATTAACCGAGCTCAACACAAAATTCACCCTAACATCAACTGCACTCTCGTTACACGACAGACCGATCGAGTATTCGAGCACGATTCGACACGTCACCCTAAAATTGATTTACCTCGACGGAGGCCGCGGAGGGCTTGGAAGCGGTCCGGTTAGGGAATGGGGCGTCGACGAAAGAGCTGTAGCTCCGGATTAGGGCTTGCGACCTAGTTTGAGCCAATCTCCGGACCTGCGAATTAAGATCACCGTAAAACGGCGGCGTTTCGTATCGTTTAGGTGTCGTGGTTGTGAGACCGAGTTTATTTATACTCACGAGATACGACGTCGCGGAGGACTTCCACATCGGAGTCGAGGCGGTTAAGGTGGGCCCCCGGGGAGATATAGGCTTTGCGTTCCTGGGAGGAAGGTTGGGGTTTAACGACGCCCAGGGGTTTAGAGGAGTTGAAGAAACGGAGCTCGAACGACAGATCAGGGGAAGACGACAGTTTGATAACGGAACCGATGGGTGGACGACCGGCGCGCTTGTTTTTTTATTTCTTGGAACCAAAAATATGATGGCGTAGATTGGTTGATAAATTAATAAAATTAAAAGAGATGTGATGGTGGGAAAGTTTCGAAAACAATGTCGAGGAGATATTAGAGTTTTAGACTTTTCAATTATTTGATTAATTCACATTAGCTTTGGGTCCACGTGAAAATGCCACATAATTTCGGGTTATTCAAATTTTAATTCTGATAATAGTTAAATAAGGATGGTGGTGGAGAAAAAAACAATGTATTTTGTTTGCGATTTTTCAAATCACAAAGTGCAAAATACTAATATTAACTTTTAATAATACAAAGTAGTGTTTGGATTTCAAACTTTATGAATACATTTTTTTTTTTTTGCAGAAATCTGACGAATGTAAACTACTTAATTTGGTTCAAAATTTGAGTATGTTCTTTTCTTGAATCTCTTGTATTGAATCACTCCGAAAGTCAATTGAGTTACATATCGCCAGTTCACCAAAAAGAATTCACTCAAGTTAACCAATAATAAATCATTCAAATAATAAAACACTTAAATTTCTTTAAAACATCTAATATTCGAGCCACACGAATAAAAAACATTGTGAGATTAACATCGATAATGCTTACTATGAATTACTATACTAAAAGAAATACTCAAGTTTATTTCAAATATAATCTTTCTCCTCAGTAGGAAAAGATTTAAGTGCAACGCAAAACTGCAAGAGTTGACCAAGTACGTTATGTCTTCCAAAAAAGAATACTACAACAACCTCGTACAAGCTAGATGACTTCAACAGAAGCTTCTTTACTTGAAATGATATGATTATAACAAACTGTGATGTGATCAAACTAATTCCCTATGTTACATATGTCAAATGTGCAATAATAATACAACAGAAGTTTCTTTTGAACCATAATCTTCCACCAACAGAGGCGTGCAACTTCTGTTGTTTGGTCCACTCTTATCCACGGTTAACTCAATGTCGACCTCTCTGGGTGACCCGTCACCCGGAAAAATCACCTAATGGACCAGCCCTAGTGTGTATTAAGTCTAAGAATCTCTGAAAATGCCCTCTTTCCGGCCTCGCGTCCTACCGGCATGTTGCTTCCCAGATTCTCCGAAGACTTCGTCATGTCGGGTAACAATCCGAAGAGGGTGAGCTTCCGTGTTGAAGACCCACTCGTCTAAGGAGATCACCGAAGATGGGGAGAATAACAGGTAGAAGTATTTTAGCGTCTCTGCAAGAAAGAAGCTCTGCATCATGTTGTCCTTGGCACCGGTGTTGACCTGAGGACCATAAACATAAGTTAACAATAAACTGTAGAAGACTTTACATGTCATGGCTCGATAGCTAAGAGAGTACTCACATCTCTGAGACCAACATATCCTGCCTCTACGCGAGAATTCTTCTCAAATGCTTGGAATATATCCCAACCCCAATCCCTATACGTCCGGTTACCAGTGAAACGCCATAGATAGAACAGTGATTCAACTGTCTCTGGTCTGAGTATATTCCATGATGTGCCAACACTCATGTCCTGAAAAGGTAAGTTGAATGTGATGCAAACTGAGATCGGAAATTCACGGTATCCCACGAGGCTAATGACGAGGGATACCTGTCCAGGATAGAAAAAGTAATTCTCGCCGGCTAATTTTGTAGGCGTTGATTGGTAGAAGTTATAACAAGTCCGACCAAGCTGCACAACAGAAATGACCACAATCAAATACAATATCTAACAGTAGGGAAAAGGTAACTTCTGCGGCAGGATCATGTCCCAAATCAGGACATGAGATATGCTGAAGTATCTATTTCGACCGAAGTACAAGTTCTAAATAATCTTCCCCGAGTTAAGCGAATCTAGTAGTTCAGCGTAAGGATGCCGTAATACCTCCTCTGCTAGTGAAAGAATCTTCTGTGCTTCTTCAGGCTCATAACCCGATGATCCTAATGCTAGCATTCCCGGGGCAAAGCATGCTAATTCATCCATCTACAAGAGAGCAAAAGAAATAAAAAAAAAATTAGGATATGAAGAAAATTCCTTCATTATTATTTTTCATTCTATAGATGAAACCTCAACAATCGGCCAGTTACAACCAACAAAGAATAAGAAGAGAAAAAAGTTCCCAAGGGAGCCATGTATCTAAGAAAGCATTACTTTATCTGATAGAGAATCTCCAGTCTTCTCACATATGTACGTGAAAGATGATGGAGTCGTTCTCCTGACCAAACTTTGTAGACCTTTCATAGATTTCTCCCACATTTCTCTGCTCCAAAAATGTCAAATACAAATCAGAGGGAATTCAACAATCAACCGGTTCCTCTCACTCAAAAACAGAATACCACAATAGTGTATAAGGTCTAATTTCTGATAATACATAAAAATGGTTGTTCTCCGTCACCATTAACTCATTAATCATAAACAATCAATCGTATTAACTACTGAGTTAATGATATGACCAATCTTTTCAACACCAACTTGATCAGAAATGCATCTTATCTAAAGAACCTTTTTCAAGGCGTTAGCAGAAACCTAAAACAATCACAATACCCATGAACCTAATTAAGATTTAAGATTACAGGAGCAATGAAGAGGCCGAACCCGACACAAGTAGGTGGAATCTCTTACCTATAATGTCCCACCACAGAAGTTCTGTTCCCCTGAATCCAAACCTTGAGCAAATATTCATAAAAACTGCAATTGAATGAAGAATTAATTGAGAGAAATGATACACAGATATAGTTCAACTTCTTTCAGCAACATGTCACAGAATAAAGAACACAAAGTGGAAGAGGGAAAATTGAAAGTAAATAAATTTAAAAGGGTACGCATATGTCAACTAAAAGACTTCCTACCTATCACCCATTGCACCAAAAGTTATTGTTGAGTAGGATCCAGTTGCCCTATCAGGATTTATATATATTGGGAGCAAGCCATCATCAGGAAATGTTTTGTTTAGCTCAAGTATAACCTTCTCCGCCTGAAATGATAACAGACATCCGATCAGCAAAACATCCTTGTCCTTGCCTATTCTTTTTCGAGTGAAGACAACCGCATGACTAACAAATTTGTAAACCTGAAAACTTTTGATTCTCTTGCTTTGAAGATGGACAAATGAAACTATCAATTATTCTGTTCTAAAATGTGTTACATGACAATAGCCAACAGAAGCAAATGGTAGGTAACAAAGCAAGCAGCAAACCTTCTGCTGATATTTCCCGTCTCCAGTCCTTTGAGAGAGAGCAATAAATTCAAGCTGCTCCGTGCCTGAATCAGCGAGAATACTGTCACCCTGATACAAACAACCAGTCAACAATCAGTCATATGACTTCCACATTGAAACCTTTATGTATAAATGGCCTCTACAATTTACTACATGAGATGCAATTCTTAGTGACATTTTATAAGATGGCTCTGGTTATGCGTCTGTGATCCAATAAACTCAGAAGCAATAATTCTTGTGCAAGCTTTATTATTGGTTCAGGTTGCGTACAAGGGGCATGTCTCAATTATCGTCTGCTCAAGAATAGAAAATTCCATTTAAATTATTCAAATCTATGATAATTCTACCCTTAGATATGAAAATAATACTCCCATGACAACACTTAATGTATCTAAGAATTAATCATATGCTTTCTATGCCAAAATCAAACACAAGTATAGACTAATATTAGTAGCTTACACCAGTCCAACTGGGATTATGAGGATTCCCATGTGCCAGGTTTATGATGTTGTAAGGGATCCCACTACGTGTATTCCAAGCAGGTAGCAATCTATCTGCAATATCTCTGGCTTTTTCAAGAAAAACTCGGTCCTCTGATAGATCGTACGCACTAAGCAGTCCACCAACAACTCTGCGGGGAAGAAAATATGATATATAATTCATACCAATACCAGATCAAATCTGGAAAGGGGATAAACATAACAAAACAACATATTAAACCTGATAACGCAACCTTATGGTTGTCTCAAATACGCTTGCATCATAATCCTTGTTGAAATCCAACGAATTTGCCACCCACCTATATGAATTTTCCAGTGAGCATACAACTAGTAGAAACTTTAATACGCTGGCGAGAATCAGAAAGCAGAAAGCAGAAAGAAATAAAACTCACTCTCTTGCTCTTTGAAATTGCTCCTTCAAACCCATTATGTACAATGTGTCAAGGGAATCGATTAAAGTTGCTCCAAGCCCGCCAAAGCTATCAATGCCATTCCGCGTCTGTGGCTGAAAAGCAAATGGAGTAAAATAAAGAAATCAGCTCGATAATTTTAAGGGAAACAATGGTTCATGCGACCTGGAATTCCATTCCGTAATTACAGGTACAAGAAACCATTTTCACAAAAAGAATACCTTGACAAGCGTACAACAGATGTCAAAACATACCTGTAGCTCATCATGACCCCATGCATACTTCTCGTATGCCCCCCAGGCATGGATCATAGCTTCTTTTACTTTCTCTCTTCGCTCAATGTCAATAGGCTCATCGGGAGGAATCTTGTTCTTGGACCAACTATTTCTCAACCGTTTTGAATCTCCAGGAATACTCTTTAAATCGTCCAGCTGCCAAAACAAGCATGTGTCAGTTTTAAGTAAACAAAGTCTACAACATAAAACATTCATACTACCCTAGCATGTCAAATGGGTGTCAAGATAAATCATCACAACACTTCTACAAAAAAGAAATACAAATCAAAATGCAAGAATAATAATAAGCACACTAAGAGAATGAAAAGTCATAAAACTAATTGGACAGAGAAGAGGATCATGACACCCGATTCATATAATGAACAGCTAATATGATCAAAGGACAAGTAAAATAACATAACCCAGCTAACAACCTCTTACCATAGCTTTGAGATCATCAACTTCTTGACTCAACTTCGAAAGCTCTACCTGCAGATCCAAAACTATCATTAACATCCCCGAAAAAACCAACAAATGACAGAAATTTCATCAACCAGCCATCTGTATCAATTTATCACGCAGAATAAAAACAAATTCCCCATTTTGAAACCCCTGGAGGCACCAAACCCACACAAAAGCATATATACATTCCCAAATCAGCTCGACCCTTGCAAAGACACAGCATCTGCCGATTGCAAATCAGAATCAAGAATTCTTACAGCGCCAACTTCTTCCAATCAATCTAAAAGCACGAAATTCTCGGAAAATCATTTGATAACTCCAAAAAATGAACACATTTAAAATAAACCCAGAACAACCCACTGTCTCGTTTCATCGGAATCGCCCCCTCTCCCAAAAATAATCAAACTTATAAATAAATCTCCTAATCAACCAAACCCAGTAATCACTTTCCAAAGAAATTTCATCCATATCATCACGCAGAATCAAAACGAAATTCCCATTTTGGAGCTTGAAAAACGTCATGCCATTAACAGCAAACCCCAGAGCTCGCAACAAGACCACACAAAAGCATATATGCATTCCCATATCTAGCTAGACCCCTGCAAAGGCTCAGCAACTAAGAGTCCAGAATTCTTACAACGCCAACTTCTTGAGATCAATCTAAAAACACAAAATTCTCCAAATTCATTTGATAAATCCAAAAAAGAAAAAAAAATTACAAGAAACCCAGAACGACCCACTACCTCCATACATCAAAAGATTCAAACTTTAACTAAATCTCCCAACCAACCAAAACCCAGTAATCATTTTCCTCAAAAAAAAAGTTCAAGATTCAAACTTTATACAGACCTCGTGCTCGCGAATAAGGGACTGGCGATCCCAGAAGAGCAAGGTGGCGGAGACGAAGGCGATGAAGAGCAAGGCGAGCCGCTGAGGCCGCTTGAGGTAGTACGAGGGGTTGCAGTACCTAAACAATCCGCCGGCCGACGACGCCGTAGAAGACGACGACGATCTGCTGCTCCTCCCCATCCTCTCTCTTCTCTGCTCTTTCCTATATCGTCTTAGATCTCCGAATTACCCAGACCAGATGGGCAACAGGAGATCGCGGGTCGGGTGGAATGGGGCTTGGGCGGAGAGTGTAATGGAAGCGATGGCGGGTACTGGTTTGTCCGATCCCTGACCAGTTAGTTTGGCGCTTAATACTTGAGAGAGAGAGAGAGAGAAATGGGAAATGTAATAAGGACTGAGGAGATAAATGGGAAGGAGTTAAAAAGGTTGGGAAATCTTTTAGGAAAGTGGAAATGGGGGAATATTTGGCTTTAGTCAACTTTTTTTTTTTTTAATTGTTCTTCCGTCCCTCTTCTTTGCTTAAATTACTATTTTCGTTCCTACTGTTTCAAAAAAGATAATTTAGTCCTCCATATTTGATTTAATAGCACCCTAAGATCCCTGGAGCCAGAATCGAAAAATTTCTCCGGCTACTAGGGACCTAAAATGACTAAATTGCCCTTTAGTAAAAAAATTTAAAAAAGGGGTTCTCGCTTCGTCTCCCACTTCGTCTCAGGTTGATCGACCTCGTCTCCCACTTCCTCGCTTCCAATTCCTTCCTTCCACTTCGTCACAGAACTTCCAACCACGAACAAGTTTGAACCCTCCACCGCCTCCGACCCACCTCCAGGCCAAACAGTCCCTTACCTCAACGCAGAGTCTCCCTCTCCCAGTTCACCTACTCCTTCCCGGTCTCCCCCGGCCCAAAGTTCATCCGCCTCCACTTCTACCCCACCAACACCTACCCGAGCTTCGAAAACTACCCATCGGTCTTCTCCATTCGGGTAGGAGGATTCACCCTCCTCACCAACTTCACAGGCAATAAAGATCAAACACAGTCCGTTGTTTACGTTAAAGAGTTCGTTGTAAATGTTGGAGACAAAGAGAAGATCCTGAACGTGACATTCGAACCGAGCTCGATCGTCCCTAATGCGTACGTCTTCGTCAATGGGATCGAAGTTGTCTCCCTCTTTTTACTTTTTTTTAGTTTTGACTAAAGGGCAATTTGGTCATTTTAGGTCCCTGGTAGTCGGAGAAATTTTCTGATTCTGGCACCGGGGACCTTAGGGTGCTATTAAATCAAATCTGGAGGACTAAATTATCTTTTTTGAAACTGTAGGGACGAAAATAGTAATTTAAGCAAAGGAGAAGGACGGGGGGACAATTTACCCTTTTTTCTGTTATGGGCAGGCAATCACTTAAATTAAGCAAAAAATGTTCGGCAAAAAAATAAGTTAAAAATATCCCACTATTATGAATTGTTAATTGTTAATGTCATTTATCCTCTATCTATTACTTTTCATCACTCTCTCATCTACTTTACCATTTTTCCATAAAGTTTATAGGTTTAGTGGGTTATAAGTTGGTTAATTCTTTAGCCTATAAATAGATTCATGTATTTTCATTCGATGTACACATTTTTCTTATATTAATGAGAAGTTCATGTTCTCCTCTCCTACTCTCTTTCTCTCTACTTAATAGTATTGTCTACAATCCATAAAATTCATAACACATTATCAGTATGAGACTCTACTGTATTCTCAATATTTTTTTGAGAAGATCGAGTTATAGTATTATAAGTAATAATTACTATTTTTATTAATTGTATTCTGTTAAATACTGTTTACAACCTTCATGTTGCATTATGAAATAGTCACTTGCACTTTATCATCATTCACTTTTATGATTTTGTAAAATAACAAGATTCAATATACTTATTTTATTAAAATTGGATTATGATCATACAAAAAGACTATTTTTGAAACCTACTCATTGTGTTTATGTTAATATAAAACCATCCCATAAATCTTTGCATGATATTATATATTCACTTCTTCATTTAAAGAATTGATTTATTATTATCAGATAGTAATAACTATTTAATTTATAACTTATACAATTACGTTATTTACATTTTCTGCTGAAAGTATGTTAAATATTTTTGAATTGTTGTTACTTATTTCACTAAATTGACAAAAAGATATGTCATAAATATTTTTACTGATTTATTACCTTGGTTATATTTATTTCTTACAATAAATTATATTCTATTCCTTGAAGTGAATGCGACAAGATTTAACTTAGTGGTCGGGGTCACGTTCGTGGACGTGATAGTTGTCGTAGAGGATATGGTTACCGTGGTGATAATTTTAAATACACATCTCGCCAACTGAAGTAGGAAAACAAAGAGACGAAAGTTGAAAAAGATGGTGATGGTAGAATAAAAATTGAAAATTCGTGTCATCGTTGCGGTTGCAAAGATTATTGGTCTCGTACCTCCCGTGCACCAAAGTATCTTATTGAGCTTTATCAACAATCATTGAAAAGTAAAGAAAAAACTGAAGAAAATTATGCCAATGATGATGGTGGTACTGAAATTATAAACGTGGAGGATATACCGATTTCGAACAAAATGACTTCACTCATTTAGATATTGCAGATTTTCTGATTAATTAGTTGTTTTATATTAATATTTCTTTAGTATATTGTCCAAGAATTTTCCCTTGTCATGTTTTTGAATTCAATATTGTGTTCCTTAAACTTTTTTATATCATGTTTTGTTCTTGAATTTAATATAAATATTTTTTTATATGAAGAGTATGGAATTAGTTCGAGTTGGCTCATCTATCAAAGAGCGAGATTTATGTTTAGCAGATAGTGCCACAACGCACACTATACTTAAGGATGATAAATATTTCCTTCATTTGAATATGCATGAAGCCAGTACTAGTACTATATGAGGTACTATAAATTTAATTGAAGGCTCAGGAAGAGCCAATTTATTTTTACCTGGAGGTACAAATTTTTTCATAAATAATATATTATATTCTTCTAAGTCTCAATAAAATTTATTAAGTTTTAAAGATATACACCAAAATGGGTATCATGTCGAGACAACAAATGAAGGAAATAATGAATATTTATTTATCATAAGTATTATTTTGGGTAAAAAGTGTATGTTGGAAAAATTACCCGCTTATTCATTTGGTTTGTATTATACGTCTATCAGTGCACTTGAAGCACATGCAATCGTAAACCAGAAGATTACTGATTTTGCTATTTGGCATGACCGGTTAGGTCATCCCGATTTAATTATGATGCAAAGAATTATTAATAATTCATGTGGACACTCTTTAAAGAATTAGAAATTTTTCTAGTCCAATGAATTATCATGCATTGCATGCTCTCGTGGCAAATTAATAACCAGGCCATCGCCAGCTAAAAATAGGTATGAATCCGTTAGATTTTTGGAACGTATACATGGTGATATATTTAGATCTATTCACCCTCCATGTGGACCATTTAGATATTTTATTGTATTAATTGACGCATCCACTATATGGTCACATGTATCTTTATTATCAACTCGCAACCTGGCATTTGCGAGACTACTAGCTTAATTAATTCGATTACGAGCTCATTTTCCAGATCATCCAATTAAGACTATTTGTCTCGATAATGCCGATGAATTTACTTCAGAAACATTCAATGATTACTGTACGATCATTGGTATAAATGTCGAATATCCTATAGCTCATATTCATATTCAAAATGGTCTTGCCGAATCATTTATTAAGCGAATTCAATTAATTGCAATACTATTACTTATGAGAGCGAAACTCTCCATTTCAGCTTGAGGACATGTTGTTTTATACGCAGCAATGTTGATTCGTATCAGGCCAACAAATTATCATAAATTCTTCCCATCTCAATTAAAGAAAAGGAAACAAATTTTTCCCATTTAAAAATTTTTGGATATGCGATTTACATTCCAATTGCTCCACCACAATGTACTAAAATGGGACCCCAAAGAAGATTGGGAATATATGTTGGATTTGATTCCCCATTGATAATAAAGCACATCGAACCACGCACTGAAAATATGTTTACGACATGATTTGCTGACTATCATTTTGATGAATCAGTTTTCCAGTATTAGGGGGAGAAAAGAAGTATCTTGAAAAATATATTAGCTAGAATGAATTATCTTTGTATTATCTAGATCCTCGAACAAAGCAAAGTGAATTTGAATTTCAAAAGATAATTCATTTTCAAAATTTAGCTAATCAATTGCCAAACAATTTTGTTGACCCAAAGAGAGTGACTAAGTCACATATTCGAGCTGTTAATGTTCCTTTAAAGATTGATGTTCCTGAAGGACGATCAATTATACCAACAAAGATAAGGCACATATAAAACATGGTAGATCTATTGGTTCCAAAGATAAAAATCCTCGAAAAAGAAAAGGAGCAAATTTTAAAGATGGTCAAAATGAGGATATCTTGACTCTTGAAGAGTCCCCAGTCAATATTCATGTCAAGGAAGGGAAGACTTTAGAAGAGTCATTTCTGACAAAAGATCAAGTATCTAAACATTTTGATAATCATGGGATCTCAATACATTACATTATGACTGGAGGAAAATGGAACTGAAATAAAATTATCGTTGACGATATTTTTGCTTATCATGTAGCGCTAAGTATTATTGAAGGTAAAGATGATCTAGAGCCAAAATCTATCGAAAAATGCATGCATAGAAAAGATTGGCCAAATTGGAAAGATGCAATAAAATCAGAATTAGATTCACTTGCAAAACGTGAAGTTTTTAGACCGGTAGTATGCATACCCAAAGATGTGACACCCGTAGGATATAAATCGGTATTTGTGCAAAAATGGAATAAGAATAAAGTACGACTTGTCGCACAAGATTTTTCTCAAAGACCTAGTATTGATTATAAAGAGACCTATTCTCCTATGGTGGATGCAATCATATTTTGATATTTGATAAGTCTGGCAATAAATGAAAAGTTGAATATGCGTCTAATAGATATTATAACAACTTATTTATACGGTTCACTTGATAGTGACATTTATATGAGAATCTCTGAAGGATTAAATATATCAGAAGTACATGATTCAAGTCAAAAAGGACTATACTCGATCAAGTTATGTCGATCATTATATTGGTTGAAACAATCAGGGCGCATGTGGTACAATCATCTTAGTGACTACTTGTTATAAGAAGGTTATAAGAATGATCATATATTTGCCCATGTGTTTTTATATGGAGATCTAAATCTGAATTTATTATAATCGCAGTTGATGTTGATGATCTCAATATCATTGGAACTCCTATGGAGCTTCAAAATGTAGTTGATTATTTGAAAAATGAGTTTGAAATGAAAGATTTAGAAAAAACAAAACTATGTCTTGGGTTGCGAATTGAACATCTTGAAGATAGAATTTTTATACATCAATCAACTTATATATCAAAGGTGCTAAAATGGTTCAATATGGATAAAGCATACCCATTGAACACTCCAATGTTTGTAAGGTTGCTTGATGTGAAAAAAGATCCCTTTAGACCTTGAGAAAATGATGAAGAATTTTTTGGTCCTGAAGTGCATATCTCAGTGCGATAGGTGCATTAATGTATCTAGCTAGTCATACACGACCTGATACATCAAATAAATATTTCATTATTTTCGAGGTACAATAAATATGGGCTTGCATTATCCAAATGTCTCAAAAATAGATATAATTGGATACGCAGATGCAGGATATTTATCCGATCCTCATAATGGTCGGTCGCAAATTGGCTATTTATTTCATGTGGAGTTACAACTATTTCATGGTGTTCTATGAAACAAACTATATCAGTCGCCTCATCTAATCATTCTGAAATTTTGGCTAATCATGAAGCAAGCCGAGAGTGTATTTGGTTAAGATCTATTGCTAAACACATTCGAGAATCATGTGGATTATCTTTTCAAAAGGGAATACCTACAACTTATAAGAGGACAATGCTACATACATCGCCAAATTGAAAAAATTTATATTAAAGGTGATCGGATAAAGCATATATCACCAAAATTCTTTTTCACATACGATCTTCAAAAGGATGGAAAGATAATTATTCAACAAATTTGTTCAAGTGACAATTTGACAGATTTGTTCCTGCTGCAGTTTTTGAGAAGTATGTCCATAATATTTATTTGAAACGACTCGTAGATCTCAAGTGATATAGATATAAGGGGGAGATGTTATTTTACATTGTAATCTTTTCCCTTAACTATGATTTTATCCCAATGGGTTTTCTAAGTAAGGTTTTAATGAGGTATATTATTCAAATGGCATCCAAGGGGGAGTATTATGAATTGTTAATTATGAATGCCATTTTTCCCATGATCTCTATCCATTACTTTCCACCACTCTCTCATCCACTTCACCACTTCTCCATAAAGTAAATGGGTTTAGTGGGTTATAGGTTGGTTAATCCTTTAGCCTATAAATAGATTCATGTATTTTTATTTGATGTACACATTTTTCTTATATTAATGAGAAGTTCATGTTCCCCTCTCCTACTCTCTCTACTTAATAGTATTATCTACATTCCATAATATCACAATACCCACAAAAAAAATTAAGTAAAAAATATAGAGTTAGAATTTCTTTTGTGTGGGAGTGTTCGAGTTTCTAGAAAGAAATATGCACATGTTAAATATCAATTGAAAAAAATTTCATGATCGTATCTACTTGAATCTGTATTAGTTGACTCTTATATGCTTATATAAAAAAAAATAGGAACTCTGGGATAATTAATAAAGTAAATACTGTATAATCAAAAATGCAAAACTTATTTTTAAATCTTTTTAAGGTTGAGATTGGAGAGGAGGATGTTGTATTTATGATACAAAAGTTAAACTTGAAACTATATATAGCCGCGAGAAATCCATTGGCTGAAATATTTGATATAAAAGTTGGTTAGTTAATTAATTACTTTTTTAAAAACCAATTAAATACAAATAAACTTAAATTGAAAGAATATCTTACTCAGAGTTTGGGCAAAGACCTTCATGGCTTCAGAATTCTTATCGTGTTTCAAAAGGACCACCCGATCGCATACTTTCTCTAAAGTCATACGGACATCGTGGATATAATTAGTATTTTCTTTGAAAACCTAACCGTGAGCATCTTCAATTAACTTATGAAATGCGAGTATAACCAAAAAAAGAGTTATATCCGCAAGTTTTTTGACCTTGAAAAATTGAATGCATATAGTAAGAAACATCACCTTCAGTTGACTGGCTGAACCCAAATAAGGCCTCCTTGAAATCGGCCCATGTCTTTTCACCATGAGAGGGATTTCTTTAGTTGCCTACCATACAAACAAAAAGAAAAATACTTATTAAACATAATATCTATTTAATAAAAGTTATAGATTTACAGATTAGATAAACACTCTTTTTAAGTGACTAATATCTATAGTGCTCTTTATCCCAACAAGGAGACCATAATTGAGATAACCTAATTTATCAGAAGATTTACAAACAAAGAATCACAAGTGTTGGGCAGAGTGTGGATGAAGCTCAAGAGTAAATTTGATAAGCCACACGCTTACCAAGATAACCAACGTGTTTATTATGTTTTAAGTTTGTTGTTTTAATCTATTAAGCTAGAAGATTAATATTATATGACACGAGTTGATGCAAATCATAGTTTTAAGTTGTTGTTTGACTTTTATTAAGCTATAAGCTATTTTAAAGCTATATGCCTCAGATAAATATATTTGTAATTTTGTTGTTTGAGTTCTATTAAACTAGCGGTTGTTTTAAGGCTGTACGCCTCAGATAATCTAGTTTTAAGTTTGTTGTTTTAGTTTTATTAAGCTAGAAAAATGTTATATGGCTCGGGTAGATCTAATTTTAAATTTTTTATTTTAGTTTTGTTGGAATTTGACTTCTTCGCCAACATTAATGACTCATATTTATGGTTCCATATATTTAATAAGATGAATTTCATGCATGCCTTTAGATATTTAATTTTTTTTATGGTCAACTAATATACAACAAAGTAAAGAATACAATAAATTATAATATTAATTTAATATGATATTATATTATGATTAATAAATATAATGATTTGTCAAATTTATAAATTAGTCTCCTATAATTAATTATTTATCAACCGTGAGCAACTTCAATGAACTTGTGAAATGCAAGTATAACCGAAAAAAGAGTTATATTCGCAAATTTTTAGACCTTGAAAAATTGAATGCGTATAGTAAGAAACATCACCTTCAGTTGACTGGCTGAACCCAAATAAGGCCTCCTTGAAATCGGCCCATGTCTTTTCACCATTAGGGGGATTTCTTTAGTTGCCTACCATACAAACAAAAAGAAAAATACTTATTAAACATAATATCTATTTAATAAAAGTTATAGATTTACAGATTAGATAAACACTCTTTTTAAGTGACTAACATCTATAGTGCTCTTTATCCCAACAAGGAGACCATAATTGAGATAACCTAATTTATCAGAGGATTTACAAACAAAGAATCACAAGTGTTGGGCGGAGTGTGGATGAAGCTCGAGAGTAAATTTGATAAGCCACGCGCTTACCAAGATAACCAACGTGTTTATTATGTTTTAAGTTTGTTGTTTTAATCTATTAAGCTAGAAGATATTTTAATATTATATGACATAAGTTGATGCAAATCATAGTTTTAAGTTGTTGTTTGAGTTTTATTAAGCTATAAGCTATTTTAAAGCTATATGCCTCAGATAAATATATTTGTAATTTTGTTGTTTAAGTTCTATTAAACTAGCGGTTATTTTAAGACTGTACACCTCAGATAATCTAGTTTTAAGTTTGTTGTTTTAGTTTTATTAAGCTAGAAAAAGGTTATATGGCTCGGGTAGATCTAATTTTAAATTTTTTATTTTAGTTTTGTTGGAATTTGACTTCTTCGCCAACGTTTAATGACTCATATTTATGGTTTCATATATTTAATATGATGAATTTCATGCATGCCTCTAGATATTTGATTTTTCTATGGTCAACTAATATACAACAAAGTAAAGAATACAATAAATTACAAGATTAATTTAATATGATATTATATTATGATTAATAAATATAATGATTTGTCAAATTTATAAATTAGTCTCCAATAATTAATTATTTATCAAAATGATTCTTGTGATTACACTTCATATATTTCATCTCTTTAGATACATTATGAGTGCTTGTCAACACATGTGGAAATTAAATATCCAAAATATCAAGTAGGGATAAATGATCCGTATTCCAAATAATTTTCAATTACATCATTTTTTGATATATTAATTTTTATTCTAGGTAACCGTGGATGATATGATCAAAATGTTTTTACTATTGGAAAAATTACAGTGACTAAAGACGAACTTCTTAAAAGGAATTCTTTTGCCAAAAATAATTAAAGCAAAAAAGACTTTCTAATACTTTCTATCCTAACTGGACATTATCTTTGTAATAAATTATAGTAAAGGAAATTTAAAATTGACTTATTAAATTAAATATTTGGGTGAGAGATAAACTATCTTCTGGATTCTTGATCTTGGAGATATTTTGGAGATAACAATCATACTAAACACGACTACGATATTATCATTCCACTCAATTTTGGCCGGCAGAGGAGATGGAATGATAAACTTCGTTTTTCTCCTCTCAACTAAGAAACTGAGTTGTCGCACTATAATTGTGTTAAGTCAATTACTTTTTTTGTTATTTTGAATCTTTGATTTTAATTTGAATTAATTGATTTGCAAATATAAAATGATATTTGTTTCGGGATTCGGACGATGATGTTTTTATTACTGGACCGGGAACGTATAATAGACTTTATTACATACTGTCGTTGAAAGTAGATATTTTCAGGATTTTACCACTAATTAAGTTACAATAATAACACAAAAATATTGTAATATCAAGCCCCAATCATATATTCACATATGTTATAAAAAAAACTCATATTTTCACATAAAAATCAATAGTAATTGGTAAGTGGTAAGCGACTAATTTTTTAACGATATCTTTTAATTTTAAAAAAATATGGATACAATCACTTCTAAATGAGATCCAAAAAGTCAAAACCCACAATAGTCTTGTCTTCTCTCCTCATTCTCCGTCTCGGTTTTTTGGGTGGGCTCTTGTTTGGGAAGCACCGCCGCCGCACCGGCGTTTTCCCGGCAAGTCGGTACTCTCTCTCTATCTCTCTCTATAGCCGTTTTCTAATGGCGATCCGGAGATTTCAAACTGTAGGGTTTCTAGATCATTATTAAGATTTTGTTATTATTGGGAGAATTTGTTAGATTTCGCTCTTGTTGAAGACAATAGTGTTAAAGCATTTAACTTTCCTAGTATTAGGGAATTTGTTTAATTGGGAAATCCTCTCGAAAATTCCTGTCTTTGCTAATGTGGAGTCTTATGATATGTTAGAATCTCCTTATCCAATCCAAAACTTTAAGATAATGGGTTGGTGGTTTTTCAACACTTATAAAGTCCCTTCCCACATGTTTTAACGGACATGGTACAACTCTCAACATGATATCCACCTTTGGTTGTTTTGGTGTAGTTTGTAGCTCGGAGAATTTGCTTTTTGAATTTCTGGTAGCCGAGGAGGAGGAGGAAGTTGAAATACGGGAACGTTAGCTATGTCGATAGCTGGACCGTGGCAGCTTAATCTGAACGAGTCTCCTTCATGGGGTTCCAGAAGCGTTGATTGCTTTGAGAAGTTGGAACAGATTGGCGAGGGAACTTACGGGTTAATTGTTTATCTTTTGTGTCATATCAATTCTGTTAAAGATCATCATACAGATTTAAGTTTGCTTTATTTCTGCTTGCTCTTTGTGCGCTACAGAGAGCGTCAATGTGAGAATGACCTTAGTCCGGCTTTAAAACTGTTATGAGTGTTGTGGGTTTTGTGTTAAGAGGACACATAGACCTTGAGATTTGCATGCTGCTTCTTTCCGGCCAATGCTTGCTTGCTCATCTGATTGCCTCGGAGAAATCATATTTATTTTTTGTACGGAAAATGCCGCCATTTATTATCTGTGCTAGAGGGGCCCAAGTTTCTTCTTTGCTGCTTTGATTATGTGTGTTTTCGACTGCTTAAGTCTGATATATCAGGCCCAGTATAGATGCGATTCATGTCTCTTACAGTAGCTGAAAGAGTGGGCTACCCTTCTGTAATTTCTAGAAGCTTATTGATTTTTCCCTTTTTTCATACTTGTATTTGTTTGTACTTTGTTCTTGCAGTCAAGTTTACATGGCCAGAGAAATAAAGACAGGTGCAATAGTTGCGCTGAAGAAAATAAGAATGGACAATGAGAGAGAGGGGGTACCTTCTTTCGCTCTACCTAATTATTTCTGGTTCTGGTATTTTCTTGTCATTGTCCTGATTAGGTTACAGTTGAAGGAAACTTTGTTTATATTGCAATAGGTTTATAGATTGGTAGCTGCAATAATAATTATTTGTTATAACTGTTAGCCATTTTTTATTATGCAGTTCCCCATAACAGCAATCCGTGAAATTAAAATTCTGAAGAAGTTACATCACGAGAATGTGATTAATCTGAAAGAGATTGTTACGTCTCCAGGTATTGCAGAATAACCTGTTTTTATACTTTTGTAGTTTTACATATTTGTAGTGTTACTCTGTGGATTTCTTACCAAAAGTCGTATGCGGTTTTTCTCAGGTCCTGAGAAGGATGAGCAGGGGCGACAAGGCAAGTAATCTATTTTGCAGATTCCTGAAGCGGGTAAGGCACTTAATTGAGATCACTGACCTCTGACATTCATTTTTATTGGAATTGCAGATGGTTGCAAGTACAAAGGTGGAATATATATGGTCTTCGAATATATGGACCATGACTTAACGGGTCTTGCTGATCGTCCCGGAATGAGATTTTCCGTTCCCCAAATTAAGGTAATAGAAATAGACGCTGTAATTCATTAACTCTCAAAAGCCCACCTTGATTTTCTTGAATAACATGCGTGACTTCTTATTGACTTCCCATTGTATTCAATATCAGTGCTACATGAAGCAACTCTTGACAGGATTGCATTATTGCCACGTCAATCAAGTACTTCATCGTGACATCAAAGGTACATAATTAAAATAGACACCAATTCATAGTTATTTTATCTTCACTTTAATGTAACGATGATCAACTGAGTTGTCACTGCATACAGGTTCTAATCTTCTTATAGACAATGAAGGCAATCTGAAGTTGGCGGATTTTGGGCTGGCTCGATCATTTTCCCATGATCACACTGGAAACCTCACTAATCGTGTGATCACTTTGTGGTACAGGTAAATGATAGTCTTTGCTTAAATAATCTCTATTTGATTCCCGACTAAATTAGAGAAAGGAAGTTCAAGCAACAATCTGCTTAACAGACCCCCAGAATTGTTGCTTGGAGCAACAAAGTATGGCCCAGCGGTGGATATGTGGTCTGTTGGTTGTATTTTTGCTGAACTTCTACATGGGAAACCGATTTTTCCCGGGAAAGATGAGGTGAGTGCTTTCCCTGTTATTTGTATCGATTTTCCGTTAGTACCTGTGACATTAGCACAAACTGGAATGCCTTTTATTTCGCTTATTCTTGTACAATTACCCGATTTACAGAGTGTAGTGATTAGTTCTGCTTATAATGTCTGTAGCCAGAACAATTGAATAAGATATTTGAGCTGTGTGGAGCACCCGATGAAGTTAATTGGCCTGGAGTTTCCAAGATACCCTGGTATAATAATTTAAAGCCAACTAGGCCAATGAAGAGACGTCTCAGGGATGTTTTCAGGCAGTAAGTGAAAGCCTTCCTTTCTTTTTTGCAGTTTTGTTTTAGTTCTCGTCAGCGTTCTGATGAGCATTTTTTGTTTCGTTGCGAGTAATAGCCAGTGTTATTTGGTTCCTTCATCTTAACTTTTTCATCTGCAGTTTTGATCGTCACGCCTTGGAGTTATTGGAGAAGATGTTGACTCTTGACCCTGCACAGGTACATCTTATCTGATTTTATTCTGTAATCTTAGTGCATTCAGAATTGTAGCTTTGGTTGTAGGAACTTGTCACCCGTCAACAAAACTGGATGCTTTTCAATCCTTGCTGTAAAACCCTGAATGAACGACAATCTTCAGTTTGCTTAGTATTATTTCTATGCAATTTGATGATATCTTCGACACTTAATTCATTGGTAATACAAACAGAGAATATCTGCGAAGGATTCCCTTGATGCAGAGTATTTCTGGACTGACCCATTGCCTTGTGATCCCAAAAGGTTGTTTTTTCAATTCATCAATTTATTTGCTATTTTAAGGTGAATTCCTGGATGCTTGTTTGTTCATGCTCCCGTCTTTCTTAACCTGGTTTGTTCTCCTTGTTCAGCTTACCAACATATGAATCATCCCACGAATTTCAGACCAAGAAAAAGCGCCAGCAACAGAGACAGCATGATGAAAATGCAAAACGGCAGAAACTACAGCATCCACCGCAGCATAGCCGTCTTCCACCCATTCAACAGTCGGGGCAGCCACATCCACAGATGAGGGCAGGACCTAATCAGGCCGTCCATGGCTCTCAGCCTCCAGTTCCTGCAGGACCTAGTCACCATTATGGGAAGCCTCGTGGACCGGCTGGTGGACCAGGAAGATACCCACAAAGTGGAGCTAGCGGGGGGTACAATCACCCGAATCGTGGGGCTCAAGGTGGTGGAGGCTATGGCAGCGGCCCATATCCTCCACAAGGACGGGCACCGCCGTACGGTTCAAGTGGTATGCCTGGTGGTGCTCCCCGCGGTCAAGGGAGCAGTGGGTATGGAGTCGGCGCTCCTAACTACACTCAGGGCGCTCCTTATGGCGGGTCCGGCACTGGCCGAGGCTCAAACATGATGGGTGGGAATCGTAATCAGCCGTATGGTTGGCAGCAGTAGATACGTCGTGTCCGAGAGTGTACCTTAAAATAACCAGATGCCATGTTGTGCAAGTTACGGAAACACATGATTCATAACGCTGCTGCTTGATCGCTGGATGCTGTAACAACGGGGACAAGCTTCTGCGAAATTAAAGTCTCTACTGTATACAATAATGGGACAAGGCTAGAATTTTAATGCTTCCAGCTATGTTTGAGAGAAGACAATGTGGTTTCGGAAGAGGAAGATGCGAAGGGAAGGAGGGGAGAGCTATTGGAATTATAGCTTAAGAGGCGAAGGCGTGCGTGTATTTAATTTGAGAACTGGAGATGTTTGGTTCTATATTCTGTAATTTAAGTGGAAGCCTAATAAATATAATAAATGTTTATGGACTTGTTGGAGAGTTTGTCGAATCTGGTTTTGTTGAACTGGATGTATGTAAGACTGCGCACCACGGGAGGGGTTTTTTTTATAAAAAACAATGTATTATTTTCTGTGGTTAATTACAAATATAATATTCAAAAAAATTTAATTATCAAATTGGTGTAAGATATTTGGAAAAAATTCTCGTAACTTAGATCGAGTCACAGAAAATTATATGTAATTACCAAGTAAAAAAAAATTGTGACAAAGTGATGGAAAAAATTCGCGATTTGTTGACTCATAATTTTTTTCATAATTTTTTTTATAAAATTCAAAATTTTGTAAGTGCAAAACAAGAAAAACCAAAAAAGTGTGACGAAAATCTTTGAAAAATAATATTTTGTTATTTAGGTATTTGAATTAAGATTTTTTTTAATGCTCATACCTTTTCGAGATCTAATGAGTGGTGAACAGTCAAAAGCAGTTTGTCAAAATTTGACTCCTAATTAGATTTTTAAGATCGAACAATATTGACATAGATTAATTTACTATGATTTAAGATATTTTTCAATGTTATTTTTTAAAATACATCTCAAATTCACGAATATAATAAGGTGATGACATTAATTATCTAGTACAAACTTCGAATATTAGCAAGTTGAAGCATGAACGTGATTTTTAAGTATCTTATCTGTAGCTAGTCAAAATAAGTTATGATTTTCCTGATAATTGTTTTTTAACTTTAGTGAGACTTTAACTTATTAATCGTTGAAAATACAAATCCTTGAAAATTTTGCATAATTCTTAATCCTTTTAAATATAAAGGCTTATAAAATAATTTATAAAATGAATACAACCATAAAAATTAATATAATTTTAAACTCCTATAAAATATTACCATATTCAAACTTCTCATGTAAAATACTAAGATCTTGGACTACCTATTCAGATTGTATAGAGGTTATTAAACTAAACATCAATATATTAGATTTATATCCAAACATTTACTGAATTGATTTATCTAATTTTAAGTCTACTAAATGTTTGGATCGAATGACTGAATGATACAAGTTCTTCCCTAACGAATCAGATAGATTCATATTCGAAAAAGGTTGGAAAAAATCAAAATTATTAATCCCTCTAATAGAAATGTTCTAGAAATCTTGTTGATCAAATAAATAGCTTTACTAACGAGGCCAGGCCGGGCCCAAAACAAGTTACCCAAATAGCCCAACTAGTCCGAAAAAACCCTAAAACAAGTCAATCCTTCCGCCTCCGTTTAAAACCCTCAAATCTCACTCATACCAGCTTCTCTTTAGAACAAACGCTGCCTCCTCCTCTTTTAGCCACCTCCACAACCCTAGAAAGAGGTCGCTGCGTCCAAAACTCAACTGGTAAGCTACTTTCTTCTGATCTCTCGCCTAAACCCACGTCCCCGTTTGTTCGAATTCTCCCTCAGTTTCG